>CM031595.1:65749076-65773500 GCA_018398815.1 Conus ventricosus | reverse complement strand
AAAGTTCTGGGACCACGACAACGGCAAGGGTTTGTCTCCATAAAAAGATGGGTCCATGGACCCAGTTGTACGGCAAAGCCTCTTTCCTTCACTAAAGCTGGTCCATGCGGACCCACGATGTACGGGCGCAAATTTTGGCGACGTACGGAAAGTTAAAGGGTACTTTCTACATAATTTATGTACATGTATCACACATGAATCGCGTTTCATTGTACAGCCTTAAGTAGTCTATACACTTGCCTAGGTCAATTTTATGCTACATATTTTCAAACAGCAGGTGGTAAATATGAGACATCGAAAGCTGCTAAGCTCTAAATCAGTATTTTGATCTTGACTGTGTTAGCCTGCTGGTACTGTTCATCTTACATAATTCTCATGATTCAATGTTGGTTGTATCTTGTTTTGTGTATAGTTTGCAAATCTTTGCGTCTAAACAAAACATTTACTACAGGGTTCAGATTCAAACTAACTGTTGTTTGATAACTACATCAGGATGGAAAGAATCTGTGAAGAAAAACCTGAATGGCTTTGGATTTTTGTGTGTGTGAAGAGAGTGAATTATTTTATTTGGAATCAGCTTGTTTAATGGGTGATCACAAACATTTTCTCTCTTATGATCTTTACAGTTTGTAAGTTTTCAGACCAATGCATTTTGTTTTGGTTTAGTTTAGAAAGTTATTGGCTTAAAGGTCAGGTAAGCTAAACAAGGAATTATCATCAGACAAGCATTCATTTCTGGTATAAGCCTGAGGCAGAAGCAGTTCAATTCATTCAACAATAATAGATATCCTTAAACACATGAATGGTTCATGCATTGTTTCAAGAATGCATGTATTATCGACTGGTCCTTAGGTAGGGACAGAGGCAGGACAGGGGGTGGGAAGAGGGAAGGAAGGAGGGATGTTCTGTTGTGAATGTTTACTGCAGGTTGATGAGCACAGGCCACGAATTATATCCAAGTTAAAATCAGTTTATTTTGGTATGAAAAAAGAAAAAGCATAAGTGGGGATCAGTGAAGTACATAGAATCTATGTTTGGGTCAGTGCTCAGTTTGGGGCCACTATTGAGTTTGTCTGTATACTGAATTTTGTTTATGAGTTTATATGGCTGCAAGGTAGGGGAGGGGGGGGGGGGGGGGGAAACGGGTCTGGAATGTAGAAATCACATTAAGTGATTTCTCTCTGTTAGAATATATTTTGTTTGACTAACTAGTTATTGTTTTTATGTCCTCTTTGTTCTTAGATTACTTCTTCATTGCACGTGAGTCAGTTATTTGTTCTGCCATTTGTGCATCAAAGCAGCTGTTTTTTCGAATTGCGCTATGAAGATTTCGTCAGAGATTTCATTAACAGCAAAACATGGAGTTGATTGTCAAATACAAACTACATAGACATTTTTAAAAGACTCATCTCATCAATGGGGATATGTTGAAGAAAAAAAAAAAGGTGATAGTTTTAAATCAAGTGAACATTTATATGATTTGTTTCACATTTGTAATTAAAGCTAATGAGACTGGATAAAATTGAATGCATTTTTCAATTTCAGAGCCAAATGATGAGAGTGCAGCAAATGTGGATGCGGCTAAGAAATGGAGAGAAGATCGGCATCAGTTTGAAGAAATTGCAAAGGCAACAGTGAAAAAATCATTAGGGTTATAAAGACTTGAGTATCTTGTTACTGCAGTAGTACAGATCCGCAATTGGCACAGACCCACAGTTAAGTCCCCCAAAGGGATATATATATATATATATATATATATATATATATATATATATATATATATATATATATATATATATATATATGCAGGTGAATTACCAGCTGCTTGGTTTCAGATTCTACCAAAAACTTCCTTTGAGTCAACAGTCTATTTCTTGGTTGTTCATGATTGATGTGTGAACTGTGTTATTCATGAATTGATTGATACTCAAAATGCTGATGGAAAATCTTTTTGGTGATAATATTTGTTAAAAATGCATGAGTGCACAGGGCCGGGGGGGAGGGGGGGGGGGGGGGTGGGGGGGGATGATGTGGTGGTGTTGTTTGGACATAGTTCTGTTTTTCTACATGACTTTTGGTGGACATGCCTCATACTGATTATAAACTGTCAACCCTTTGGTAGTGTGGAATGAGCCCAAGAAGAGTTTAGCGCTCTTATGTAGGTCTGATTATAAACTGTAAACCTTTGGCTGTGTGTTGGAAACCCCCAAAAGATTTGCCTGTTATGTAGGTCTGATTTAAAGTGTAAACCCTTTGGCTGTGTGCTGGAACACAAAAAGATTTGGTGCTGTGATGCATGTGAAGAGCCCAGTCATGAAACACTGTGTTCAGACAAGTAATTGGTTTTGGTCATGGCAAGTTTTGCAGAGCCTAAGTACTCAGAGGGTTAAAAATTGTGATAAACGTTATGTAATTGGTCTGTGTTAGTGTCTTTTTGTCTACAACAGGAATACTCTTTGCATATTTATAATGTTTGTTAGAAGTCCATACAGTTGTGTTTTGTGATGAAATGGTTTTGTGTGTGTGTGTGTGTGTGAGAGACATATACACTCATATTTAAATTTGATTGTTTGCAGTTTTTGTTGTGGTGGTTTTATTATATGTACATTTTTTTTTTCTTTGATTTTTTTTTTTTTTTTTTTAGTGTTGTGTATTATACAAGTGTATTTTTTTCCATTTCATTGGAGGCTTTGTTGTTGTTTCATGTGCGTTATGCAGTTTCTTTATGTTTAATTGGTGGCTGTTTGTTGTTATACACATGGTTTTTCTTTATGTTTGATTGGTGGCTGATTTTTTTTGTTTATTGAAAGGGAAAGCACTGTTGGTTGAATTTAATGAAATAAATGTATGTTCCTAACATTCATGTCACTGGTATTACCAGAGGCCATTTCTCAACCTAGGTCTCGCACCCTTTTAACAGTTCCCTTAATTTTTTTTTCATCAGTAGGTCTGTTTGTAATTGTAAAAAAAAATTCTCTGTGTCATATTTGAGTTTTACTCTCCCCTGGAAAAGTATGTCACCACGTATGACTCTAAAACGATTTTTATGTCTTCATATATTTTTCTTATCTGTAGAGTGCTGAGGGTTCTTCAGTGTGGGCAAAGTGCATTGAGGAACCCTCATTGGAACTTAACTGTTTCAAAAGATTATGATATGTAAATAGTGTTTCTTCCTTCTTTGTGTCTTGTTTTTTGTAAACCATGAAATGTGGATTTTTATTAGCATGTTCCAATTTTGTGAATTTTTTTTTTCGTGTTTTGTTCCCGTTAGTACAATAAATGTCATATGTGTACAATTCATGTATTCCGTACATTTTTTAAATCTGGTGTGTGTGTGTGTGTGCAGCTCCCCTTTCTGTGTGTCTTTGTAGCCTGTTATATTTTCTTGGCACTTGTTTCGTTGTAGTTCTTGTTGTTGGTGGCAGTTTGTTGTTGTTTTACTTATTTTTGTGACATCAGGGTGAAAAATTAAGTGGAATAGTGGTGCCCTCACACAGCCTACTTTTAAGGGCACCGCCGCCTAATTTTAACAGCCTTATGAATGTCATAGTTCATCTATTGTTATGAATTCATATGTATATTTTGTATGTAGTTATGTATTATGAGGTGGTTTTTTTTCTGTGAAAGGGCTTTTTCAAAGTGAAGAAAACCCTGAATTACCATTGTGTTGGCCGGGATGAAATAAAGCTGAAACGTTTTTTGTCTTATAGTGTCTGTCAGTCTGTGTTTGTTTTCTCCTCTCCCAGGTCATTTTCTTTTCCTATAAGAAATGAACGGTTGAGTTGAGTGATAAATGGCATTTTCTTTCCCTGCCCTTGCCTTTCTCCCGGTCTGGCATACAACATTGGCTCTCTTCTTTGTATTATTAATTTTACACTGATACTGAATTATCGGGAAAAAAATTCCTGGGGAATTGTTAAGTTTATCACAGGGAAGGTACGCAAGTGACTTGGAAAACAGTATATATCTGAAAATGTGTATGTTAAAACACACACACACACACAACACACCACACACACACACACACACACACACACAATGTTTCATTTAAATGAATTTCATAGTTATAAACATAGTATTAATGAGTTAAAAACCATTAATTTGTAACCCCTTGACTCCTAAAGGGTTTTTGGACATTAGGGGCCCTTAAGCACGTCTTGTGGAGAGGGGGATTTCGATTTCCTCCCTTCCTTTTCTGGAGGGGTCCCCGGGGGGTTGCGCCCCTTTGGTGGTGGGGTTTGGCGTGGTCCAGGACCCCCTTTTTGCTTTGCTGGCGGGGGCATCAAACTCGAAGTAGGCTGGTTTTTTAAAACGCTTCTCCCTGAGAGGTGCGGGGCTTTTGGCCCTAAGAAAAACTGGAAAGGGATTGTGCCCGGGGGGCCCCCAGTCAATAGGCAAGGGTGGGATCCTGACAAGGTAACCCCCCTTTCCCCTTTTTCTTTTTTTTTCTGCTCCTTATTTGGCCCTTTTCTATTTCGTCCCCCCTTCAAGTCTTCTTTTTACACCCCCTTTTATCTCTTGGTCTCCTTAAGATCCGCCGTTTTGCCGTGCGGTGCGCCTGTTGGGAGGGGAATGAGGGTCCTGGTGATTGAAGGGCCATGCTTGAGGGGGCCTGTGCTCTAAAAACACATCATTGGCTGGGACCTTCCTAGACAGGGTACACTTGGCCCCGGTGTACTAAGGGCCCCCCCTTCTTGGGGCGGGGTCAAGCAAGCAGTCCCCTGGGGCCATTAAACCCTGCGTGCTCAGCTCTCTGCCCCCGGGGTTGAGCATGATCGGGGGGGAAGGGTTAGTTGTTCTGTTTGTTATGTCTCCCCGAAGCCTGGGGGGGTCAAAAATTTGGGTTTCTTGGCCCGGGGCCCCTATTTGGACCCCAAAGGGGTGGGTAAAGGGAGGGATGAAACAAAAATTCATCAATATGGTTTTTTTTCAAAAAATACCCCCCCCAAAAAAAAAGAGGAAGGCAGCTCCCTATTTTGGGGATTTTGATAGTGACAGTGATTCCCGATTGGAGGTTAGACAGAGGAAGGATTCGGGTTCCCTGGCTCTGATGGAGGGGACGGGGGGGAAAGCCCCCTTTCAGCCTGAGCCCTTTTGCCAAAAAAAGGGGCTTTAAAGGTATAGCAGGTGACCCTCGCCATAAAAGGGTTGAGGAATGGTTCCTTCTTTTTCAATGTAGTAAAAAAGCAATCTGAACGCTGCTAAAGGGAACGAAATTGGGACAGGGAGATCGGGGTAACTCCCCACAAAAAATTAAATTCAAAAAAGAGTGATTCGCTGCAGGGAATTATCGGGTGTTTCAAGGCAAGACAAAAGGGAGCTGGCCCGGGTGCGGATGTACGCAGGGGGAAGTAAAAAAAGGGGGGCGAAAGGGGGGGACACCAACACCCTTTTTTCTGCATTCTGAAACCCCTTCCCTCCGGTAAACAAAGTCGGTCCCTGATTGTCCGGGTTCAGTTGTACTTTCCCGTCCCCTTTGGGGTGCTTCCGTCCCAGAATTTTGGCCATTCAGAGACCGTTGTTCGGGCGGAGGTGTGTGGTATTTGTGCAAGGCAACCCATGATGGGCCGGGAAAGTCCGGCCATTGTGCAAACTGCGGTGGCGACCTCCCTCCTCTTCCGGAATTGTCCTCTGGGGTTTCAGGAATCTGCAATACAAAGGGTTAAGACAAAAAAGAAAATCCCCTTTTTTTGAACCCCGAAAGCAGGTTTGGGGGCAGCAGTCGCCGACAGTTTTCGTATGCTTCGGCCGTAAAAAAGCCAACTTCCAACTCGGTCAGTCTGCGTAGATGAAAACTTTCTTTCGAAGACTTGCAAGGGAAAAAACTTCACTCTGGGGGAAGCAGGTCCACCACCCTAAACCCCAAAAGTGAGTGCCCTGGGGGAGGCCAAAAATCCCCCCCCCTCAATGCCCAGCATTAAAAACATCTGCTGCGGGGAGAATTAAAAAACCAGCCCCCCCGACCTCGAACCCCTCTGTCCGTGCCCATGGGGAAAGGGGGTTTTAAAAACCCAGTGGGGAAGGGGGGGAGAAAGGAAGAAACCTCCCCCGTCCCCCAAACCCCAGACCTATTCACCGTTGGCAAGTCTCCCAGCAGGTCTGCGATAGCCATTAAATTAAGCAAAAATTTAAGCTTTAGCAGCGAGTTGGGGAAAAGGGATGACCGATTCTCCCCTTTTCGCCCTCTGCACCAGGGATAATACAATATTCCTTTGGGAATATCCGGGTTAAACCCCCAACTTCGAGGAGGCAGCTTCTGTGTCAATCTATAAAACCTTTGTCAGGGGCTCTTCAAAAAAACCCAATTCAAAGCCAGAAGACCTTTACTCTTTCGGGCTTTAATATTTTTTCAAACCTGCACACCATCCCTTGGGGACTGTGGGGGGGGTTCCCTTCTCCTTCACAAAACTTTGTTGTTTGCCCTGCGCTCTGTCTACCTCCCTTCGGGCGTAGCTGCGAGAGTCCCCCCCCCCAAAAGCTGAAAACAATCTGTTCTTTTTATTACCCCCTCTGCCCCGGTTTGTCGTCAGGACTTTGCATTTGTTAGGGCTCCTCGCCCTTTTTTTGCTTTTGGGGGGCTTTAAGGGTACAACCCTTTTTGGGGTAGTACCGGGTTTCCCTCACCCAGGGTTTGCTGAGGGATGTCCTTTCATTTTGGATTTGTGTTGTCTAAAAGACGGACTGCAACTTACCTCCATTCTTCACGGGTTTCATTTTTCGTGTTTAGTTTGTGGTTTTGCCCCCCTCGGGTCCTGGACTATGAGGGGTCTGTCCATGAGCTGCAGGGAAGTGACCTTTTTCCTGTCCTTCTACAACGTAATAATGAACACGTCTCTGTCTCTCAGCATTTAAATTATAAGAAAGAAAAGGGGATCTATTTGCAGCCACTGTTTAAAAGGAGTTCCAGGACACTGATTTTTTTCAGAGCCCCCCCAGGAATCATGACTACACTATGATTAAAGTCTAAGGCCTGTATTCCATGTCTTCGAAAAACTTAAAATGCCAAAAACCCTGGCGTTTCAGAATCCCAAAAAATTTTCCCAAAGTTAAAAAAAACGGGCTCAGGTCGGTATACCAACGCCCTTGGGGGTCCCAAACGCCGGCCATCAGAACTCCGTGCAAAATCAAGCACATTTTTTAAAAATCATAAACGCGGCCCGGGGAGAAGCTTCTGCCAGGTGACAAAAAAATTTCCCAAAAAAAAGTGGAACTCATTAAGAAAATAAAAGGGGGAAGAACACTGTCCCAATGTGAACTCTAAATTTTTCGGTTCTTTAATAAAAAGGAAGAAGCGTTTATTCTTGTTCAACATTGAAAAAGAATTCCCTCCTCTTTATTAAATCAGCCATTTTTGTAAAAAACAAACCCCCTAAAAAAAAATCCCCCTGCAACTTTTCTCGACAACTGGAAACAAACAATCTTCCCTTTCACTTTAAAACGAGCTGAAATTGCTTGCTCTCTTGCAGCGATTCCTCTCCAGGTATAGTGAAATCCATTACAACTGTTGAACATTTCCGCAAAAAGGTTGACTAAGCAACAAGTTTTAACCATGTGTGGACTACAGGTTTTTCCACCATTTGGGGGGAAAAGCCCTCTTTTTCCAACCCCAAAACCTGGAAAAATTTTTCTAACCCATCCAACCCCCGCCCCATAGTTTTTGCCAGCTTTTTTTGTAAATTGAGGGGAAAAAAGGTAAATGCTAGGTCATGGGGAAATTAAAAACCCGGGGCCTTTTGGCGAAAGAACGTGGGGTTTTCCGCAAACACGGACATTTGCCATTTGATTGTCAAAAATTACATTTGGAACACTTTTTTGAAAACAGCAGCGTGGAAAATTTTCTTGACTTGAAAAGGGCCACGATACAACCGGGAAAAGGGGGGATATTTTCATGATCTCCACGATCGGGTTTTCGAGGTACTTCCTTTTTTTTCAAAATTTTTTTGGCAGAACGACAGTTTCGGTCCGGGGGGCACCACCTCTCTGTGTACGAGCGGGAAGGGTGTCCCAGGGAGCTACTGTCCCCTCCCCTTTTTTTAGTATTAAAATAACCATTGTTCAGTCATTTCAGCGGGGGTTCAGTTTGTCATTGTTTGTGGTGATTTTGCTGTCTACGCACTGGAACCTGTACCCGAGTGTGCGCGGTCCACTTTGCGTAGATAAAATCCACGGGGGGCGGAAAAAAAGGGTTTTCATTTTTTTCCCCAACAAGCGGTGTATTCATTCCCAAATTCCGTCAGTTTTTTCCAGATCCTAAAATTAAAGTTGGGAAATTTCCCATTCCATTTTTTTAAAGAGGCCAATTTCTGGGATTTATTTTTGACCAAAACTTAACTTTTTCAGCCATTTTAAAAAAACCTAAAAACTGCTTGCCAGAAACACTGAATATTTGGGGGTCGTAGCGCACCGAGGGGGCGTATAAAAAACTTTGTTCACCCCCTTACAGACCCTGGCCTTAAAAACGGGACTAGGTTGTGCTGCTGGCCCCGCAAGATAAACTTCCTCAAATCTTGCCCCCCCCCCCCCTATCCACCCTTAAAGGGGCTTCGTCTCTGTTTTGGGAGCTTCCGACCACCCTGACGCCTGTACGCGAGGCGGGGAACCCTTTTCTTTGCCCAAAAAGCAGGCGAAATGTTTTTTAATTATTATACCCGACGTTCTCAGAACCCGCAGAATCCTCCCTATGACTGTGTTTTGACCCTCCTTTCCAAAGTAATTTTAAAAACAACCCAAAATGTATTCCGCCGTTTGGCTTGATGCAGCCCACTGGGGAATGAGGTTGCCTGGGAGTAGCCCCATTTTTCCAATTTTCCGGGAAAAAATTCCGGGCCTTTTTTCACCCCAGAGATTCTTTCGATCTTGCAGCTTTTCGAAAAAGATTCCCAGCTCTCTGGCGTACAAGGCTTTGTATGCTGACCTCTGTTCGAAATTCCCCCCAAATCAAAAATTTTTCCCTGACGGTTCCAATCTGGGGAGGGAGTGGCCTTCAGCTACTGCCGGGGGCCCCTTTCCCAAAATATTTTAAAACAACCATTCGATGCTTCTGTTTTTTGCTAAACTTACGCTCTGGTACGGTTTGAAAAAAAAACTCCTTTCTTCGAAGAGGGACTTTCTGGTTCTGTCGGATTTCGCTGTCAGCTTTGGAAGCCATGGGGCCGAAACCCTTTTAGCATCCAGAACTTTTGCTTTCTTTGAATTTTTTGCAATTGAAGGGGACGGTTACAACATTATCTTGTTTGGGTTCCTGGTCTGTTTGGATGGGGGGAACGAAATGGTTGACGTTAGCCAAGAACGCCAAAAGGGGAACGTCCAACATTTTACCCCCTGTTCAGATGTGAAACCCAAATTACGATTATTGAGAGCCCTTGGCAGGAGGTTTGGAACCACGCGGTAAAAAACTCTTTCAGATCCCCCCAAAAATTTAAAGGGGTTCCCCATCCAGTCGGTGGGTTTAAAAGAGGAAAGGGGTTCTGTGCGGCTGCACACCGGCCATTCGTTTTTTAAACCTGCTTTTTTTTTAAAAGAGGAAAAAGTCCGTGGTGCATTCCATGTACGCCCTCACAATGAAAAATTTCTTTTAGAGTGTGGGACTTGCACATGTGAACAAAACATTTACAGCGGACCCCAAAAGATCCTTTTCAGGGATGCCGCCTGATGGCCCTTGGTTTTTGAGAGAGTTAACATTTTTCATCGTTTTAAGATTTTACGGAAGAAGATTTTTAACAAAGTTTCTGGTGCGTTTGTAGGATTTCATTTAATGAGAGATAAATTGGTTTTTTTTATATTTTTTTTTATAGAGGTGAGTTTTTTAAGGGGGTGCACCCCGATATCCCCCTTGCGGTGGGCTGGGCTAAAGCAAATTATCTTCTTATTTTATCTCGTCTGTGAGGGGTCAGAACCCGTTTTTTCATTGGAAAGCTCTTGAAGAATATGACAATGATTTTTTGGGGGAGGAGTATGTGGTAGCGTGATAATTGTTAATTTGCCAGTTAAGGGGTAGTCATGCCAGACCGAGTTTGAGCAAGAGTCTTGTTTCACTACGAGTGTCATGATGCCCGGGTTTTGAAACTGCATGTGGGCTGGGGACTGGAACATAAAAGAATGACCAGTGTAGATTGTGTAGGAACAACTGGAACAATGCCGAAAAACGCGAACATGAGAAAAGACCCCATACAGACATTTGAACGGTCTTTTTTTGGGTCCTTCGAAAAAGGAGCTAAAAATGGGGGGTCAAAACACTTAAACCCTGGCAATGCTACAGTTATAACCCCAATGTCCCTGTTGAATTTCCCACCCCTGTTGAATCCTAATAAAGATAAGTGCTGGAACTGGCAGCAGACTTAAAACTAAAAAGTGGGGGCTTTGCATCTTATCAGAGGAAAGGGGTTAAAATTTAAAGGGTCCATCTTAAGGCAGTATGGGTTAGAACTGCGGGGGTTTCATTGTGTCGGAAACAGATGTGGATGGTGGTTTCCCACCCTCTCCTTACTCACCTTTTTAACTAAATCAGGTTATTAGTTATCTTGGGGGGAGGGGGGGGCGCCTTTTTAAACAAAATGAATCATATCCACAAGAGTTTCCGGGAAAACTTTCTAACCATTTGCCCCAAAAGCCCATCTTCATGCAAAACATAAATGATGGGGTAGAGACCCTCTACTTTTTTTGCGGCAAAAAACCCTTTCCTTTATGTAAAAAATGCCCTTCTCTGATTTGGCATTGATTCCCAGGGCACGAAAAGGATGATATCGTAGAACAAACCCATGACTTTGAACAAAAAAAAAGGACTTCTGGTTCTCCTGTCCCACATGTTTTAGGTCAGAGTTAGGTAAGCCCCAGAGCTGGATGTCCCTGCCTTGTTACTGCTTGGTGGGACTGAAAACGGGGACGATCCAGGAGTGACCAATGGGTGAACCAGGAAGATGAAAACGCAGCATTGCTAGGCACGAAAATGAGACCCCAGTTTAAAAAACAAAACAAAAAAGCTATTTTAAAAAGAGTCTATTGACACTGCAACGCAAAAGTGCGCATTTTGCAAAATATGTTTTGGTACAACAAAAAAAAATGGCGACACATTGCAAAAAGAATTCTAAGTACTTCACCTACTTTCTTCTCCTCTCTCTCTCTCGTTCCCGGGGGTCACTTGCTCACTCTCGTTAACTTAAAAAAAAAAAATTAAAGCATTTTTTATATCTAAGAAAAAATTAAATGTCGTAGGGTTGTTCCCCTTTGATACCTTGGAAAGAGAGTCTCAAAACTCATTAAAGGGTGAACTTCAACCTTTTGGTTGTACGTTTTTAAACGTCAAGAAGTCACTTTGGGCGCGGGATGGGAAAGGTAAATTTACCCCTGCTTGCTACAGGACACCCGAATTGCGGTGTTTCGGATGATATTTTGGGTCATGGCAGCACAATAAGCCCACAATTCACCTCAAAGTATTTGGGGGGGGGGATTTGAAGCAGAAGGCTTTCGATTAAAAGAAAAGAAATGCCTTCTGCTACCTGATTTTCATACTTAGGTCCCCGAGTCACCGCAGAGGATCCACCCAAACCGGAAAAGGTGAAGGCTGTCCAGGGCCCCACACCCCAAAAGAAACTGACTAAAGTTTTCTTGGGCCTATAATTTCTATGGGAAATTTCCCTCGCTGCAACTGTCTTTCTCATTTAACAGACTCCTTTGAAAAGGTGTTTTTTCAGATGGGGGAGAACGCAGGATCAAGCTTTAAAAAAAAGTAAAAGGACATGCTTATGTCACCCAAATTTAGTAAATTTCAACCAAACTGGTTTGTACTTTGTTTGCGACCTTCGCGGTGGCTTGGGAGCAGTCCTGCCACAATGTGTGTGGCTAAAGGCGCCCCTTTGCCTATCCCTCAAGGCACAAAACAAAAGGGGAAAACAAAATTTTTACCCAACTTTAAAAGGGAAGCTCTTGCAATCACCTTCGGAGTGAAAAATTTCGTGATTTTTTTGGCCCATTTTTCTTGTACACTGATACAGCCCTTGTGAATTGTTTGGTGAAAAAAAAACCCTTTCCAACAGGGGGTTCTCCCGGGATTAAAAGAGGGGAAATGTTGTTGTTACCGTACACTATACTATCCATAAAAGTCAGGACCCACAATGAAAATGCGACCTCTAACGGTGCCCATCCCCAACCCCAGGCTGACCCCGAACTCCAGAAAAATTATCTTCCTGATGGACCATCTTTCCCACCCCAGTTACTTCAGCGGATTTTCGGGCAGAGATGATCGGCCCCGTATTGCCAATGTCAAGAAAACACTTTGGCAGGTGGCCCTCGAATTTCCCCGGGAAAAGGGGCAATCACAACAAAAATTGTCAAGCCGTGAAACAGAACTGTGTGTTCAAGTGGTTGTTTACTCTACGGAACAGATTGTTGTACCCCGGCTTGTAGGAAAGCATGGGGAAAGAGCTTCATTCTTGTCATCCAGGTGTCTGCAAATGAGACCCTTCCCCGCTTTATGTTGGGGGCCCAAAATTGAGGGGGAAATAGAAGACGTAAAAAGGTGTAAAAGCATGCCCCCCAAATTTTCGCCACATGCCTCAAAAAGCCCCATTACCTTGGGGAGGGGCCCTAAAAAAACCCGGGGCCCAGATGCATTTTGACTTTCCCGGCCTTTTCAGGACAATTTTTTCTGGTATGGTGGTTCCATTCGAAATGGAGGGAATTAAGAAAGACTAAGTTTTACGGCAGAAAAAAACAGTTTGTTTTTAAAGAAACTATTTGCTAAAACGGAAATGCCGATTCTTTGTTTTGACAAGGGTCCCACTTTCACCCAGCGCAGAGTTAAAAACCCTTACCAGTTTCTGGGCTTCCCCCAATTTTCTTGTTCACCATACCACCCGCTTCAATGGCTTGCAGAAAAAAAGCTTTTTGCATTCAAAGAACCATGAAGAAGATGTCGCCCAAACTCACTGTGAAAAAGTTGGCCACCTTCCCTTTCTTCAGCAGCAATCACCCCCCAATTTATACTGGTTGCCGCCTGCAAAAATTCTCGTGAAAGGGAGCTAAAAGACTCGCTTTTTGCACCCCAAAACCCTGTCTGCAGGTCGAAGACACATCCAAGCAGAGATGATCATGATTGCGGGCAAAAAAGAGAATATACAGTCGGGACAAAGTGTATGTTGAAATTTGGGCCCTGCAAATGGCTGTTAAAGTTTTTTAAAGTCCCCGGGCCCTTGCCCTTTAAAGGTTAGATTGGAGATGGTGTGTGTCGGGGCCCCATTGCACATCCGAAAAATTGGATGATGACAAAAAACCTCGAGCCTCCTCTTCCAGGGTTGGGATCTATTTTCCATGAGGAGCCCCAACCCCATTCCCCCTACGTTGGGCCTTTTTGGGGTCCGTTCCCAGGGAAACCCAGTTCCCCCTGGACGTTTGGGGTCCTGTCCAGCCCCCTTTTCCCCCAACTCTGCATGCCGGCAGGGGTCACCACAGGGCCCCGGGCGTCCCCAAACCCGGAACCTATCCCCGGGACGCTTCGGTTTCCAGGGTCTACTCCTTTTGGCAACGGCCCAGAAGATCGAAAAGGCTCCGCGATTGGATCTGTAAAATGAACCTTAAATGAATTTTTTTTCTGTTTTTTTTTCAAATTTGACCGGTTGTCAAATGTTTCCTTTCAAAAAACAGTTTTGGTTTTTAATGTTTCATTTGAAGTTAAATTTACAAAAAAAACAAAAAAACCCCAAAGAAAGTTTCTTTTGAAGGACGGGTAAACTTGCTTGGGGACAAAAATTTTTTTTATGACAGTGTTCAGTTTAATGCCCACTTTGGTGAGGTGATCTTGATTTCTTTTATTTTTACCCCCCTTTTTCCGCAGTTTTTTGTTTTTAATTTTTTTACATAAAAATTTTAAAGGGGAGGGTGTTTAGGGTTTTCCCCTTGAACTCTTTAAAAGAGACCCTGCAAGAACTACATTAAATGGCTGAACTTCATCCCACGATTTGTGTCTTATTCAGGCAAGAAGTCACAATGTCCTTTAAAAAAGTAAATAAAATCACTTATTTCGAAATAAAAGATGTCTGTCGGGCATTTATTTCTCTATAGTCCAGACGAGGGCAAAGGCCATTTCAGGAGTAGGCCTACCTTGATGGGCCCCCCATGACCTTTAAACCCGGCCCCCGTTTTCGCCTCCTTAACGTTTTCCCGCATCACATGATCATGGGACTTTAACAATTGGTCATGGAGCCACCCGGGTTATAACACGCTTGACCCCTTTTTTACCCAACTGCCCCCCCCCTTGTTCACAGTTTAGAGTGTTACCTGGGTTTCTGCCACCAGTCCCCTTTCTGTGAACTCGTCTCACAAAACCGAGGATTAAAACAAATGCCAAACTTTTCCCCCCTATAAAAAGGCGATGGGTTTAACATGAAGAAGGTGACAGACCTCCAAGAAATAGGAGTGATGCAGTTTTAACCCCAATACGAACAGCTTTTGGATAGGTTTTTGAGACACCCTTTCCAATGCGTAAAAAACCTTATTCCCCCTAAAGAGCGCGGAAAGGGTTGCAACCCTGGATACCTCTGAATGTAAAAGGTGAATAGGCGCTATGTATTATAGGAAGTGGAAAAAAACAGGGGTCAGGGACTGAAATGGGTGTAGGGGGCCCAGGGTTTGGGAAAAGCGTGATTCGCCGGGCCTATTGGGGGCATTCAACAAGACATCTCAGCGCCAGGACAGCTGAAGGTCCCTTCTTGAAACGCTTCTGGCATTTATCAAACACCGCGCCTCCAAATCCGGTGTCTCCCCCTTTAAGGGGTAATGGGACTCGTGAAGAACCCAAGGCGCAACAGAAATCCTTAACAGCAGTTCCGTCCCCTTTTAGTGAAGGAAATGAATACACGTGAGGTTCCCCGCCAAGTGTCAGATGGTGAAGTCCTTTTTTGCGGGGCTTTTGATCTCGTATCTAGAAGGGGCACCGGAAAAAACCTTGCCAATTTGAATCCCTACAAAGCCGCGGGCCTGACCTAAACAGTCCACAATCCGAAGGGGTCCTCGGGGATTTTACCAAACCCGCAAACCCTTTCCTGTCATCGATCAAAACAGGGTGTACCACTGATTGGAGACTTGCGAACGTTACCCAGTTTCAAAAGGGGGGAGCACTATGAAACCATCAATACCCCCCCTGTCTTCCCGCGTGCCCATTAAGATCTTGGGCATGTCATTGTCAGTGCTCCATGAAACACCCCCGGTCCAAAAAAATCCCCCGCCGGAAAAGCTGGTTTTCGCAAAACAAGATCTTTTGAAACTCACTGCTGGACTTGAAAGGGGAAAAACTAAATAGAACATGGAGCAGGGAACCGGAATTGTGATCTTAACTTCGCCAAGGGATTCGCGAGTAAACCACGTCTTTGCCCACAACTAACCCTATGGAGTTCAGGGGAAATCCACCCGGGGTTTAGGGCTTCCCCGGTGACGGCGAAGGCAGTTTGGGGGAATGGAGAAACTTCAGGGGTTTATCAGTGTCCGCCAGGGTACCAAAGGTTCAGTTTTTTGGACCAGCTTGTTTCTGGATATACAATGATTTACAGAGCAACTCAACTCACGACCCGCCCGTTTGCAGGACAGCTGCCCACCGCCTTCTGCTACAGACTTGCCCAAAAGCAGTTGAACAAAACCCCAACATTTGGGGGAAATGGGAGCGAAGCTGGGGCATGGCTTTCCTCCGGGGGAAGTGTCATTTTCCCGTCACCCGCAAAAAACTATGTGAGTTCGATACCCCCCTGACGGAGAAAAATTTTGGGAAAACCCCACCCTGCCAAAATCTTGGGGGACCATCGTAAAGAATTTGAATGGGACCCACATAACTCCCTGTGCCCAAAAACAAAAAGACCCTGGGGTTTCTGGGAAAATTAAGACGTTTTCCCCCAATAAAAAAACCCCTTACAAGATTTTGGGCGCCCATCCTGGGGAAAACGCTTGCCTGTGTGGGATCCGTACACGCACGAAACACGGAGATTTAGGGCCCAAACGGGGGGCCTCGGTTTGTTGTGAACAGTATCACAACAATCATGTCCCGCAATGATAAAAAGGCTGGAGTGGGGCCCCCCCCTTCAAAAGCAGGGAAAAAGGCAAGGCTGGCGATGCTTGCAAGATCTTGTGTGGCCGGGGTGTCGTCCCCCTATGTAAAGGCATTGACACCCGCTCCTGCCAGGAGAGAAGAGGTCACACACAGCGCCACCCTCATACAGGCGGACACAAACCCACAACATGCGTTTCCCCAAGGACCATTCGGGGTTGGAAAGACCCGTCAGAGAGTGATGGAGGGCCCCCGGCCCTTTGGGTCAGGGGGCCCCAAACTAAAATGAAAAGCAAAAATTTTGTTAAAGTATAAGTAGGATTAGGGCGACACCCCCTCCCACCCTTCCTTAGCATTTTGTGATTTTAATTTATTTTTGGCCGGGTTCACTTCAGAGAGAATTTGGATCAGCTATCTGGGCCTGCTCCGGATGAAGAGTAAAAATAGTAGCCCGCTGATAAAACCCACATAGAGTGGACCTTTCCGTATTTAAAAGCATTAGTTGCCCTTGTTTTTCCTATCTTTGGGCCTTCTTTCTACCTGGGGCCCTTTTTAACCCGCACAACCCCCTAGTACGGCATATAATATTTTGATTGGGGCCGTCAAATTTGGTGATGATGAGACGTTTGGCTGTCAAAACTAATTCCGTTTTGCGTGGTAGGACATAACCCAGTTCACTTTAAAAACGCAAAAAAAAGAAAAAGGTGAAAGCCCCCATTTATTTTTTCATAAAACCTTAGATAAATAAGAACCCTCCCCACCCCAATTTTTTTTTTTAACCATATCTAGTGGAACGTTGCGAACTGATTCTTTGGGGCCATAAAAGGGGTTTTTTCCAAAAAAGCAAATGCCAACACTATTGGCTTATTTAAAAAAAAAACGCGGTACTGCTGGGCAATATCGGCGCTAATTTTGGGGCCCAAAACAGGTCGCAAAACTGCCGAACGCTCGACCCGCGAGGCACAGCGACCTCATAAAACCCCCCCCCTCCCAAACATGAGACCTTCAGCGCCGACGGCTTTGGATTATTTTTTCCCACTCTTTCATGAAAACTTTACAGTCACCTAGTCGTGAAACACAGTACAGTCAATGAAAAAAGTTAAGTAAATGAAATCAGAAGGAAAATTTTTACTATTTGAGCCTAAAGGATGACGAGTGGTCATGAAAAACCCCCTTTGAGTACGTTTTTGTTCAGGGGGGGGGGGGGGGGGGGGGGGCCCCCTGTTTTATTTGTTGCGAAACCTGGGGCCAAAGGGGTACTCTCACCATTCAGTTCAAAATGGCGCCCGTATGCAGTGACCCGAATGAGAACACCCCAAAGCTTATTCAGATGGAAACGTACACTTATCAAAAAAGAACCTTCGTAAAATCATTAAAACATACACCCTACGCCAGTCGACAATTTTTCCTTCGTAAAAACACGCAAAACCCGTACACCAGTGACAAAACCTTTTCCTTCATTTTTAAGATTTTATCTTTTCTTTTATCCCCTTTGGATACCCCTTCATTCGGCCCCCCGCGTTTTTGTGGGTTTAATTTTTTTGTAAATAATTTCCAACATATTTTTTTAAAAAAAAATTTGGGGGACCTTTCTCCATAAAACCCCTTTGGTGTGCTGTAAAAGACTAGAAAAATTATCTTTTGTACATTTTTCCCATCAAATGGTTGTCTTGAGAACCAACCCGAGGGAAGCCTCAGTGCACACCCAGACAACCGCGTATTTAAGGACGAACGAAAACTTACCAAAGAAGAAAATAAAGGACCTGTCTGTGACGTTATTAAAACGATAATTTCAACAGTTTTTTTCCGGTAAAACATTTTTTAAATTTTAAAAAACCCAATCTTCTGTTTGGCGAGTTAAATTTTGTAATAGGCAATGAAAATACAAACTTCTGGACTAATCAAAAAGAAAAAAAAAGTAAAGGTTTCAAATGCTATACCCGTGCGTTCCCCAAGATTTCCATCATTTACAGTTATATCTCTTGATTCCCCTTCACTGTAACCGAAGGACACAAAATTTGAAATTTTACTCGGGTCCAGGCTACGGGAAAATCAAAATTGGTGGTGGTGGTGGGGGTGGGTTTGTGTGTGTGTGGTGATGAGGATGCAACCATGTGAAAAAGGGGAACTATGCAAAATTGGGAAAACGGTGCTTTTTTTTAGTGAATTTTTTGAACCTTTAAGCAAATATCGAATAATGAACACACCCCCCAGTTTGATAAAAAATGAAAAATTTGATATAGGCCACGATCCAAATAACGACCTCCACCCAGCCAAATATTTTAAATTGAAAAAACCCAGAGGAAATAACAATTAGACAAAACAGAGAGGGTACAAGAAAGTCACGAAGTAAAAAGGTAAAAAAAGGAACAACCACTAAATAAAACTGTAAATTTAGAAAGAAAGAAAGAAAGGGAGGGGGGGGGGGGGGGGGGGGGGGGGGGGGGGCGAAAATTTTACTCATCTGGAATCGGCCCCAAACTCATTCTGAGAATGGGGGAGTGCCCCGCTCGTTCATTTCCCGTTTAGACGGGGGGGAACCCTGTCGTGGGCCCTTGCCGTTTTGGGCGTTTGCAATGAGCCTCCCGTCTTTTCTGTTGAAATTTATAAACTACCCAGCTTTTTGTCAAAGGTTGTCAGGTGGGGTTGGGAAAAAGGCTAAATTTGCTGTGGTGAAAACACATAAACAGAGTGGTTTAAAAGTTTCCCTGATAATCCTTGTTTTTTTAGTCATCCTTCCCCTTTAAAACCGCACCTTATCGGTGTGGCCCGGGACGAAGAATTGCCATGGCAGATTTACAAAGAAATTTTTTTTTTTATTTATTTTTTTTTTAAAAGAGATTTTCCCAAAATTTAAAATTTTAATCGTAAACCAGTGGTGTAAAGTCTTTAGCTGTGGAGGCGAAAAGCATTAATGACATTGACGAAAGACTAGCAGACAATTCACAGATGAAGCTCTAAGAAGTTTACCCCCTCCCAAAAATATATCATCCCCGTTTGGGGTTTTATGTGAGGGGGGAGAGGAAAAAAATTGGCCCCATTCCCCCTTGACATTCAGTTAAGACAAAAACAACGCGTCTTTTAATAACCCTCCCCAAAAGGAAATAATCACACAACACACACACACACCACACACACACAACAACACAACCCACACACACACACACAACTATGGGAGTAGTGCAGACAAACTCAAGGTCTGATTACTCGCGGGGTAATCTGATGCGTAGTCAGGGGGTTACAGTCCGCCCCCTTAAAACCCCGGGGCCTAAAACCTTTTATCTGAGTTATTATTTGCACCGTTGTAAATCCGCGGCGTGGTCTTTGTTGCCTAGCATATGTGTCATGTAGGACTAGTTGACGCGTGACACTATCGAAGTATCTCTCTTTTCTTCTCTCTCTCTCTTTTCTCTCTCTTTCTCTCTCTTCTCTCTCCTCTCTCTCTTCTCTCACCTCTTCCCCTCTCTCTTACACACCCAAAAACACAAACACACACCAACCCCACACACACACACACGCGGCGTCGCACAACAACACAACATTTCAACACCAAACACACCACACACACACACCCAAAACACACAAAAATATTATTATATATTTAAAAATATTATATTAAAATTTATAAAAATTTTTATAGGCCCAAAAATTTATAATGTGGGATGAGCAAAAAGCGTCAACACCTTTTATTAAAACACACAATACTTAATCATATTTAATCGTGTGTTGTGGCGCGCGCGGCGCGTGTTGGGGTGGGTGTGTTGTGTGGGTCTGTCTGTCTGTTTGGGGTGAATTTGTGAAAACACACACACCGACCAACACACACACACACACACACACACACACACAACACCACACACAGTGTGGTGTGTGTGTGTGTGTGTGTGTGTTGTGTGGTGTGTGGACAGAGGGAGAGTAGTAGTAGCTAGTTGTAGAGTAGGGCTGGCTTTCAGTAGCCAGGCCCCGCGGCCCATCACTTTGAAAAAACTTCAAAAATTTTTTTTTTCGCATTCATTACGCACGCAACACACACACACACACACACACACACACACAAACCCCACACACACACGGAAGAGAGGGAATCGCGCGTGCGCGCTCTGTCGTAATCGCGCGCGGCGAAGATGGGCTAATATAGGGGATTGCTCATTTTCAAAATAACAAATATCAGTGATTTTTGATTGTTACCCGGAGCAAAAAGATTAAAAAACATAATGACCCATACCCCAAAAGCTTATTTTTTTTATAGTGTTGTTGTTGTTGTACTATTTTTGTTGGGGGATTGGGTCAGCTGTGAGAAAAAAACAAAAAAAAAAACCACGAACCAATTAAAAGGCTATTCTGTAATTCTCGTTGCTTCAGAAATAAAAAAAGTTTTTTCCCCATATGTTTGAAAAACAGGGTTTTAAATCTTTTCCCTGTCTGTTACGTTTTGAGGTGAGTTTTTACAGATGTATACCGAATCACGAGAGTTGGCTCATCCCATAGGGGCAGCGCTGATTGCCTTGTAACAACCTTTTTCCCGGGGGGATAAATTTAATGGGTTTCTCATGTAAAAACCAAAGGCAAATGGCGTCCAACAGGTGCTTTTGGTCGTAAGTCGGAAAATACATTGCTTTTTTTTTTGGGATAAATGAAAAAAGGCAATTTTGGCTGTTTCCATGGGGTATTTTTTAGAATTTTCCCCGGTGTTTTCTTTGGGTCGTGCTGTTGGAACACCCAGATATTTTTTGACCATTAAGAGGCTCGGCGTACGCAGCTTACTCGGTGATCTAATGAAACTAAAAATAGCTGACCCCGTCACCTTCTTGAATTCCGCGTCCGTGGAGTCTGTGGGTGAACTTTTTTTTTGGAGTTCCCTTTACAGACACGTGAGTCACGATTTTCTCGGGTTTTTTTTGGTCATCTGGTGAAAAAACTTTTGGGGGTGACACACTTCTGATTTTTTCTCCCCCCCTCTGCCCCCCGCGTTATTGATGAGAATTTTTAGTTTCGAGTTCCCAGTTTTCTGCATGATTTCCTTTTTGGCTGTTTTTGTATAGGTTAGATTATTTCCATGCAATAAAAGGTTTTTGTGCTTTCAAATGCGTAAAATGCTGTTAGCGAGGAAAAAGTAAGCTGGGGTGATTTTTGGTTCAAAGAAAATGGCAGGGGGATTTTTCAGGTATCAAACAAAAATAGTAGCGATCACTGGGGGCGGTGCTTCGCAATAGGGTGAATGTGCCTGTGAAATATTTTAGGTATTCCGGACAAAAAATTTTTGACATGACAGGTGCAGCCAGCTCCAAAGAAGTAGAATACATAGGCCCCAATACCAAGTCTAACATAATCTAGGTCCATTGCTATAAGAAGGTAAAACTTGGCAACAGTTTCGTGACACACAATTTTTGGGAATGAGTTTTAAAAACCCTAAATGTTTGCCCCCAAAAAAGCAAAAGTCTGTTAACACTCTCACGGGGTTTAACTGAAATTTTGTTTTTGGGGCATTTGGCCCAAAGCGGCTCAGTTTTCAGGCCTTTTCATCAGTTATGCCTAAACTGGTTTTTCTTTTTGGGCTGTAGCAGAGGACGAAAGGAGTTATACAAAAAACAATTGAGCATCATCATTCACTTTATTTTGGTTTTACCCTAAATTCAAAATTTTGAGTCCTTTTAAAAAATTTGCCTTAGCTAGTCCTGTTTACCAAAAAATATGCTGTTGTGCTTAGTTAACAAAACTGTTGGCCTGCAGGGTGATTGTTCTTTTAAATTTTTTGGGCCAAACAACACATTTATTCATCCAGGGGAAACTTTGGATACATTTTTTGCAAAAAAATACGGGGTTGGGAATATATCAAAGTGAGCTATGGACATTTTTAAACTTTAGTAGGGGTTTAAAATGATGTGGACCCCAGGTTTAGCTTGTATCCCTTTCTACTAAAACTGCTATTACCAAAAAAACGGGGGAAAAGAGTATTGTATTTCTATGCCCGTAAAAATTTTTAAACTGTAGCCACCGTGACATTTATTTTGCAAAAATTGAGCTCCTAATGAAACAATGAATTATTATAATTTTTTCGTGATAAATTTTAGTTAATTCTTTTCTTCAGGAATTTACAAAGGGGGGCAAAGAATAGCCACAAGGGAAAATCATTTATTGACAGAAGAAGCTCAGTAATAAAGCGAAAAAATTATCAATTTTAAGAAAACTTCGAAAATTTTTCTTTTAGCTTTTGACTCAACATCTTGATTCTGTTTCTTGGTTGTGCAGCCCCTGCCCTTCCCCAAAAGTTAGCATGCATGCACTAATTTTACTGGGCAGAAAACAAATATAACTTAGTTTGGGGGAAACCAGTTTATGACCCCCCACCCTTTTTACTGGGTTTTATGCTTGTTGCCAATACCAATTAGAACCATGATCAAAAACCCCCCAAAACTGAGGGAAAAAAAAAATGTGTTGGGTTGCACAACAGTGATTTGTTTTTACCCCAAATATCGTACAAGTCCCTTTCCCCCTTTTTCTCCCTCCCTGCCACACCCCCCTTGTTTCACTCCCTTTCCCCTAATGCAAATGCCTTTTAAAAATCTAATCAGGGGTTTGGGAGATGTACTTATTTTAAGAAAATGCACACAAAAAAGAGGAAAAAAAAAAAGAAAAAAAGAACTTTTTACCCCCCGTTGAGGGTGTAAATCGGATTTGTGTATTTTTTTTTGCCCTTAGGAAAGGAAAATAGAAAAAAAAAATGTTGTCCCTTTTTTAACTGACCATGAGTGTTAAAAGGGTATGGATTAAATGTTTAAATATTTCCAAGATGGTTTTTTTTTATATTACAAAAAATAAAAGAATTGTTCGCAAAGATTTTTGCTACTGAAGACTTGAAACGTTCAAAAACGAAATTAATCATAGAAAGAAAAAATAGTATGGTTTTTGATTTTATTTGATGGGTTAATTTAACGTCTGTTCACAAAAATGGTGTTTTAGCTAATGATGTATTGTGTGTGTGGTGTATGTGTGGTGTTGTGTTTGTGTGTGTGTTTTCTTTTCTCCCATGAGCTTTTATGGGGGGTTTTTTTTTTGCTTTGGGGAAGGGGGGAGGAGAGAGAGCGTGTTTGTGTGTGTGTGTGTGTGGTGGTGTGTGTGTGTGTGTGTGGTGTGTGGGCGTCGTGCGTGCGTTGTGTGGTGTGTTGGGGCGCATGTGTGTTTTTCCCCCCCAGGGGTTTGTTATGAGAGAGAGGAGAGAGAGAGGGAAAAAAGGGGCGATGTTTTGTGTGGCAGTGTTTGTGTGTTTTGATTTGTCCTCCTGGTTTAAATTCCACAAATCAAAAAGAGAGAAAAATTTTCATCATGACACTTCTAACTTCCCCAAGGTTAAAAAGTTTTTGGTGGGTATTGACATATTTTTTAAAATGCTTTTTTCTTCAGAACAAAAGTACTGAATAAAAGTCTGTCATGAACTTTCACTCTAATGTTTAAATTATGAAGACAAACAAGAAGGGTAACTCTGGCTCCCATGAAGAGACAGTTGCATGCCCATAACTCCAAATGAATGCTGCATATGACACCAATTTGCCAAACGTAAAATGTTTACACAGAATACGCACAATAAACAAAGTTTTCCACAAGAAGGATGTTCCAAGCTTTTTCAGATATCTTGAGTCTGACACATGCACACAGCAAGAACAACAGAAAAAAAAATTAACATGTATTCAAGACTTGAACATTGTTTGAACACTGTCATGAGCATCATTTGTTTGGAGATTTGGAGGTGTAATTGTCTCATAATTTGAGCATGAATGATGCTTCTTATTTGTTATTTATTGTTTACTGTTCTTTGCCTCATTTAACTGTTTTCATTTTCATTAGTGTTATTTGAATTTTACTCGTTCTTGAAAAATAAACACAAACATCAAGTCAGCAACAAAGAAAAAAAGTAAATGGAGAGAGAGAGAGAGAGAGAGAGAGAGAGAGAGGGGGAAGCTGATTCAGTAATAGTACTGATATGGGGTGCTCGTTTGTGTGCAAACATGGCAGGCATAGAAATTGTGTGTGTGTGTGTGTGTGTGTGTGTGTGTGTGTTGTGTGTGTGTGTGTGTGTGAATTTAATGTTAGCTTTTTCCTCAGATGTCTGAATGTGGCCGGGAGAGTATGAAATTCTGTGTTTTTCTTTTCTTTTTTTTTATTTTATGAATTCTAAGTGGTGACACGCTATACTTTTGATAATTTGTTTTTTAATGACTGTGAAAAAATGTGTAGAATTTTTGTTCTTTCACAGGGTCTTATTTACCAAACGATAGATTTAAATGTGCAGGGCTTATGATTGTTACTTGTTACTTATGGTGGTTCATTTAAGCTGAAATCACTTAATTTTTGCATCAGTGCAGTATCAGCACTTTTTGAGGGGGGTGGGGGTGGGGGGTG
>CM031595.1:65741576-65744076 GCA_018398815.1 Conus ventricosus | reverse complement strand
TCTGTCCATATAAACCTTCTATTATGATATGCTTTTTTTCCATTTAAGTGTTGGACAGAAAACCACAATATGATTAAAATTATAACGATAAACTGTTTGTAACAGGTCGAGGATAAATATTGTTTTTCCACAACCAGTCTGCCCACAAATCAATGAGCAATGAGGAGTTTTTGTCATAAAGTTTAACTGCTCCATAGTTTTATAACAGAACTTAATCTAATCCGGTTATTGTTTTTATCATACCCTCTGTTAAAACTTGTTCAGTATAATAAAATCCTATAAGGCCTAAGTGTGTAAGATTAATCCAATTCAGTGCTGTAAGATTGTTTCTATTTAGACTAATATTGATTTTGTTGCTTGTTGTTATGACCTTAATATCCTCGCCATTGTGAAGAATGACAACAGTAACTTTAAGTTTTTCAACGTCTAAGTTTTGCCAGCTGATTAGAATTCCTTTTAGAAGGACGTCACTAATGCCCACAACCCCATCCCTCATTACATCTTTTAAGACAGAAATTTCAAATATTATTGTGAACGTGCCCCCTAATTTCATTTGCGGCATGAACTGTAATTTTGTAGAAGCATCTTTTAAAACCGCTTCTCTTCTGTGGAGGATGTACTGTTTTTTTCCCATACGGCTTTATTTCAATCTCTTTCCGACTATTGTCATCTGGCATAAGACTTACATGTAAAGGGCCAGAGTTGAATGCTTTTCTGAAACTTTTTTGGCGGCCAAAAAATGTAAATGGGCTTATGAATTCAAATTTTATATCCCATTCTAAATATGGTTCTAAGTGCCAATTGAGGTCAGGCTTTCGAACTAATTTTATATTCATACTGGCCAACATTATTTGCTTCTAGATTGCGCAGTTGCTCTAGTTTAGGAAACTTTTTGCTATCGCCAACCTCTTTGCGTTTATAATCACCATCTTTAGTGTACTCAAAACCATACAAAGCGCCTATCTCACCATTCTGTTCAAAGTCCGCAACGTCTGCAAGGTCTTTTAATTCTAAAGTTATACACCTTACAGGCGCTAATGTAACTCCTGGTTCTTCTGGCCCACGCGACATTATTTTTTAGTAACGCATTATTTTATTTCCAAAACAATGTGCAGGTTATCACATTTCACGACTTTCCCTGTTTTGTCTGCAATTTTTATATTAAATGATCCGACCCTCCCACAAACTAATCTTTTAAACTGTAAATTAGGGAATTGTATAATTTCATAATCGCAATATGCGGCTTTCCCTGATGGAAGAGCTCTTAAAACAGTTGAGGGCCTTCCATCATATAAGTTTTCATCAGTGCTCAGCTCATCCAAATGAACATAGAGTAATGAATGTAATGCAAGATCGAGCGGATTTTCTCCCTCATAAGTAGTTTTGTTTGGTGTAACTCTAAATCTATGATTGTCAGCTGCAAAGCCTAACATTTTAGCTAGCTCTTTATCAAAATAGTAACCTGCTTCTTCTTCAGGTTTGAAGGTCAACATTGTTGTCAAATTGCATTGTTAAGTTTGAGAGCAATGTCGAAGTTACTCATTGCTTCTTTTAGCGAGCAAAACCCGTAATAACCATCAGGTATTGTTAACTCGCTAACTTTGGTCCCTGTTTTGTCAACTTTTAGAACCTTATTATTCTCCTTGGCTTCGCTTATATTAAACCATACGACTTTGTAGAATATTTCATGGAGCGCGACCGTTTTGGCCCCGCATTCGTTATCAATAGCATGTTCTAAAAACGAAGGGCGGTCTTGGGTTGTTATTGTTACAAACATTTTTTTAAACGAAATAAAAATGAGTGCATTCAAATATACTGGTGCAAAATATTCTGTTGGGCCGCACTACAATCTTAAAAATATAGCAACTGATACTCTTGACATTGCTGTGACCCAGACTGCCTCTTTTCATAAAAAGGTGAGCACTCCATTAAGCAGATATCTTAACCCCCTATGAAAACGACCACATCAAGAAAGCGTGGTTTAGTCATCCGATGCAGTTTTATCAGAACCAGTTAAACTTTGCTGTGTTTTGCGCATCAACTGGGTGTGGAGTGTCGTATGCTGATCATTTAAATCACCATGATCCTTTGGTGAGGTCAGTGTACAGATTTCATTTCTATTACACCTTCAGACGTATTTTGACTGAATTGCAAGCTCCATTACCAAATGACAAACCGTTTAATCCACTCAGCAACATAATAGACATGAAGGCTTTTGAAAGGATCTGTAACGAATTCAATATTAACACCAAGACAGGCTTTAGACAAAAGTTGGATCATAATCATGGCCTAGGCGACCTTTATTTTCGGGGCACGCACAGAAAGTATAACTATGACTGGCATCCTCCTTTCAAAACTTTCTTTTTTGGCCACAACTGTTGAGCCCGGGTCCCTACAGCAAGAGCATAAAACAGCATGGACAACATTTATCTTAGACACTTCTAAGGGCCTAACTAGGGCGGGAATGAACGAAAAACGACTCTATTCGTACTTACGTTTG
>CM031595.1:65729899-65740576 GCA_018398815.1 Conus ventricosus | reverse complement strand
TGAAAAAAAAAACCCCTACAGAGCCCGGTCCTTCAAAACTGGACTACGTTGTGCTGTCTACGTTTCCGCAAGATCATTTTACCTCAAACTCTTGGACCCTATCCACCATAAAGGGGGCTTCGCCTGTCTTGGAGCGTTCCGCACCACCCCTGTGTCAGCCTGTACGCAGAGGCGGGCGAACCTTCATTGTCCAACCGCAGGCTGAAACTGTTTTTAAAATTTATTATATCCGACAGTTCCAGAACCGCAGAATCCTGCCTATGACTGTGCTTTTGACCCTCCTTTCCCAAAGTAAGTTTGAAAAAAACCCTAAATGTATTCCGCCGTTTGGTCTTCGTATGCGCCTCACGTGGGGAATGCAGGTCTAGACCTAGGAGTATTTCCGATTTTTCCAAGTTTCCGGATCAATTTCCCGTGGACCTTTTTTCACACCAGAGATTCGTTTCGATCTTGCAGTTTTTTCCGCAAAGAGTCTACCAGCTCTCTGGCGTACAAAGGCATTGTATGCTGACCTCTGTTCGAAATTCCCATCCTATCAAAAAGTTTTCACTGACGGTTCCAAGTCGAGGGATGGAGTGGCCTGTGCAGCCTACTGCCCTGGGGCTCCTTCTCAGATACTGTTGGAACATATCCATTCTGATGTTTCTGTCTTTTCTGCTGAACTTACTGCTCTGGTACTGGCCTTGAAGATAATCTCACATTCTTCGAAGAGGACTTTCTGGTTCCTGTCGGATTCGCTGTCAGCTTGGAAGCCATAGCTGGCCGCAACCTTCAGCATCCAGAACTTTTGCATTTCTTTGAACTTTTTAGCAAGTTAAGCGGACGGTTACAACATTACCTTGCTTGGGTTCCTGGTCATGTTGGCAATCGGCGGGAACAAAATTTGGTGATCGTTTAGCCAAGAACCCACAAGAGAGAAACTGTCCAACATTTATATCCCTGTTCAGATGTGAAACCCAAAATTAACGATTGTGAGAGACCTCTGGCAAGAGGATTGGAACACACAGACGAGTAACAAACTCTTTCAGATCCGTCCAAACCTTAAGGAGTTCCTCCCCTTCCACGTCGGGAGGTCGTAAAGAGGAAAAGGTTTTTTGCCGGGTGCACACCGGGCCTTTCGTATTTTAACCCATGCTTACCTTTAAAGAGTAAGAAGCTCCGTGGTGCATTCCAGTCATGCGCCACTCACAATGAAACATGTTCTTTTAGAGTGGGTTGGGACTTGCCGATTGAGACACAAACATTTTTTCAGCGGAAATCCATGAAGATCCTGTTCAGGATGTCCCGCCTGATGTGATCCTTGAGTTTTTGAGAGAGATTAACATTTTTATCTGATTTAAGATTTTACGGAAGAAAGATTTTTAACAAAGTTTCTGGTGCGTTTGTAGACGATGTCATTTAATGAGATGTATGAAAGTGGTTTTTTTTATATTTTTTTTTATATGACTGGTGAGTTGATTTTAACGTGGTGACAGCCCTGATATGGCCCTTTGCGGTCGGCTGGGCTATAAGCAACATTATCTTATCTTATCTTATCTCGTCTGTGATGGGTCAGTAACCGTTTTTCATTGTGACAAGCTCTTGAATGAATATGACAATGATCTTTCTGGGGAGGAGATAGTCGTGGTAGCTGTGATAATTGTTAATTGCCAGTTAGAGCTGGTAGTCATGTCCAGACACAGATGTTTGAGCAAGAGTGCTTGTCTTCACTGACGAGTGCTCATGATGACCTGATGTTAGCAACTGCATGTGGGCTAGTGGTACTGGAACATCAACAGAATGATCCAGTGTATGATTGTGTATGGAAGCAACATGGAACTAATGCTACTGAGAAAACGCAGAACATGAGACAAGACCCATACAGACATTTGAACAGGTCTATCTTTGGTCCATTCTGAGCAAAAGGCAGCTCAACAATGGAGGTCAAAACTAGCTTCAACCTGGCAATGCATACCAAGTTATAAGCCAATGTCACCTGTTGAATTCCAGCCCTGTTGAATTCCTAATAAAGATAAGATGTCTGGACACTGGCAGCAGACTTAAAACTAAAAAAGTCGGGCTTCTCCGCATCTTATACAGAGGGCAAGGTTGAAAGGTTAAGGTCCCATAGCTTAATGGCAGTATGGGTTATGAACTGTCAGGGTTCATTGTGTCAGGAACACAGCATGATGGATGGTGCGTTCCATCCCTCTCCTTACTCCACCTTTAACTGAATCAGGTTCCATTAGTTACTGCTTGGTGGAGGGAGCGCCTTTTTAAACTGAATGAATCATAGTCCACAAGTAGTTTCACAGGAAAAACTTTCTAACCATTTGACCACAAGCCCATCTATCATGCAGAGAACATAAAATAGATAGCAGGTAGAGAGCCTCTACATCTATTTGCAGGCAAGAACCTTTCCTTTTATGTATAAATGTCCTTCTCTGTAAGTTGGCATTGATATCCTGCAGGGCACAGTAAAGGATGAGTATCGTAGAAGCGAACCATAGACATTCTGAACAGAAATAAAGGACTATACTGGTTCTCCTGTCCCACATGATTTAGGTCAGAGTTCAGGTAAGTCCAGACTGCTGAGATGTGCCTCTGCCTTGTATACTGCTTGTGCTGGGACTGCAACAGGACGATCCAGAGAGTGACCAATGTGGTGAACCAGGAATGAGTGTAACGGCAGCATTGCTAGAGCACAGAAAATGAGACCCCGAGACTTAAAACAAGAACAAGAAAGCATATTTTGAAATGAGTCTATTGACACTGCAACGCAAAAGTGCGCATTTTGCGAAATATGTGTTGGTACAACAAAAGAAAATGGCGACACATTGCAATAAGACATTTACTAAGTCACTTCACCTCACATTTCTCTCTCTCTCTCTCTCTCTCTGTCTCCCGCTGGCTCACTTGCTCACTCTCGTTAACTCTAAGTAAAAAAAAATAAAGCATTATATATCTCAAGATAAATTAATGTCTGTAGGGTTGTTCCCCTTGATACTCTTTGGAAGAGAGTCCTGCAAGAACTACATTAAATGGCTGAACTTCATACCATGAGTTGTACGTCTTATTCAGTGCAAGAATGTCACATTGGCGACGAGGATGGGATAATGTGACATTATCCCTGCTTGCTACAGGACATTCCGCAAGTTGCGGTGTTTCAGGATGATATCTTGGTCACTGGCAGCACAGATGAAGACCACATACTTCACCTCCGGGAAGTATTTCGCAGACTTGAAGCAGAAGGCTTTCGATTGAAGAAAGAGAAATGCCAGTTCATGCTACCTGAGGTTACATACTTAGGTCACCGAGTCACCGCAGAAGGAGTCCAGCCAACACCGGAAAGGTGAAGGCTGTCCAGGATGCCCCGACACCCCAAAACGCAACTGAGCTAAAGTCGTTCTTGGGCCTGATTAATTTCTATGGGAAATTCTTGCCTCAGCTGTCAACTGTACTTTCTCCACTTAACAGACTCCTTTGCAAAGGTGTTGTTTTCAGATGGGGAGAACAGCAGGATCAAGCTTTCAAGAAAGTGAAGGACATGCTTATGTCAGCCAATCTCCTAGTACATTTCAATCCAAACCTGGATGTGACTTTGTCTTGCGACGCTTCTGCGGTGGGCTTAGGAGCAGTCCTTGCCCACAAGTGTGCTGATGGCTCAGAGCGCCCCATTGCCTATGCCTCAAGGTCACTGAACAAAGCGGAACGAAATTACTCCAACATTGAAAGGGAAGCTCTTGCAATCACCTTCGGAGTGAAAAAATTTCGTGACTATCTTTTTGGCCGCCATTTTTACTTGTACACTGATCACAAGCCCTTGATGACATTGTTTGGTGAACAAAAACCCATTCCAACAGAGGTTTCTACCAGGATTCAAAGATGGGCAATGTTGTTGTTACCGTACACATATACTATCCACTACAAGTCAGGAGCCACAATGACACATGCTGACGCTCTAAGCAGGCTGCCCATGCCAACCACCAGTGCTGAGCCCGAGACTCCAGAAGAATTCATCTTCCTGATGGACCATCTTTCCACGACACCAGTTACTTCAGCGGACATTCAGGCAGAGACTGATCGTGACCCTGTATTGTCCAATGTCAAGAAATACACTTTGGCAGGATGGCCCTCAGAATTTCCCGGAAAGTGGCAATCACAACTGAAATTGTACAAGACTCGTGAAACAGAACTGTGTGTTCAGAGTGGTTGTTTACTCTTACGGAACAGAGTTGTTGTACCTCCGGCTTGTAGGAAAGCCATGCTGGAAGAGCTTCATTCTTGTCATCCAGGTGTCTGCAAGATGAAGAGCCTTGCCCGCTCTTATGTTTGGTGGCCAGGACTTGATGGGGACATAGAAGCTACTGTCAGAGAGTGTGAAGCATGCCAACAAGTTCGCCACATGCCTCAAAAAGCGCCACTTCATCCTTGGGAGTGGCCTGAAAAACCGTGGTCCAGACTGCATGTAGACTTTGCCGGACCTTTCATGGGACATATGTTTCTGGTACTGGTGGATTCTCATTCGAAATGGATGGAAATTAAGCTAATGACTAAGATTACGGCAGAAAAGACAGTTTGCTGTTTGAGAGAACTATTTGCTACACACGGATTGCCAGATTCCATTGTTTCTGACAATGGTCCTACGTTCACCAGCGCAGAGTTCAAAACCTTCACTCAGTTTCTGGGCGTTCGCCATGTTCTTGTCTCACCATACCATCCAGCTTCCAATGGCCTTGCAGAAAGAGCGGTTCAGACATTCAAAGAATCCATGAAGAAGATGTCGCCCAAACTCACTGTGCAACACAAGTTGGCCACCTTCCTTCTTCAGCAGCACATCACACCACATTCTACTACTGGTGTGCCGCCTGCAGAACTTCTCGTGAAACGGAGACTAAAGACTCGTCTTGATCTGACACAGCCAACACTGTCTCGCAAGGTCGAAGACATCCAGTCCAAGCAGAAGATGCATCATGATTGCGGTGCAAAAGACAGAGAATATACAGTCGGTGACAAAGTGTATGTTCGTAACTTTGGGCCTGGCAAGACTTGGCTGTTTGGAACTGTTGTTGAAGTCACCGGCCCTCTGTCCTTCAAGGTTGAGATTGGAGATGGTCGTGTGATCAGGCGCCACATTGATCACATCCGCAAACGTTGGACTGATGACAAAGAACCTACGAGCCTACCTCTTCCCATGGTTGCGGATCCTACTGTTTCCAGTGAGGAGCCCACAACCTCCATTGCCCCTACGCTTGTGGACCTATTTCCTGGGTCCGCTTCCATGGAACCAGTTCCCCCTGTGACTGCTCCTGGGTCCTGTCCAGCCACGCCTGTTTGCCCCAGACCTCTGCATGCCGGCATGGGGTCACCACACTGTGCCACGGCGTCTCCAAACCGGAACCTATCCTCCAGGACTGCTTCGGATTTCCAGGGGTCTACTCCTGCCTTGGCTGAACGGCCCAGAAGATTCTGCAAGGCTCCAGATCGATTGGATCTGTGATCGAACTACTTAACTGAATTTTTTTTTCTGTTTTAGTTCAAATTTGACCGGTTGTCAAATCGTTTCCATTCAATAACAGTGTTGTGTTTAATGTTTCATTTGAAGTTGAATTACAAAAAAACAAACAAACCCAAGACAGTTTCTTTTGAAGTGACAGTGGTCAAACTTCTGCTTAGGACAGAATTTTTTTTATGACAGTGTTCAGTGTTAACTGCCTCACTTTGAGTGAGAGTGATCGTTGATTTCTTTTATTTACTTACTCCAGTTCCTGACAGTATTTTTGCTGTTTAATTATTTTACATAAAAACTTAAAGCGGAGGGTGTAGGGTTGTTCCCCTTGATACTCTTTGGAAGAGAGTCCTGCAAGAACTACATTAAATGGCTGAACTTCATACCACGAGTTGTACGTCTTATTCAGTGCAAGAATGTCACAATGTCCTTTAAAAGCAGTGAAATAAAATCACATTATTTCGAAATAAAAGATGTCCTGTCAGGACATTTATTTCATCTATAGTCCAGACGAGAGCACAAGGCCATATCAGGAGTAGGCCTGACCTTGACTGGCCCACCATGACTCTCAAACCCAGAGCCGCCCAGTCTCGCCTCCATAACAGTTTCCTCGACATCATCAGTGATCATGGACTTGAACAATTGGTCATGGAGCCCACCCGGCTTGATAACACGCTTGACCTCTTCCTTACCAACTGCCCCCACCTTGTTGCACGAGTGAGAGTGTTACCTGGCATTTCTGACCACCATGTCCCTTACTGTGAACTCAGTCTCACAACCCAGAGGATAAAACAAATGCCAAGACTTATTCCCCTCTATAACAAGGCTGACTGGGTGAACATGAAGAAGGCATTGACAGACCTCCAAGCAGAACTAGTGAGTGATGCAGTCAACCTCACTACTGAACAGCTGTGGATCAGGTTTAGAGACACCCTTTCCAATGCAGTAAAATCCTTCATTCCCCATAAAGTAGCGCGGCAAAGGGATAGCAAGCCATGGATCACCTCTGAGATACGTAAACTGGTGAATAGGCGCTATCGTATCTATAGGAAGATGAAAAAGCAGGGATCAGAGGAACTGAAGATGGAGTGTAGGTGCCTACGTAGGTTGATACAGCGCATGATTCGCCGGGCCTATTGGGACTATGTCAACAAGACTATCATCAGCGACCCAGAGACAGCTGAAGGTCCCTACTCTCTGAAACGCTTCTGGACATTCATCAAACACCAGCGCTCCTCCAAATCCGGTGTCTCCCCTCTGAAGGTGAATGGACGACTCGTGACAGAACCCAAGGCGCAAGCAGAAGTCCTTAACAGTCAGTTCCAGTCCGTCTTCAGTGAAGGAAATGAATACACAGTTGACGAGTTCCGCGCCAAGTGTCAGATGAGTGAAGTCCATTTGTCTGCGGTGCTTAGTGATCTCGCTATCTCAGAAGAGGGCATCCGGAAAATCCTTGCCAATTTGAATCCCTACAAAGCCTGCGGTCCTGACCTAATCAGTCCACGAATCCTGAAGGAGCTGGCCTCGGAGATTGCACCAATCCTGACAACCATCTTCCTGTCATCGATCAATACAGGCATGGTACCATCTGATTGGAGACTTGCGAACGTTACTCCAGTCTTCAAGAAGGGAGAGCACTATGAACCATCAAACTACCGCCCAGTGTCTCTCACAAGCGTGCCATGTAAGATCTTGGAACATGTCATTGTCAGTGCTCTCATGAAACACCTCGAGTCCAACAAAATCCTCCGACCGGAACAGCATGGTTTTCGCAAATCAAGATCATGTGAAACTCAGCTGCTGGACTTGATGGAAGAACTAAGTGAGAACATGGAGCAGGGAAACCAGGCAGACATTGTGATCTTAGACTTCGCCAAGGCATTCGATCGAGTAAACCACAGTCTTCTGCTCCACAAGCTAAACCACTATGGAGTTCGAGGCAAAGTCCACCAGTGGTTCAGGGCCTTCCTCGGTGATCGGCGACAGGCAGTTGTGGTGAATGGAGAAACTTCAGGCGTTATCAGTGTCCGCTCAGGAGTACCACAAGGTTCAGTTGTTGGACCAGCTTTGTTTCTGGCATATATCAATGATTTATCAGAGCAACTCAACTCACTGACCCCCTGTTTGCAGATGACACTGCTGCCTACCGCCTCTCTGCTACAGACCTTGACCAACAGCAGTTGCAACAAGACCTCCAACATTTGGAAAGCTGGGAGCGAAGCTGGGACATGGCTTTCCATCCGGGGAAGTGCTCAGTCTTGCCTGTCACCCGCAAAAGAACTACTGCTGAGTTCGACTACCATCTGCACGGAGAAAAATTGGTAAACGCCACCGCTGCCAAATATCTTGGGGTCACCATCTGTAAAGATTTGAACTGGGACCAGCACATCAACTCCATCTGTGCCAAAGCCAATAAGACCCTCGGCTTTCTCAGGCGAAACATTAAGATCAGTTCCACCCAGATAAAAGAAACCGCTTACAAGACTTTGGTCCGACCTATCCTGGAATACGCTTGCACTGTGTGGGATCCGTACACGCAGCGAAACATCGAGAAGATTGAGGCCGTACAACGGAGGGCCGCTCGGTTTGTTGTGAACAGGTATCACAACACATCAAGTGTCACCGCAATGATAAACAGGCTGGAGTGGCCCTCCCTTCAGAACCGCAGGAAAGAGGCAAGGCTGGCGATGCTTCGCAAGATCTTGTGTGGCCGGGCTGTCGTCCCCATATGTAAGGACAAGTTGACACCAGCTCCTGCCAGGCAGAGAAGAGGTCACACACAGCAGCTCAGCCTCATACAGTGCAGGACACAATACGACAACATGCGTTTCTCCCAAGGACCATTCGGGATTGGAACGACCTGTCAGAGATGATGATGGATGGCACCCCAGGCGCCTTTGGGTCAGGGGTTCCACACAACTAAACCTGAAATGACAAATCTTAGTTAGATAGTATAAGTAGGATTAGGTCGACACCCCATCCCACTCCTTCCTTAGCACTTTTGTGATTTAATTTATTTTTGGGCCGGGTTCACTCTCAGAGAGAATTTGGATCAGCTAGTCTGGAGCCTGTCTCCGGATGAAGAGTGAAAAGTAGTAGCCTGCTGATAAAACCCACATAGAGTAGGTATCTCTCCTGTCATTTAAATGCATTAGTTGCCCTTGTTTTTCTCACTATCTTAGGTCTCTATCTTTCTATCCTGGCCTTTCTAACTCAGCACAACCTCCATAGTACGGCATAATAATCAGCTTGTTGATTGGGGCCGTCAATTGGATGATGATGATGACGTTTGGCTGTCAAAACTAATTCCGTATTTGCGTGGTAGGACATAACACCAGTTCACTTCAAACACGCAAAAGAAAAGAAAAAGGCTGAAAGCCCGATTTATTTTTTCATAAAACCTTAGATGAAATAAGAACCCCTCCCCACCCCAATTTTTTTTTTCAACCATATCTAGTGGAACGTTGCTGAACTAGATTCTTATGGAGTCGGCTATAAAGGGCTTTTGTCCAAAATGCAAATGCCAACACTATTGGCTTGATTAATAAATCAAATCGCGGTACTGCTACGGGCAATATCGGCGCTAATTGTGGGCCATATACAGGTCGCAATACTCGCACGAATCGCTCAGACCAGCGAGGCACAGCGACCTCACTACCCCCTCCCTCCAATCATGAGACCAGTTCAGCTGCCCACTGGCTCTTGTGATTATTTTTCCCACTCTATCACTGAATACTTTACAGTCACCTAGTCGTGAATACTACATGTACATGTCTAATGAAATAAGTTAAGATAAATGAAGATCAGAAGGAAATTGATCTACTATTCTGAGTCCATAATTGGATGACGAGTGGTCATGAAAATCCCTCTCGAGTAACGATTATGTTCAGGGGGGGGGGGGGGGGGGGGCTCACCTGTTGCATTTGTTGCGAAACCTCGGGCCAATAGGACGTACATCTCACCATTCGAGTTCAAGTGGCGACAGTATGCCACGCTGACCCGAACTGAGAACACCACATGCTTATTCAAGATGTGAACACGTACACTTATCAACAAAAGATACCTTCGTAAAATCATATAAAACATACACCATACGCCAGTCGACAATATTTTCCTTCGTAAAATCACGCAAAACACCGTACACCAGTCGACCAAACCTTACCTTCATTATTAAGATTTGATCGTTTTCATTTTATCCATTCGAGATTACCCCCTTCATTCGGCCCACGCAGTTATGTGGCTTAATTTTGCTGTAAGTAACTTTCCAACAGTATTTTTTAAAATAAAATGTTGCTGGGTGATCCTTATCTCCATAAAACCACTTTGGTGTGCTGTAAAACGACTAGAAAACATTAGTCTTCTGTACATTTCCTATCAACTGTGTAGCTGTGAGAACCAACCTAGAGGGAAGCGCCTCATGTGCACACCTGAAGACAGACCTGCTGTATTGAAGGACGAACTGTCAAAACTTACCCGAGAAGAAGAACTAAAGGACCTGTCTGTGACGTCTATTAAAACGATAATTTCAACAGATTTTGCACGGTAAATCATTTATTAACATTGAAAATAACCTAATCTTCTGTTTGGCGAGTATAATTGTGTAATAGGCAATGAACTTGACATAACTTCTGGACATAATCAACAAGAAACAGAAGTAAACGCGTTTCAATATGCTATCACCTCGCTGCAGTTCACCCAAAGATTTCACATCATTCACAGTTATATCTCTTGATTCCACTTCACTGTAACCGAACTGGATCACAAAATATTGAACTTTTACTCGCGGTCCAGGCTACGGGAAAATCAATAATTGGTGGTGGTGGTGGTGGTGGTATGTGTGTGTGTGTGTGTGATGAGGATGACAACCCATGTGAAGAAAGGGGAACTATGCAAATTGGAAATCGGTGCTTTTTGTAGTGAATTTTGTGAACCTTTGACATGCAAATATCGCAATAATGAACACACCCCACAGCTTATGATAGAGAAAGATGAAAAGGATTTGATATAGGCCTACGATCCAAATAACGACCTCCACCGAGCCAAATATTTGAAATTGAAACACGAGCAGGAAATATTACAATTAGACAAAACAGAGAGGGTACAAGAAATGTCACGAAGTAAATGGATAAAGAAGAGGAACAACACACTAAATAATTCTGTAATTCAAGAAAGAAAGAAAGAAAGGGGGG
>CM031595.1:65696341-65727299 GCA_018398815.1 Conus ventricosus | reverse complement strand
AATGTAAACTAAAAATAGCTGACCACGTCACCTTCCTGACATTCCAGCGTCCGTGGAGATCTGTGGGTGAACTTTTGTTTCTGGAGTTCCATTGACAGACACGTGAGTCACGATGTTCTGCGGTTTGTTTTGGTCATCTGGTGAATCACGTTTGGTGAGTGACACACTTTCTGATTTTGTCTCCCCTCCCCATCTGTCCTCCGCGTTAGCTCTGAGTGAGAATTTCAGTTTCAGAGTTCCAGTTTGTCTGCATGATTGTCCCATGTTAGGCTGTTTCGTATAGGTTAGATTATTTCACCAGTGCAATAAACCTGGTTTCTGTGCTTTCAAATGCGTAAAATGCATGTTAGCGACGGAAATGTAAGCTGGTCTGGTGATTTCTATGGTTCAAAGAAAGTGGACAGGTGGATTATATCGGAAGGTAATCAAACAAACATAGTAGCGATCACTGTGCAGCGTGCTGTCGCAATAGACGGTGAACTGTGCCATGATGATAAATTATATAGGTATTCACAGTGACAAAATTATTGACATGACAGTGTGCAGCCAGTCTCCAAGAAGTAGAATACAATAGGCCCTATATACCAAGTCTAACATAATCTAGGTCCATTGCTATACAGAAGGTAAAGTACTTGCAACAGTTACGTGACACACAATTTTGGTAATAGAGTTGTTAACATCATAAATGTGTTGCCCCCCAAAATGCAAAAGTCTGTTAACACTCTCACAGGGATTTAACTGAAATTTGATATCAGGACATTTGGCCAAAAGCGGCTCAGTTCTTCAGGCCATTTTCATCATGTCTATGCCCTAATCTGGATTGTCTTTTTGGGTCTGTAGCAGAGGACAGAAAGGAGTTCATACAAAATACAAAGTTGATGCATCATCATTCACTTTATTTCTGGTTCATCCATAAATTCACAAATTTTGAGTCCTGTGAAAGCAATTCTTGCCTTAGCTAGTCTCTGATTTACCAACACATATGCTGTTGTGCTTAGTTAACAAATCTGTTGGCCTGCAGACTGATTGTTCATAATTTGCTTAGGGCCAACACCCAACACATTCATTCATCCAGGAACTCTTGGATACATTTTTGCAAAACAAGACGATTGGCAATCATATCAAAGTGAGCATATGCACATTGAAAACTTTAGTAAGTTTAAAATGATGTGCGCTCAGTTACTAGATCTCTTTACTACTATACTGCTCTTACCAAAAAGACTGGGAGAAAGGTAGTTGCTATTTCTATGACGTCAAATTCTTAGCCTGTAGCACCAGTTGACATGATTTACAAAAGATTGAGCTCCCTATGAAACAATGAATAAGTATCATTTTTTACAGTGTATAAATTTTAGCTAATTCTTTTCCTTACAGGAAGATTTTCCACAAGAGGCAGCAAATGAATAGCACAAGGAAGATCATTATAAGATAGAAAGAAGCTCAGAGGAATAAAATGCAAAAAGATTACAATGAAAGAGCTTCTTTCCTGAATATCTTTCACTTCTTTACCAAATCAACATGCTTATTTCTGTGTTCTTGCTGATGTGCAGCCTCTGCCTTCCCAAATGTATACTGCACATGCACTAATTTTACCTGGCAGAAAACAATTATGAACTCATGTTGGAATATACTAGTTGAGAACCCCCATCCTTTTCACTGTTTATGCATGTGTGCCAATACCAATTACACTCTGATCATGAAACCCCCACACACTGAGGAAAAAAAAAAATGTGTTCCTGGGTTGCACAACAAGCTGATTGTTTTTAACCCTAACATATCTGTACAATCCTTCCCGCCCCGTTTTCTCTCTCCCCTCCCTGCCACAGTGGTGTCCCATTACTTGTTTAGGGCCATAGCTGCCGCAACCTTCAGCATCCAGAACAGTTTACTTTTTTTTAAAACTTTTTAGCAAGTTGAAGCGAGCGTTTAAACATTACTCTTGCATGGTTCCTCCTGCCATTGGCATCGCGGATCGAAATGTTGATCGTACCAAGAACGCCATCAATATAGAAACTGCCAACACTTAATCCCCTGCTCAATGTGAAAAACCCAAAATTACCGATTATGTGAGAGACCTCTGGCAGAGATTGGAAACACACAGACCCAGACGAATAACAAACTCTTTCAGATCCGTCCAAACCTTAAGACTTCCTCCATCTATGTCGGTGGTCTAAAGAGGAAACGTTCTTGCCGCTGCACACCGGCCATGCGTATTTTTACCCATGCTTACCTTTTAACGAGTGAAAAGCTACCTGGTGCATTCCATGGCAAGCACCACACACAATGAGAAATTTCTGTTAGATGTGGACTTGCCACGATGTGAGACCAAACATTTTTACAGCGAGTCCATGAGATCCTGTTCAGGATGTCCCCCTGACGTGATCCTTGAGTTTTTTTAGAGAGATTAAACATTTTTCTCTGAGTTAAGATTTTAACGCAGAAAGATTTTTAACAAAATTCTGGTGCTTTGTAGTCATGTCATTTAACGAGAAGGTGAAATTTTGTTTTTTTTTTTTTTTTAATTTTTTTTTTTTTTTAAATTATTTTTTTTTATTTTTTTTTATTATGACTGGGAGTGAATTTAACGTGGAGACAGACCTGATGTGGCCCTTTGCGGTCGCTGGGCTAGAACAACATTATTCTATCTTATCTTATCCATCCTTGTTTTCACCCCGTTCCCATACATGCAATGCCTTGAAAGATCAAATCAGGTATGAGATGTACATAGTGGTTTAAGAGAAACAGCAACACAAAAAAGAAGGAAAAAAAGAAAGAAAAAACTTATTTACCCGCACGTATGTAGGCCTGTAACACTGCGTATTGCGTATTTGTTTTTCCGTTAGAAAGGAAAATAGAAAAATAATGTGGCACCTCAATGTCTTAACTGACCATGAGTGTTAAAGAGTATGATTCATATGTTTAAGTATTTTCCAAATTGTTTCTTATTTAATTACAAAGAATAATAGCCGATTGTTCAGCAGCAAAGAGCTGTTTTTGCTACTGAAGACTTGAAACAAGTTAAAATCGAAATTAAATCATAGAAATGAAAAGTGTAATGTACATATGTGTGGTGTTGGTTGTAGTTGTGTTCTTCTTTTTCCTCCCATGAGCTTCGATGTGTTTGTATGCTTGAAGAAGGAGAGAGTGAGAGCGTGGAGTGTGTGTGGTGTGTGTGTGTGTGTGTTGTGTGTGTGTGCGCAGCGCGCGCTGTGTGTGTGTTGTGCGCATGTGTGCATTTTTTCCCCCATGTGTTTGTGGATGCATGAGAAGAGAAGAGAGAGAAAGAGAGCGCATGGTGTTTGTGAGTGCATTTGTTTTTGTGTGTTTAGTTCTAATTTTATTCCATAGTCCCTGGTTAGATGCACAATATTCAAAAAAAAGAGTAAAAATTCTCATCAAGACACTTCTAACTTCACCACAATAAAAAGATCATGGTGGGATATTGACATTTTTTAAAATGCTTTTTTTTCTTCAAACAAAAGTACTGAATAAAAGACTGTCCCATACTTTCACTCTAAGTTTAAATTATGAAACAAACAAAAGGGTAACTCTGGCTCCGCGTTGAGAAGAGTCAGTTGCATCCATAACGCCAAAGGCGCGTGCGGCATATGAAACACCAATCAAATTTGCCAAACGTAAAATGGTTAACACAAAAACGCTACAAAAAACAAAGTTTTTCCACAAGCAGAGGTTCCAACTTTTTCAATATCTTGAGTCTGGACACAATCACACAGCAAGAACAACAAAAAAAAAATTAACATTATTCAAGACTTGAACGAATGTTGAACACTGTCATGAGCATCATTTTGTTTGAGATTTGGAGGTGTAATTGTCTCATAATTTGAGCATGAATGATCTTCTTATTTGTTTTTATTGTTTACTGTTCTTTTGCCTCATTTAACTGTTTTTCATTTTTCATTAAGTGTTTTTTGTATTTACTCGTTCTAAAATTAAACACAAACATCAATCAGCAACAAAGAAAAAAAGTATATGGAGAAGAGAGAAGAGAAGGAAGAGAGAGTGAGGGGGAAAGCTGATCATAATAGTACTGATATGGGTGCACTTTGTGTGCAAACATGGCAGGCATAACAATTGTGTTGTGTGTGTGTGTGATGTGTTGTGTGTGTGTGTGTGTGTGTGTGTGTAATTTAATGTTACTTTTTCCCTCAGATTCTGAATGTTGGCCGGAGAGTATGAAATTCCTGTGTTTTTCTTTTCTTTTTTTTTTATTTTATGAATTTCGAATGGTGACACGCTATACTTTTGATAATTTGTTTTTTACTGACTGTGAAAAATGTGTAGAATTTTTTGTTCTTTTCCACAGGCATATTTAACCAAAAACGATAGATTTAAATGTCAGGGCATATGATTGTTACTTGGTACTTATGGTGGTTCATTGAAGCTGAAATCACTTAATGTTTGCATCAGTGCAGTATCAAGCACTTTTGAGGGGGTGGGGGAGGGGTGAAGAGGAGGGTGAGGAGGCTGATAAGTACAATATAGTAATTCGAGCAGTAAAACATTGTGTCTTTGTGGTGGGTGTGGACTGTGAACTAACATAGTCGTCGTAACAGTACAAGTTGCAGATGTTGCCATCTTGAAATAGATGTATAAACACAGATAAGATGTCTTTTTTTAATGATGTGGGGATGCAGTTTTAAATGTGGTGTGTGTGTGTGTGTGTGTGGTGTGGGTGTATTGGTGTTTGTTGTGTGTGAGAGAAAGAAAAGAGGTTAGAGAGAGAGATTTGATAGTGTGTTGTTAAAGCACTAATCTTTGATGGTGCTGCTAACATGTCTTTCTCAGATAATCCTGTACAAATTTGTCATGGAAAGTTATTGCAAACTTTTTTTTAACAAACTTTTTGTTTCATCATTAGTATGTCCTTCGAATGTTAGTCTGAGTTGTGCTGAAAAACAGACTGTAACTTGTGAAATACATGAAATGTAAAGTTAGTTTAACTTCCTAATACAGTTTCACTGTCATTTTTCACTTTCTCAAGAGGTCATCGATACAGACGATTCATAACTTTTCTTCCTTTTTTTTTTATGCTGGAACACTTGGAGGCCAGTCATCAAGCAATTTAAAATGAAACACGGTTCCTCTCCTCCTTTCTTCTTCCCTTTCACCCCCTCCCTCCTTGCTTCCTCTTCCACAAATACCTCTCTCCCCGTTTTCTTTAAAATCATGAAGGAAATAGAAAAGTCCATAAATGATTGTGTGGTGTTTGTTGTGTGTGTTTGTGGTGTGGTGTGTGTGTGTGTGTGTGTGCAAGCATGCGGAATGCATGTGTGAGAGTCCTGAAAGATGGCATAGACAACAAATTGAAAAATGAGAATTCTAACTTGAGAGACAGACCAGAGAGAGAGAGAGAAGAGAGAGAGAGAGAGAAGAGAGAAGAGAGAGAGAGAGAGAGAGTGGAAAAGTCAGTAGGCTTCTAAATATGTTAGAAAAGGTTTGATTACAAGCTTGAAAAGAAACATAAGCCTATTCATGAATACACAGCAACTATATTTTGAAACAGACAGTTTTAATCATGAATGTTTGTTAAAATTTTGCATTTAAAGGCTGATTGCTTAGGCTCAAACTGATGTTTTCAGAGGGTGTTTCACCGCCCATAGGGCAGCCGAGAGAGAAGGATTCATCGGAGTCAGTCATGAAAAAGAACTTAAGAGTATCAAACAAAAAACAAAACACAGTCGCACTTGCTCTGTGACATGTGAAGGGTGATCTCATGTGAAAATCCAACTTAAAAACAATATGGAATTCAAATGAGCAGACTGAACTATGATGCACTCTCTATCATATTAAAAGTGTTATTATCAGAAGCTAAGTGTATTAAAGAAAAAAAAAGAAAACATTGAATACAGCCAAAAATGATGTCAGAAAAAAATATAATGCTGCAACATGACCTACCTTCTTACGCAATTTCTTTAAGTTGTTGTTTAGCAACGACATATGTCACAATTTATTCTGAAAAGTGAATAAAATCCTTTTTTTTCCTTCTATTTTTTATCTCCTGCATCTGATGGTCATCCATGCTGATGCACTGGTGTAAAATGGAAAGCAATTCACATAACACGTATCACTCATTTGGAAAAGAGCATGTTGACTGACGTTGTTGACTGACAAACTTGCTGCTCTTGTCTCATGCTTCTCATCGTCGTAGCACATTCCACATAATAGAGTATTGCTTTAACAGTAATGTGTTCACTCAACTGAGGGGGTGGGGGGGAGTGGTGGAAGTGATGAAACAGCAACAGCATTACAAAAGAAAGTCACTTGCCTGTGTTCGATACCATCAGACGGAACCATGACACATGTGAGTTTACCTCATTGGGATGCCCCACTCCTTTACCTGGTGCCTGTCAGAACGATGAGTCAATCCACCCGCTACTCATGCCGTCATCGTTCAAGCCTTCGTCAGTTGCCTCCCTTGTCTTGCGCGGACACTGTTGCGCAATGCGTGACATACTTCTACGGTGACGACGGTACACATAGTCAGTAACGGATACATGCCAGTCGTAAACCATTTTCCGCAATATGAACTGATTCGAACATACACACAAACACACACACAAACAAGCATATGCGCGCTCACACCACACAACATAACACCACACACACACACACACTCACACACACACACACACATCACACACACACACTCACTCTCCTCTCTCGCCTCTCTCTCTCTTCTCTCCTCTCGTCCTCTTCTCACACACCCACAGCACACTCACACACACACACACACACACACACACACACACACGCAAGCACCACGCAACACGCACGCAGCAACGGGGCGCACAATGCACTGACACTGCACACAACAAATGCCAGTATACACACACATGCGTCACTTTGTCTCTCTGTCTGTCATCCTGTCTGTCCCTCTCTCTCACGTCTCATTTTCTGTCGCTCGCACACACACACATACACTCACACATAACACACAACACACACACACACACACACACACACACACACACACACACACACACACTGTCTCTCTCTTTCTCTCCTCCATTTCTCTCTCCACTCTCTCTCTCACCGCTCTCCTATCTCTCACTCTCAACTCGCTCTCATCACTTCCTCTCTCCCTCTCTCACATTCACTCACGAATAAAAGGTTGTTCGGTCATTGTTTCTTGTGAGCGTTGGGTGGGCAAAGAGAGAGAGAGAAGAGAGAGGAGAGAGAAAGAGATGAGAGAAGAAAGTAGGGAGGAGGAAAGGAGAGAGGATAACGTTGACAATATGAAGATGATGATATGAAGGATTCAGTCATTACTTGCGTCTGTTACAGATAACTTCAACATCAGAGTTCTTATTACCTCACACTTCAGTCCTCGTCAAAACAAGCTGTGAGCTTGTCCTCATTTGCCAGAAAACTACAACTTTAAGGCCCAGGCTTTATCACAGCAGTCACGTCAACGGTTAGAATTGAAGGTAGAAGAGGTATAAGAGATGCGAAGGTGCAAGTGAAATGTTGAATGGAGGAAAGAATTGTGGGAGGGGGGGGGGGGGTTGCTGCGAACATGTCTTTTCAAAAAACCTTACAGCGCTGCTACGCTGATGGGATAAAACTTACCATTCGTCACGCAATTGTTAAGAGCAAGTTGGTGCCGTGTAGTCGAACCGTAGGCGTACGTTCTTTGGACGAACTACTCTGTGGTGTATACCGTACCAAGTCAGACTGACCATGATTTGCGAAAGCTTTATTTGTGAATTCCTTCGAACGCCGTGGACGCCCAACTGAAGCATCAAAACTGGTATAGTTGGCTCTCGCCTGACACCCCTTTTCATCCAGTTTTGTCATTATCGGTGATGTCTTGTTGAATGAAATAACGTGTTTGCATTCGCACCGAAGTCCTGGTGCTGGTTATCCTGTCTGCCGAGTTACCCAGTGGTATGTCACTTTATGTTCCGCCGTTATTTCGAGTGACAGAAGTTTTCTGCTTTAACTTGAATCATACAGAAGTTAGTGGATAGTATAATACCCCCCCCCCCCCCCCCCACACACACACACACACGCACACATAAACCCATACAGTCCATCATTAACACCAATCACGCTCTTGCAACACACGCACGCACGCACGCACGCACGCACACCCAACGCACGCGCGCGCCGCGCACTACACCTCACACACACACACACACCTGGTGACACTACTCATTTGAGTTGAACCAAGTATTTTAGAAGCAGAAGGAGAAACACACAACACACACACACACACACACAACACACACACACACACGTTGAGGCATGATTTGAGATTATGTCCCTCCAATCCTCTTTCTCTCCCCACGGCACCCCACCACCGCCGTGTCTCTCTCCCACCCCACCCAACACCCCAACCCTATCCCTTATACTCCTTACTATCACCGCACGAAATAGCCCCTGTCATCCTCCCTCTATATCCTCTACTAACGAAGCTGCCACACACACACACACACACACACACACACACACACACACCACACGCACACGCACGCACGCACGCAGCACGCACGCACGCACGCACGCACGCACGCACGGCACGCACACACCACACAACACATCCACACTCCACCCACACCAGCTGCCGTGGCCGTTCTGGAATTGCAGCAATGCACGAAACCCGTGATCCGCCGGCAGGAAACGTGCCGGTTTGCTTGCACTGAGGACGACCAACGGTATCCCATCCAGCTCACCACCACCTGCTGAGCCGGAAGCACCTGCGCCTTCACCTGATAGAATAATGGCTGTGGCTCCGGGGGGGCTGTACACCCCCCCCCCCTAGATGGCCGCCCAAGTGGGTCGATTCTCGTTTGCTCCTGTAGAGAGAACAGCATATTTACCAATTCTAACTCACTTGCTCCTCCACCAAGTTTTTGGGCGAAAGTGGCCTAAAAAGCCCCTTTCCCCGTTCTCTTCTATGGACACGTAAACTTCAATAACACAAAAAAGAACCGCTTATCTACAAACAAACATACTGTGTAGGGTATCCCGTTTTCAATACTAATTTACTAAACTTTTCAGATTTGCAGTTTTTTGCTTAATCCTGTTTTTTTTCCTGTCGGTTTCCAATAACAACATTTTCACGCAAACTTTCATCAAATAGTCTCTGTCTTTTCATCTGAAATAAAAAACGACAGTCCCTTTAACTGTTCTCAAAGTCTTAAAACGAGTTATAAATTTCTGGCAGTAAAACCCACACACTTTAATCCCAGCATGTCTTCCGCTGATAGCTAGTTTTCGACAAAGTTTTTCTCTTTTTAAACTATGTCTCTTTCTGCCGAACTGGTCCACTATAATAAATAGTGTCTGCGTTCCTTCAAAACATCTATAAAACTGTACTAAATTCTATAACACTCACTCATGTATTATTGCTAGATAAACTATATATATGTCATCATCTGTCCATATAAACCTTCTATTATGATAGCTTTGTTCCATTTTAAGTGTTGGACAGAAAACACAATTATGATTAAAATATATCACGATTAAACCTGTTTTTGTAACAGTCCCGAGGATAAATATTGTTTTTTTCCACAACCAGTCTGCCCCACAAATCAATGAGCAATGAGGAGATTTGTCATAAAGTTAACTGCTTCCTAGTTTTATATGACAGAACTAAATCTAAAAAATCCCGGTTATTGTTTTATCATACCCTCGTAAAACTGTTTCAGTAAATAAAATCCTATAAGGCATAAGTGTGTAAGAATTATCAATTCAGTGCAGTACGATTTTTCTATTTAGACTAATATTGATTTTGTTGCTTGTTGTTAAACCTTACTATCCGCGCCATTGTGAAAATACAACATAACTATAATTTTTCAACGTCTAATTTTGCCAGCTGATTAGAAAAAATTCCATTTAGAAGGACGTCCCTAATGGCCCTACAACCCCATCCCTCTTTACATCTTGTTAAGACAAAATTTCAAATTTTTATTTGAACGTGTCCCCTAATTTCATTGCCATGTAACTGTAATTTTTGTAAAAGCATCTTTAAAAACCCGCTTCTCTTCTCTTGGAGGAGTACTGTTTTTTCCCATGACGCTTATTTCAATCTCTTTCCGACTATTGTCATCTGGCATAAGACTTTCATTAAGGCCAGATTGAATGCTTTTCTAAACTTTTTTGGCGGCCAAAAAATGTAAATGGCTTTATGAAATTCAAATTATATCCCATTCTACATATTGTTCTAAGAGCCAATTGAGTCCAGGCTTCGAACTATTTTATATTCATACAGGCCCACATTATTTTTGCTTCTAGATTGCGCAGTTGCTCTAGTTTAGAAACTTTTTGCTAGCGCCAACCTCTTTTGCGTTTATAATCACCATCTTTAGTGTACTCAAAACCATACAAAGCGCCTATCTCCACCTTCATTCACCAGGCCGCAACGTCTGCAAGGTCCCCTTTTTAATTCTAAAGTTATACACCTTACAGCGCTAATGTAACTCCTGTTCTCTGCCGCACCGACATATATTTTTATAACGCATTAATTTATTCCAAAACATAGTGCAGTTATCACATTTCATCAACGACTTTCCCTGTTTTGTCCGGCAATTTTTATATTAAATGATCCATATAAACCGACCCTCTCCCACAAACTAATCTTTTAAACGTAAATTCAGGAATTGTATAAATTTTCATAATCGCAAATATGCGGCTTTCCCTGATGGAAGAGCTCTTACAAACAGTTGAGGCCGTTCCATCATATAAGTTTTTCATCGAGTATGCCACAGCTCATCCAATTGAACATGAGTAATGAATGTAAGGCAAGATCGAGCGGATTTTCTCCCCTCATAATAGTTTTTGTTTGGTTAACTCTAAAACTATGATTGTCACTGCAAAGCCTACCATTTAGCTACTCTTTATCAAAATATAACCTCATTCTTCGTCAGGTTTAGAGACATCAACAATTGTTGTCAAATTTGCATTGTTAATTTGAGAGCAATGTCAAAGTTACTCATTGCTTCTTTTAGCGACAAAACCCTTAATAACCATCTGGTAATGTTAACATCGCTAACTTTGTCCTTTTGTCAACTTTTAGACCTTATTATTCTCCTTGGCTTTCGCATATAATTAAAACCATACGACTTTGAAGAATAATTTCATGGAGCGCGACCGTTTGGCCCCGCATTCGTTATCAATAGCCATTTCAAAAAACGTAGGCGTCGTTGGGTTTTGTTATTATTACAAACATTTTTTTAAACGAATAAAAATGATGCATTCAAATATAACTGGTGCAAAATATTCAGTTGGGTGGGCCCGCACTACAATCTAAAAATATAGCAACTGTTACTCTTGAAAATTGCTGTACCCAACTGGCCTCTTTTCATAAAAAGTGAGCACTCACATTAAGCAAGATATCTTAACTCCCCCTATTGAAAACGACCACATCAAAAAGCGGGTTTAGTCATCCGATGCAGTTTTATCAGAACCTTTAAACCTTTGCTGTGTTTGCGCATCAACTGGGGTGGTGGAGTGTCGTAGCCTGATCATTTAAATCACCATGATCCTTTGTGAGTCATGTACAATTTCATTTTTCTATTACACCTTCAGACGTATTTTGACGGAATCAAGCTCCATTACCAAATGACAAACCTTTAATCCACCAGCAACAATAAAAGACATTAAGCTTTGAAAGGATCTGTAACGAATTCAATATTAACACTAAGACCAGCTTTAGACAAAAGTTGGATCATAACATGGCCTCGGGCGACCTTAATTTTCGGGCACGCACAGAAAGTAATAACTATGACGCATCCTCCTTTCAAAACTTTCGTTTTTTTTGGCACAACTGTTGACCTAGGGTCCCTAACAAGCAAGAGCATAAAAACAGCATGGACAACATTTATCTTAACACTTCAAGGGCCTAACTGGGCAATAAACGAATAAACACCTATTCGAACCTTACGTTTGGTGTTTTTGCTATGTTCACAAGCACAGGCAAGATCGAGCATAACTGATCCTTCTACTGCGTTGATGCTCAAAAACAATACTTAGCAAATTTAGAGACGCCATTAATACTACAGTTGATTTGCCTTCAAGTAGTTAAAAGTACCAAAATGGTTTTACAATTCGCAAATCGAAATAGACTTTGCTGTTGGCACTGGTTTATACATGCTATCACCATTCTGACCTCAGACACCAGTAGGGATAATAATAAACTATAATAATGAGAATTCTTATAGCAGGCAATGAACAGAAGTTGGGAAAAACGACATACATTCTGAGCCAGTAATATAACAAAGCAGTAAACAACCACCCAAGATTAATCATCTAATTCCCGAAGACCAAACCCCCAAAGCAATTGAAACTCAGCAAAGCTGTCAGACTCTGTTCCGCGTATGACCAAATATTAATAACAGCGCTTGTTCTTGGATTCACTGCATGGATTACTCGTTCTTTATCTTACAAATATTAACCCAACTATTAAGAGAACTAATGCCCCAAAGTGCTCGGCCAAAAGCCAACTAACTTTGCTTCATAGACAAAAGCCAGCTAACGATACGCCAAATATACTGGGTAAAGCGTCTAACGCTTACTGGCGAATTTTTTTTAATAAACTCCAAGATATCAATTGTTTTTTTTTACCCATGATTTATCCGGCGTGATGGAGGCGATGGCGGCGGCACTGAACTTGCCCTCCACCACCGCCTGTAATACATTACTATTACTTAATGCAAATCCAAAGCCGTTTAAACCATGCTAAAGTAACACCTTGCTCTCTAAACAACGTTTCGATTCGTTCTGCTAGCTGTGTCTTCATAGTAAAATTTTGTTCGATAGTTTCCTCTTATTCTTTCCCTCTTGAGTTCGTAATTGGTCTCGGTTTAGTATCACACACTAGTCTTGCTGATCTTTCTTTGTTTCAAGATCTTTTTGTCTTTGTCTTATCTTTCTTTAATAGCAGCCCTAATTGGGCTCATCCCTCAAACGAGTGTTTTCTTTGTCTCTTTTTATATGCTCACTCATCTATTCGCCCTAGTTTGCAAAATTGTTTGTTAATTCGCCTCTAATGGTTCTTAAAGCATGAATCAAGGCCGTTTATTTCCGCATGGGTAAGCGTGAGTCCGTGTAAGTCTTAATGCTGTATTCTTCTGTAAAACTGATTCAGCTTCTTTACTTTATTAATTCACTGCGATTGATTTAATTTCTTTAAAGTTTCCATGTTTTGCATTGGTTATCTGTCGGAGTTCTTGCACGTGTGTTTGAATTAACAACTGCATCCCCGATCTCTAATTTTGGGCTAACAAGACCAAGGCATTTTGATACTTTACACTAATCTTGTATAAAGTCCTCCTTGCTATATCATGATGGGTCTGTTGATTGTAAGGCCGAACAAATCTCCTGACTCCCCTTACAAACAAATACCATCGTCCTAATTTATAATCATTTGGTCTATAAATACGGAGTTCTTGGCCTAAACTTTGTAAAATGCTCCGACCAGCACTTTCTGATATTCACCCGATTGAACGCTGAGCCGATGCGTGTCAAAGGATCATTGCACTCGTTCCGTCTCCAATCAAAAACATCATAATATTTCATTCGCCGTCAAATTCCTGCCATTTTTTTAAATAATTAACTTTTTATTTGTTTATAAAAAAATGTCACAACAAGCATATGGCTCGATTCTTGACCGTATAGCAAGCTGAAAGAACCCCGTGCGTGCAGGGAATCAACGAATATTACTTTCCAAATAATCCAACTACTATTGAATGCAGATCAAATTCTTACGTTAGATTTCAGACCAGGAGCGATGATTTGATTGTTCCAGGCTCAGCACGCTTAACTTTTAAATAGAACTCCGCTTCAACCAGACCAAACCAGAACAGTTTCCAGATTTGGGACGGTCAATCGTTAAAAAAAAATTGAAAACGAAGGGGCAAGAGTATTTTCTTTAAACAATGCAGACATATTTTAACCGTATTCAGAACTATGGCTAACCGCGCATAAAGGAAGAATCTTTGCTTTCCAAGAATCGCAATGAAGAAGCCCTAAAACTTAAATAGCGCCGAACTCGCCTCAGGTGCCTAAAAGCAGCAAAAAGGCTTTAGCTGAATTATGCGTATGGTAATCGCTTTTCCATTCCTCATAGATTATGAGTTGTTAAAAGCGCATGCCCCAGTATTTTCCAGGAGCATTATAAGACAATTGCATATGAACTAACTTTTAATAATACAAACGGTTATCAAATCATCAGACACCGAAGCTAAGTACAAGCAAGTTCTGACATCACGTTTAGAGTTTGACTGTTTAGCAACTCTGATTTAGCAAGCTGATTGGATCAATATACTCAAATTAGCAATATAGTAACGAAAACGTGCGGCATCATTCAACATTCCGATAGCAGCAGACGCTATATGAATTTTAGTTTTAGCAGCATAAAATCGCTTTAAAGGTCTTTTATTGCTGTTGAAGATGAAGAACCATCTCGCAGAGCAAGTTGAAAAGTTTTTTAGATCCAAAAAATAACGAAATACAATGTACAAATGACTGCAGTCCCTAACCAAGAATCTAAAATGGGGCCTAGGCGACGGAAACCTTATCATCATTTTGACGAAATAAGATTATTGGTTTTTTTGGGGTGGGAAGGGTAGAAGTCCAACAGCAGAACCTTGCGTCTAAAGATCACAACCTTCACAGTGTTTAGCTTGATGATTATAAAATCAAATACGTTTAAGGATTGACCTAAGTCAACAAGATAAGCAGTTGCCTAGTGAATGGAGAGAGGGATAAAGACTTAAACATATTCAAATTGAAAAGACAAGAAGCCTGATAACCGCTTAATGTAACATTTTTTTTATAATTGATGCACAGCTGAATATTGGAGATAGCAGATTACAATATGTACTATACTAAATTATTTGTTTCCATTTTAATAAAAAGCATGTCAGTTTCAGATTATTCCAAATGCATACAGCGCCGCCAAAAAGTCGAGATATAAAAACCCCTAACATAAAACCTTAGATTAACCAACATTACGCAAATGCAGCAAGTACTAGAGCAAGATTTCTTCAAAATACAGCATAACAAAACAAGGTATTCCTGCCTTTAATGCGTTACATATTTAATACTGGAGCATCGACGATAAGTGCTCTATCAGCAGGAACAAGTGTTGTCAGCTTAGCAACGCATAGGACAACCGCACTTGAACCTCTAGGAGGTTGTCTTTACTCTCGGTGCCTTTTTCATAGCGTAAGTGCGTCTGGCAAAAAATTAAAAACAAACTCCAAAGCACACACTAGGTTCAACTAATAACACTAAACTTAGTTCTTTAAACTGACATAAAGAAAAGCGCTGTTTGACCTCAAACATCACGTATGAAAGAATTTAATCCGTTTACCAGCCGATTTTGATGACTACAAAAGACAAAAGTTGATCTTCAAAGAAAGGCAAGACAAGTTTTTCTCAACAGCCAAACGCCGAGCAATAAAAAAAGGAATGCCTTAAAAAAATAAACGAGACATTAAACTCTGTTCTAAACAGCTCACAGTAACAACACCGAAGGGTGTTTATTCTTTTAGTTTATGATCCAAGCACAAAAGAACCGTTGATATTGATTCTGATTAATTATTCATTTTTTTATAATTTAAAATAAATATTTGAGTTTAATAAAAACTCAACATGGCTAAGATATAGAAGGCAAGACAATTTTGTTGAAAATGCTTAGAGAGAGCTTTTATCAAGAGCAACTGAATATATTGAATTAGAAGTCATTGACGCCAACAAACTACAGGCCAAGCGTTGTACAGCGTATTTGCTCAATTCCAGTAAACAACAATAGACCCCCAGTTAAAGTAATGTACTGTTTTAAAATCGACAATGTAACAATAAATAAAAAATTCTAGAAGTCAGGGTCTTCAACGAAACAACAAAAATTCTTTCTCATAACGACTAACACCCGTTGGGCAACGAACCTGCTTGCACAGTTGACCGCTGCCGCTGAAGAAGCCAAAAGAGAGCTCTGGTTGGTCAAGCGAAGTTTTAGAGATTAGATTTAAAACAGGCTAAGTATGCACCGATTGTTGGCAATCTTACATTCCACGTGCCTCGAGAGTTGGTAGCGAAAAGACATTCTAAAACAAAAAAGATTCAGACAACAAAGTTTTTATGTGGTTGTTCTGCAAGCTGCATCACGCCCGCACAAACGCCGAAAGTGTCGAACTATCACCGCTTACATCGACTGATCTATAACTTTAGTGGGTGGCCTTTCCTGTATGTAGACCAAATAGACAGTTTGAAGAACAAAACAAACCAATACTGTTAAAGTATACACATGGGATGAGGAAACAAATTGTGCCAATTAAAGTGACCAAGAACATCCACAAAAGGCAACCCAACAAAAATCATGTTGACTTACTACTGCTCTTTCACCCAGCGGGCTACCGCATTACACATAGATACGCACTGAGTAGACTAATGAAGCATACTTCCAAAATGGGCACAAACAAGAATTCTGTAGAAAATGTTAACAAGAATGCCATCTGTTTCAAGCCGCGAGCGAACTATAAGAAAGATTGTAAAAGTTCTGTCGACTGTAATACCGGAACTAATTACAACCTCCACCCGAGCCCTAAAGTTGTTTTAAAACTGGAAGCGATGCAAAATTCACCATATGTGTGTACGCAGACTTTGAATCACTCAAAAAAAAATTTGTTCCTTATAAGGGCCAGGCGCCACAAAAACTATCGAAAAACAAGTCTTTAATAGAAATCATCAGAATTTGTTTCAATTTGCTTCCACGTTGATCAGGTCGGAATGGCGTTCATTCAGATGCAGAAATTATATAGAGGGCCCTAAGCTGCAAAATACTTCTTAGAACGCATGCAGAAAGTGCGTAATGTCTGTTCTAAAAACTAAACTATCTGAAATCATAATGGATGGCACCTGAAACCAACAACAGTATGACTCAGCCACAACATTGTTGGATTTGCGTGTAGTCACTCATCAACCCAGAGAACAAAGTAAGAGAACCATGATCACATAGCGAAGTTCAGAGGACCTATGCTAAGATTGCATAACAAATGCAATCTTCAACTAAAGCGTTTGATCCAAAGACATGAAGCTGCCTGTATTCTTTCCATAACTGCGAGTTAACGACTCCTCACCTTATACTGAAAGCAGTGGACGATGCCTTTAGGGTGTCAAGCCTTGTCACAGTCAACAAAACAAGTACATGTTTTCACTTTAAAAAAACAGTCTTTCTCTACGACTCTATTCATCACATGATGGTCATAGAGTCACTGCCATGTCCTTAAAGTCCTGCCCCAATAACAACGAATATTTTGACCCAACTCTTTTAGAAAGGGCGTTTACCCTATGAGTACATGAATCACTTTGGGAAGGTTGATGAAGAACACTTCACCTAAAGGCGCGTTTCTTTCTAGTCTTAGAGACAGGACATCACGATCTGATTACCAGCATGGCTCACGAAGCATGGCAAAGTTAAGATTGTAAAACATGGGAAGACTAACATAACTCATACTTGATGGCTGATGTATGTATTTTGGTGGCGGACCGTCTTTGAAATACTACAGAAAGACCTGCATGAAACATTAATAGCCTGGATCCCGCCGCATTACATTCTATTTCACGCTCCGGGATGAGTTTGGGACGCATCTAAAGTTTAACTGGAGTACAGATTGATTAATTGTCAGATTTACCATGATTTCAGATGATAGAAACATTGCGTGAGGAAATAGTAGGCGTCGCATCATTACTGTAAAGAAACAACCAAAACTTGACGACTATGATCCATAAAAGTCTAACTATCTCAGTATTTTAGATGCAAACAATCTGTATGGTTTGGCAATGCGCACTCACTTTCCGATACGCAACTTATAAAAAAATGCACACAGGTACGAATAATATTCAAAAGGCATTAAGTGGTTAACAGTTTAACGCCTAGAGCAGCGCGGTTTCATTCTAGAAGTTGACTTAGAATATCCTCATGAAACTCCATGACCTGCATAATGACTATCCATTCGCAGCAGAAGTCTAAAGATGATCCAAAAGCACCTAAACAGTGCCCAATCTTCGGGCAAAAATAAAAATTATGTCTGTCATTACAACTTCTACAATTTATTTAAGACATGGTTTAAATTAACAGCTGTCCAACGCATAATTGCTTTGATCAAGAAGGTTCATGAAACCATACATCAGAAGAACACAGATCTTAGAACTAAATCCCACAGATGCCTTCAAAAAAATTTTTCAAAGTTGATGGACCAACAGCTGTTTGGAAAACTATGGAGAACCGCACAAGCCAAAGACGACCGATGTCACCAGAGAGAATAACAATTAAGCTGAACTTCAAAACCTAATTATCAGGACTTCTGAAGAATTGCAAGATCAGCTTTTTCAGCTTTTCGGCATAATGAAGAAAAAAAGAAAAGTCAAATGGACCAACCTGTTTTTATTGGGTTTAGCTGTTTTAGAATTATCAAAGCTTTGATGTTGAATTTTCTTAGACTACTTTAAGCCCACGTATCCTATCCAGAGTACGTTACCTGATACAATAGATTTGTTATAGATATCCCTTACTGAAGACATCTATAAAGACATGGAAGTAGAATGCTAAAGTCATGCGGATGGTATGACACGTCCGATTATCCTAAAGATTCGCCTTTTTGCATTCAATACTAATAAAAGGTTTTTAGTAAGAATGAAGGATGCATTATCTGGAAAGGTGATCAACGGAGTTTGTTGGTTTACGGTCAAAAATGTACAGTATTTCGAGCCAGAGAAAATCATTAAAGAAAGCATAGGAGATATCTCGCAGTGTTGTCAGTCAAACATATCACATACGAACTACAAAAAGCATTGGTTTGGCAATAAGACTTTTCATCATGACACGTAAAACTGCGATCTAATCTACATGAGATCAAACACAACTGTTTAACAAAGAAGTCATTATATAGAACACAAACACAAAACGGGTGTTTGTTATCCCAGAGTGATTCATAAAGCAATTGGCTCTGGAGAAACCGCATAAACAGGGGTTTTTTATATATTTTTCATCGAACTTTTTATTATACAATCAAACATAGCTTCATCCAATTCATTTAAATCTTTCTCATGTTTGCTTGACAATTCGAATTTTTTTTATTATTTCAAGATATTCTTTTCCCCAATTGGGGTGTAGAGTTGTAGGTGATTGATGATTCTAGCACTGCATTGATTAATCCCCAAAATGTTTCCTTAATAGCATTACACGCCCGAATGATGCCCGTACATTTTCAAGTCTCTTCCTTTACCATTCTTGTTTCGATCTGCGCTTAATCCTTCTGCCTTCCATTTTAAACTTAAAATATAAATTTAATGTATATAACTTAAAGCGTAATCTGTGCCTGGTGTAATTAACTGTCATTCTTCTTTCACAAAATCTTGAGGAGTTTCTGGTTGTTTGTTGTGTCAGTTTCTCGTAAATAAAACACGGGCGGATTCCATGTTTAAAATTCATTTTATTTCATATGATCAACACTCCAACCGAATCAGTGTGCCCTGATGCGAGTGGTCCCCTTCTGCTTCCCCCGTAATAACGGTACCTTACTTTCAATCCAAACGCAATAGTTTTTGCCAGATGGAGTCTCTCCTCAAACAACATATATTGTTTTTCTTTTGATTGCTTGTTACAGGGTTTAGAGGCCTTTAAATTCTTCATTATTCATTGCGCGCAAAACTGAGGCATGCTTCCAACCATTCTGTGTGCGAGATTGTCAAGAAGCTCTCTGTGATACTGGGAAGAGAAAAGTACTTTTCGGCTAACTGTTTGTTAAAGTTTTCAACTAAAGCCTTGATCTGGTGAACTCCTGGAATGCCTCTTTTGATGGTAACCTATGTTTTCAACAATAATTGATTCGCTTGGCTTTAACTCTTTTCCATCGTCAACTAATCAAGCGAGATACGTTAGTGGCCCTCGTTGGTAGTATCATTGTAGGCAACAGCAACACAAACTCTCTTTGTGTTAATGGTTCCGCATCTTTATATCTGTTAGCATATCCAAAGACTGTGAGTGCGTACTTAAATCTTTTTCGTCTAATCCTAACAGAGGGTAAATATAGAAGGTCCATTTGGGATTGTCCCGTTCGTATTGTAATCACAAAGTGCGGTCCTCTGTATTCGTCTAGGGCAGGTAAATAAATTTGCCAACTCGCCCTTGTTTGATAACCATTTCCTTTGCTGTTTGTTTCACTACCCTACCTGGCTTAGCTTTTATTGCTGTGAAACCCTTCCAATAATACTTTTGGCGAATACAAGATTTTGTTCATTTTTAACTCAGCAATATTATGTGCAACAGAATACACCACGTCATACCAAAGGCAATAACGCGATTTCCTTGCATCTTTTGGTTTTTCTGATGGTTGATAAAAGTCACTGACATTTTGGTGGGGGCAATTCCTGATTAGTTGGCCTGTTTCTAGATAATATACTTATATAGCATGGTCCAACATTTTTAAATGTGTAACTGCACTGCCCCTGTTCTTTCAGGTGTCATTAAATAAAATCAAACTGCTCAAGTCTCTCTTTTACTTAGGCGCCTGCGCAGCTGCTAGATGCTCCAGAGCTTTAGTTATGCCTTTTTCTCTCTCGCCGTCATTCCACAGTTTAACTAAATCAAATTACTTCCGCTAAAAGCAAAGCGCATTTCCACCACAGCGCCGCCTATCATTACGCGAGTGAAGCCATTTTATAAATGTTTTTTTTTCTTACATATTTATATTGTCTGGCATTATTCCATCTTGACAAAAATCTTTCGTGGACCGAAAAAGCTGCCAAGATAGAATCAGCATGGCTGAATCCTCAATGTCTAAGTTTGCCAGATCTGCTGGTTTAATTCTTAACAGGCTTTTAACCAAGCATTGAATATCCTACACTTAGTCTCCAAAACATCAGAATGGTATACAAGGTTGGTAACAGTTTTTTTCGTGCTCATTTTAGAAAATAAAATAATAATAATTATTAAAAAACATTACAGTGATTGATCTAATACAGCTACAAGGGGCGGCCTAAACCTTCCCGAACTTATGAATGACCAAGTATGGCCAACTGTTATGCCCCAAAAGGAGAGGCGTATCTTTGCAGCATGCGAAAACCAAACAGTGTCCTCGGAACTGAATTCAGCAATGAACAATTCAACAATGTCGCCGCAAGAGCATTTTAAAGTATCATAACAGTATGAAGAGCAGCAGCTGGGGTCTAGAATGGTGAAAAGTGTGGGGCAAACGGTTTCTTAGTTTGTACACTAAACTAGTATAGATTTGCTCGCCATTGATTCCTGAAACAAGATCTTACTATGATTTAACGCAAGATCCCGTTTTAAAACAAAGTCATAGAGTCTCTAACAGTGATTTAAATTACAGATTTGAACATTTATCGCCGCTAATCAATGGGATTAGATAACTTTTTAAACATATAGATTTTTTATTTCCCTTCAAAATGAACGAGCCGGAAAATCAGCAAATCAGAATCAGGGAGAAAGTACCAAGCCAGAAAATCATCCAGAAACCAACAGAATCCCGGTGGGGACCAGTGAAAAGAATCCTCATCCTGGGCGGTTTAAAGCCAGGAAAAAAATTAGCAAGTGGAACAATACAAAAAAAATTAATGTTACAGAATATAACTCATCATGAAAACTTAACGCGCCGCGCTAAACAAGTTGGTTCAATGCGCAGCTATAAAAACTCCATGTATACAAGACCTACAGCACCAAAGTCTTCATGGAATATTGAACTTAAAACTGTTGCATTATTGGCGCCAATTGCAGCTGTTGGGGCAGTATTACTGTTATAAAATATAACACAAAGCGGCCGAAAACAAAACAATCAAAAAAATCTAACCACTAAATATAGAAAAAGACAACAGCACGCCAAACCCGCCAATAACAAAGCATCATTTTGATCCATGTGAAATGAAAGAGATATTTTAAGAACTTAATTTTAAATTGTTTTAATAAAAATAATCATGGCGTTATGATAAAATGATAAAGTCAATAAAATAAAGACAGGAGTCTATAAAACATTTCCATAGACCAGAATTTTAATCAATGCGTTGCTTCGGTTTAAGAACATCATTAAGATCTATCAGAGAACGCTGAGCAAGACATCCGGCAACGTTGACACTGTTGTTTGAGGCAATGTAGTACGAATTAGACATCTTACTATTTAAGATAAAAACATAGCTTGTATTTTTTGATAATTAATAAATTACTTAAATAGACCTTGTTCTACTTAGAGATGACTTTACTCAGAACTTAATCAAGAACTTAATTAAAACTTAATTAAAAACTTATCAAGAACTATTAAAACTTGAAGTAACTTAATTAAAACGTAATTAAGAACTTGGATAACTTAATTAAAAAACTTAAGTGTGACTTAAATTAAAAACTTGAGAAGTGACTTGGGGTTAAGAAATATGGGGGGTGGCTTAAATAAACTTAACTAAGAACTTTAGAGTAACTTAAGATTGAACCTTTACCTCCCAATCGTTCAAAAGTGGGTAACAGGATACACTATCCATAAAATGAACCAAGGGAAATTACGCGCTGTAACTAGCATGGGATTAAAACAGTTTACTTTTTCAGTGGCCTATTGAGAACTTGGCATGCGTCCTCTTTGTGTAGAGCCCAGTGTATTTGTCCGCTGGTGACAATGTGTCATCACACACACATACCCACGCGCGGTACACTGTCTAATACAACTTTAAAGTGGAAAAGACGTTTAAATCAAAGGAACAACACACCCACGCGCGCCGCATGCACACACACACACACACACACACACATACTTACCGAACAGGCCTGCAAAAACAAAACACACGCACACACACACACACACCACACACACACACACACACACATGCCCACCCAGTAACATGTACCGCCCCCGCGATCATGGTGAAAGGACTTGCGCACTATCCATGCTTACTATGTGGCCAGCCATAGCCGAGACCCCCACAAGCACACACTCACAACGCAGAAGAGAGAGAGAACAACAGGTGAAAATGAACAGTATTTGACAGGGACCATAATTACAACTGCAAGCGGCGAGCGAACGCTGTATATTGTGTTGTGTGTGGGGTGTGGTGTGTGGGTGTATGCAGGCGTTACCTTTCGGCTGAATTGTACCGTTTGTGTTTCACTTTAACAGATCAAACACCACGAACGGTAGCAGGTTGAGCGTTAGGCCTTGGCCGATGCTTGCCACACACACACACAGCACACATACGTACGCAGCGCATGCACACACACACACACACACGCACCCACACACTACACACACACACAACTTACGCGCACAGCCTGCTAAGAACAGAACACTACCACATTTCACCGCACACTAAGCCACCTGTCTAGAGGTCGCGCACAGCAGCTTTATTCGATTTGCATCACGAAAATATTAGTAATGGAGTGGTCTCCCTGTACGTCTGGAATTGCACCACCACCAAAAAAGTAAGCTTAAAGTATAAGAATTCCGACTACTCCTATTGTTCGGTGGCCACCGCAGGCTCACAGCTTTCGGGGATTTTGGATTGCTGAGTTCAGGCTGCACTTCCCCTCATTAGTTGGGTCCACGCAGTTTCCGAGTTTTCGAGTGAGTCCAGAGTCTGGGGTCAATTCACTCCCATCCAGAATGAAGACCTGCCTACCATTCAGACCAGAGGCCAGCCACCAACCACCCAAAAATCCCCAGGCAAAGATACTCCTGGGGTTTCCCCCCTGAAAGCATGGTCGACACAAGTGACGCCTGCAATAAAAAATTAAATCGAACAGTCGGCCATGCTCATTAGGGGGTTTTTTTGCTATTTTTTATGTTAAAAAAAGTGTATATTTATTTACTGCAATAGTCTATGTTATAGGCGTGCTGCCATATTTTTTCAAAAATCAAATAATAACACCACAGACACAAAAATATGCCCACACAGCACAGTTGTCCCATGCCAAAACAAAAGTTTTAAAAGTCTCCAGAAAACTCATACCACTTCACAACTCACAACATCAGCAAAGAACTGACGAGGCAAGCTCTTGTAACCCGCACTTTTAATTTAATAAGACTGGCGTTGGTCAAAATCTCCCATGCTCATCACGCAGTAAGTAAACGTATAGTGCAAAGTCCATAGGTTAGGGCCGTCAACTAGCAATTAACGGCTTACGTCTTGCGGTGCGTTCACGGCTGCTGCTGTTTCGCCTAAGTTACACTATGGTATGTTCAACTTTCTTTCTCCCTACGTTTTAGGTTGTTTAAAGTGTCTGTCAAAGACAGAAAAGGCGCTATTTAACCACTTTTCGGCTACCAAAAACAAGGCGTAGGAGCAAGTGAGTAAGAATTGTAAAATGCTGTTCCTCTCACTTCTGCTGCCTTCCACTGGTCTTTTACTCTTGTTCATCTCGTTGTTTTCCATTCGTTTGTTTTTGTTTGTTGTTGTTGTTGTTGTTGTTGTTGTTGTTATTGTTGTAGTTGTTGTTGTTTCTTCTCTTCTACTATCTCCTTCTCTTCTTCTTTTCTTCTCTTCTTCTTCTTCTTCTTCTTCTTCTTCTTAAATACTTCAACCCAGTGTGGTGTGTGTGTGTGTGTGTGTGTGAGTGGTGTGTGTGTGTGTGTGTGTTTGTGCGTGTGCGTGTGGGTGTGATGTGTGTGTGTGTGTGTTAGAGAGAGAAGAGAGGAGAGAGAGAGAGAGAGAGAGAGAGAGAGAGGGCGGAGAGAGAGAGACCCAAACCTCTCTCGCCAAGCGCCAGGCGCGTATTTGAAATCACCCCTAGAAGTTGCACCACCTTCCGCCCCGATTCTTACACCGCACCCCTTTATATCCATCCCCACACTACTTCCCTTTCCCGTAGGTGCAATCCGCAAACATATGCATGGTGAGTGAGGAGACTATTTGATACGTCTGGAATATCACAGTTATCTACGAGGCCTTAAAGAATCTGTTAGTGAGGAACAGCTGAACAAGTTGAATAACCTTAGTAATATGGTCCATAGTTAACATGCAGGCTAATATGTCGTCGTTGAAATACATGCAGAGTAATAATTGTGTTCCTGTGTAAAGTACATGTGTTCGTTGAATAAACGCAGGGTAATTAATTACTTTCCTTGGATACAGGCAGGCTAATATGAGTGGTCGTTGTATACATGTATGCATGGCGTATGCTGAGATTATTTAGGGAAGCATATTGATAAGCTAACGTCATTTATAGAGGCTATGAAAGTGGATTGGAGAGGTAGAATGAATGCAGGTTATGGAATAGACGTTGGTGGCAGGATAATGAAAATAGGATTAGATAATTTGACGGAGAAGGTTGAGTGACAGGTTCGGGAAAGCATGAGTGACACGGTCAGAGATAGCATGACTGCAGGGTAGTAGACAGCAAGAGAGAGAGAGAGAGAGAGAGAGAGAGAGAGAGAGAGAGAGGGGAGAGAGAGAGAGAGAGACACAGAGAGAGAGAGAGAGAATAACTGGTGTGGAGACAGCAGAGTGATGGAGATAGGGATGAGTGACACGGTCATGGAGACAGCATTGAGTAGCAGGGTCATGGAGATAACATTGGTGGCAGTGTCATGGAGATAACATTGAGTGGCAGTGTCATGGAGATAACATTGGGTGGCAGTGTCATGGAGATAACATTGAGTGGCAGGGTCATGAAGACAGAGATGAGTAGCAGGTCATGGAGATAACATTGGGTGGCAGGTCATGGAGATAACATTGAGTGGCAGGGTCATGGAGATAACATTGAGTGGCAGGGTCATGGAGATAACATGAGTGCAGGGTCATGGAGATAACATTGAGTGGCAGGGTCATGGAGATAACATTGAGTAGCAGGGTCATGGAGACAGCATTGAGTAGCAGGGTCATGGAGATAACATTGGGTGGCAGTGTCATGGAGATAACATTGAGTGGCAGGGTCATGGAGACAGAGATGAGTAGCAGGGTGATGGAAATAGCATTGAGTGGCAGGGTCATGGAGTTAGCATTGAGTGGCAGGGTCATGGAGATATTATTGAGTGGCAGGTCATGGAGCTAGCATTGAGTGGCAGGATCATGGAGACAGAAATGAGTAGCAGGGTGATTGAGACAGCATTGAGTGGCAGGGTCATGGAGTTAGCATTGAGTGGCAGGGTCATGGAGTTAGCATTGAGTGGCAGGGTCAGGGAGTTAGCATTGAGTGGCAGGGTCATGGAGTAGCATTGAGTGGCAGGGTGATTGAGATAGCATTGAGTGGCAGGGTGATTGAGATAGCATTGAGTGGCAGGGTCATGGAGACAGAGATAAGTAGCAGGGTGATTGAGATAGCATTGAGTGGCAGGGTGATTGAGATAGCATTAGTGGCAGGATCATGGAGACAGAGATGAGTAGCAGGGTGATTGAGATAGCATTGAGTGGCAGGGTCATGGAGTATTATTGAGTGGCAGGATCATGGAGACAGAGATGAGTAGCAGGGTGATTGAGACAGCATTGAGTGGCAGGGTCATGGAGTTATTATTGAGTGGCAGGATCATGGAGACAGAGATGAGTAGCAGGGTGATTGAGACAGCATTGAGTGGCAGGGTCATGGAGTTAGCATTGAGTGCAGGGTCATGGAGATATATGGTGGCAGGGTCATGAGTTAATTGAGTGGCAGTATGGAGACAGAGATGAGTACAGGTGATTGAGACAGCATGAGTGCAGGGTCATGGAGTTAGCATTGAGTGCAGGTTTGGAGATATGAGTGCAGGTATGGAGTTAGCATTGAGTGGCAAGGGCAGAGAACAGTATTGAAGCTGGGCAGGGTCATGGAGTAGCATTGAGATATGAGACAGATGAGTCATGGGATGAGACGCATGAGTGCAGGTCATGGAGAAGACATGCAGTCATGGAGCAAGCATAGGGTAGGGTCATGGAGATAGAGATAGTGGCAGGTCATGGAAATAGACATTGAGTGTCCAGGGTCATGGAGATAGAGAGATGGCATAGTCATGGAGATAGCATTCAGTGGCAGGTCATGAAGAAAAGATGAGTGCAGGGTCATGGAGATAGAGATGATATCAGGTCATGGAAAGATGAGTACAGGGTCATGATTTAGAGATGAGTGTAGGGTCATGGAGTTAGAGATGAATCAGGATCAGGGAGCTACAGATGAGTGGCAGGGTCATGGAATACCAAGAGAGTGGAGGATCATGGAGATAGAGATGAGTGGCAGGATCATGGAGATAGAGATGAGTGGCAGGATCATGGAGATACAAGATATTGGCAGGATCATGGAGATCAGAGATAGTTGGCAGGATCATGCAGATAAAGATGATGGCAGGATCATGGAGATACAGATAATTGGCAGGATCATGGAGATAGAGATGAATGGCAGGATCATGGAGATAGAGTGATGGCAGGATCATGGAGATACAGAGATAGTTGGCAGGATCATGGAGATAGAGAAGATGGCAGGATCATGGAGTAGAGTGAAGTGCAGGATCATGGAGATACAGAGAAGTGGCAGGATCATGGAGACAGAGAAGAGTGGCAGCTGAGCATGGCAGATCATGAGATAGAGAGATGCAGGGTCAGGAGATAGGGAAGAGTGGCAGTCATGGAAAGAGATGAGTTGCAGGGTCAAGGAGATAGAGATGAATGGCAGGATCATGGAGATAGAGATGAATGGCAGGATCATGGAGATAGAGGTGACTGGAGGATCATGGAGATAGAGATGAATGGTAGGATCATGGAGATGGAGGTGACTGGCATGATTATGGAGATAGATATGAGTGGCAGGGTCATGGAGATAGAGATGAGTGGCACGATCATGGAGATAGGGGTGAGTAGCAGGATCATGGAGATTAAGATGATTGGTGCTTGGCGGGATCATGGAGATAGAGGTGAGTGGCAGGATAATGGAGATAGAGAAGAGTGACAGTGTCATGGAGATAGAGGTGAGTGGCAGGATCATGGAGATAGAGAAGAGTGGCAGGGTCATGGAGATAGAGGTGAGTGGCAGGATCATGGAGATAGAGATAATTGGTGCTTGGCAGGATCATGGAGATAGAGATTAGTGCTAGCATCATGGAGATAGATATGTGTGGCAGATCATGGAGATAGAGATGAATGGCATGGTCATGGAGATAGATGAGTGGCAGGATCATGGAGCTAGAGATGAATGGCAGGATCATGCACATGGAGGTGAGTGGCAGGATCATGGAGATCTAGAGATGAGTGGCAAGATCATGGAGATAGAGATGATAGGTGCTTGGCAGGATCATGGAGATAGAGATGACTGGCAGGATCATGGAGATAGAGATGAGTGGCTGGATCATGGAGATAGAGATGAGTAGCAGGATCATGGAGCTAGAGATGAGTGGCAGGATCATGGAGATAGGGATGAGTGGCAGGGTCATGGAGATAGAGATGAGTGGCATATCATGGAGATAGAGATGAATGGCAGGATCATGAGATAGATGAGTGGCAGGATCATGGAGCTAGAGATGAATGGCAGGATCATGGAGATGGAGGTGAGTGGCAAGATCATGGAGATAGAGATGAGTGACTGGATCATGGAGATATAGATGATTGGGGCTTGACAGGATCATTAAGATAGAAGTGAATGGCAGGATCATGGAGATAACGATGAGTGGGAGATAATGGAGCTACAGATGAGTGGCAGGATCATGGAGATAGAGGTGAGTGGCAGGATCATGAGATAGATGAGTGGCAGGATCATGGAACTACAGATGAATGGCAGATCATGGAGATGGAGGTGAGTGGCAAGATCATGGAGATAGAGATGAGTGACAGGATCATGGAGATAGAGATGATTGCTGCTTGGCAGGATCATGGAGATAGAGATGAATGGCAGGATCATGGAGATAGAGATGAGTGGCAGGATCATGGAGATAGAGGTGAGTGGCAGGATCATGGAGCTAGACATGAGTGGTAGGATCATGGAGATAGGGATGAGTGGCAGGATCATGGAGATAGAGATGAGTGGCAGGACCATGGAGATAGAGATGAGTGGCAAGATCATGGAGATAGAGATGAGTGGCAGGACCATGGAGATAGAGATGAGTGGCAGGATCATGGAGATAGAGATGAATGGCAGGATCATGGAGCTAGAGATGAGTGGCAGGATCATGGAGATCGAGGTGAGTGGCAGGATCATGGAGCTAGAGATGAGTGGCAGGATCATAGGAGATAGAGATGAGTGGCAGGGTTATGGAGATATAGATGAGTGGCAGGATCATGGAGATAGAGATGAGTGGCGGGATCATGGAGATAGAGAGATGGGAGATAATGGATCTAGAGATGAGTGGCAGGGTCATAGAGATAGAGATGAGTGGTAGGGTCACGGAGATAGAGATGAGTGGCGGGATCATGGAGCTAGAGATGAGTGGCAGGGTCATGGAGATTGAGATGAGTTGCAAGGTAATGGAGATAGAGAAGAGTGACAGTCATGGAGATAGAGATGAGTGGCAGGGTCATGGAGATAGCGATGAGTGGTAGGGTCATGGAGATAGAGATGAGTGGCAGGCCATGGAGATAGAGCTGAATGGCAGGATCATGGAGATAGAGATGAGTGGTAGGTCATGGAGTTAGATATGAGTGGCAGGGTCATGGAGATAGAGATGAGTGGCAGGGTCATGGAGATAGAAGATGAGTGGCAGGGTCATGGAGATAAAGATGAGTGGTAGAGTCATGGAGATAAAGTTTAGTGGCAGGGTCATGGAGATAAAGATGAGTGGTCGGGTCATGAAGATAGAGATGAGTGCAAGGTAATGGAGATAGAGATGAGTGACAGGGTTATGGGGAGTGAGACGGATCAATGTCAGCAGATTGATGCGATGGTGGTCACATGGTTATTTCATCATGACGGTGACTCGGTAGGCCATTATCCCCGCATTAGATGGTGACACTGAAATGCATGTACCGCCCCCCCCCCCCCCCCCCCCCAACTCTCTCTCTTTCTCCCCTTTAGCCCTGGTTATTGATTTATTATTCATCCAATTAAGTGACTCTAGACAGGTGCGGGGAAGGAGAATGAAGGAAATGATTTAACGTTCACGGCACGGATTCAGTGAGCTTAGCCAATGAACAAATGGAATTGATAAATGATTAACTGGCTGTTTACCTGAGCAGACAGAACTAAATAACTATTGTTTAAATCACTGGCTGGTTACGAAATTGTATAACAAGGGAGGGGAAGGGGGTGGGGGGGGGGGGGGGGGGGGGGGGTAGTGACGCACATGAATTTAAAACGAGCGAACAATTCTTTCTAGCTTTGAAAGCTTGTGGGATTAAGTGTTGATGGTTGATGAACACAGCGGAAGATACGTTAAGGAGGCAACACTTCGTTCATAATGATACAAGATTTTGTTTCAGAGGAAGTAGGTTTTTTTTTTTTTTTTCTCCTCACTTTTACATCAGCGTGAGTAATAGAATGTTGCTATCGACGGGTTGGTCATACTTCTTTTTTTCAAGATCGGTTGTGACACATTTCCTGTTTGTTTGTATATGTTTTGTAACAGAAATCTGGGAACTGCTCCCAGTACGTTCACGCGCCGAGTTCAGTCGTACTCCGTCGGTGGCGTGGTCTGGCCTGGTCGTGCCACAGCGCCTAGAGAGAAGTCGGCCTCGACCCTATCGATTTTCCCCGCGTCCAGGGATTAAGATGGGTAAAGGACGGGGGGAGGGGGGGGGGGGGGGGGGGGGGGGGGGGGGGGAAACAGATCCAGCTAGTTGCATTAGGGTTGAAGCTACGAGTTTTTGTTGTTGTTGTATGGGTTGACAATGTCGACAGCAGAGTAGCTGGAGCTGGGAAGGTGGTTGTAGGGTGGGATGGTGGTGGTGGTGGGCAGTAAGTCTCAGTGTCCGTTTGTGCCGGGTTGAACTCCGGAATCAGTCGATATGTTTTGGATTTGCGGTCGCCAGGTTACGTGGCATGAACATGGCATGGAGAGGACTCGAGATGGATTCGACTGGTAGTGATGGAGATGTTCCGCTTGGG
>CM031595.1:65678841-65691341 GCA_018398815.1 Conus ventricosus | reverse complement strand
CACACACACACACACACACACACAACACACACACACACACACACACTTCGTCTAATATCACTTTTAGTGAACAGACGTTAAACAGAATAACAACAACAACAACACACACACACACACTTTGCGAGTAATGTCCTAATTTGATCCTGCCGTGGCACAAGGCCGCTTACATTGTGAAGCATTCAGGAGCTCATGACTTTATGCAGCTCTGAACACGACAGCACGCGAGGTTGTGGCACGCTTTAATTCGCCCGGTGAGGATGAGGGGTGTGGGAAGGAAGGGTAGTGTGGAGTGGGGAAGAGGGGAATGGGGTCATGGAATGGAGGAGGGGCTGTGGTGGATGGGATGCTGCGAGAGAGGACGGTGTGAGAGGAACGAGGTGGTTCATGGATAGGAGGCGAAAAGAGAAGGGGGGGGGGGGGGGGGGGCAGGGATGGACCGGGGGGGGGGGGGGGGGGGGGGGGACAGGGATGGACCGGGGCGGGGGCGGGGGGGGGGGGGGGGTATGATATAGTTTCACATCAATAGAGGTAACATTCCCCATATGTCTCAAATTCCTTGCTGCCAGCTTCAGAATTTATAGAAGAACTACACACACCACACACACACACACACACCACACACACACACAGACAGAGAGAGAGAGAGAGAGGAGAGAGGAGAGAGAGAGAGAGAGAGAGAGTGAGTGAGTAGAATGACCTACCAGACACTTAAGAAGCCAGGTTGAAAGAGGTTGCTTCGTTCACCGATCACGACGGCTCGAGAGAGCATACCTGTCACAATGAAACGCGAGCAAAGCTTATTCCAACTACATGTACTGCTAAAATGACACGAAGTAAAGCGTATTCCAACAACTGCTAGAACGACACGAAGCACATGCCAACAACTGCTAGAACGACACGGAGCACATGCCAACAACTGCTAGAACGACACGGAGCACATGCCAACAACTGCTAGAACGACACGGAGCACATGCCAACAACTGCTAGAACGACACGGAGCACATGCCAACAACTGCTAGAACGACACGGAGCACATGCCAACAATTGCTAGAACGACACGGAGCACATGCCAACAACTGCTAGAACGACACGGAGCACATGCCAACAATGCTAGAACGACACGGAGCACATGCCAACAAGTGCTAGAACGACACGGGGCACATGCCAACAACTGCTAGAACGACACGGAGCACATGCCAACAACTGCTAGAACGACACGGAGCACATGCCAACAACTGCTAGAACGACACGGAGCACATGCCAACAACTGCTAGAACGACACGGAGCACATGCCAACAACTGCTAGAACGACACGGAGCACATGCCAACAACTGCTAGAACGACACGAAGCAAAGCTTGTTCCAATAGTATCCCATAACAGAAGAGGTGAGATACCAGTTCCAATCCATCGTCAGCAGCATCCCTGGAACTGACTGAAGAGGGAATCGGTCTGGCACTCGAAGAAGGGCTTTGGCGATTTGCTACCAGTACTCTCAAGAAAACTGAACGCACGTCTTCACGGGTGGTTCAGCGATTAACGCCACACGAGATGGTGGAGCGGAATCTTCTTCATTCGGTACACAGGCTGATGAAGAACTTGCTGTTCCACTAAGCAAGAACTCCACGGAGTTAAAGCCAGAGACCTCCGTGAAGCTAGGATAACAGTCTGCCAAAGTTCGGCCAGAACAACTGGTCAAGTTATTGTCTTTTCTACGCCCTCTGTGCTCTCTAAGCTCTCCAAACACGTTCATTCCCTTCTGCATGGCCCTCGCTGCACTGAGTCCTTCTTCGAGGTTCTTCAGCTGGCGCCAGCAATCTGCAGGAGTAGAGGCTACGAGAGAGAGAGAGAGAGAGAGAGAGGAGGAAGAGAGAGAGAGAGAGAGAGAGAGAGAGAGAGAGAGAGAGAGAGAGACGCACTGGCCAAAGCAGGAGCCTTAAAAGGAGCAGTCCGACAATCTGGTGTCCTACGATGAAGTCTTGAAGAAATCATAAAACAAGGAAAAGAGGCAGCTCCAACAACCCCAGCACAGACTTGAATGACAGATGTCATCATCACCTGGGACGAGAGGAGCTCTTGAAGATTTTCCGGCTGAGGACTGGACACATTGGTGAAGGCCATCACCGAAAGACTGAGGTTGGCATTGGCCAGTCAGGCGGGTCAGGGACCCAAGGCAGCATAGCACATACCTCCAAAGCTGCCCACTGTATGTCGCTGCAAGGGACAGGGTCTGTGTGGCCAACGGTGAAGACCATGGACGTCAAACTAGACGGCTTCCGCTGAGAAGGACTGCAGCGTTCATCCGGAGTGAACGTGGAGTAAACATGTGATGAGGCGAACGAGGGAGAAATTTGTCTCTGTTGAAGTTTGATGGACATAAAGGGAGAAAGAAGATGGGGTGGGGGTTGAAGGACAGATTATTGAGAGAGAGAGAGAGAGAGAGAGAGAGGGGTGGGGTGGGGGGTGGGCGGGGGGGGGGGGGGGGCGGGAGGGGGAGACGCGAACAGGGAGGGGGTTAATCTGAGGCAGCGTAAGGCCTGTTTGGAGATAAATTAAATGATTCTCTCTCTCTCTCTCTCTCTCTCTCTCTCACACACACACACACACACACACACACACACACACACACACACACGCGCGCGCGCGCGCTCGCACGCACGCACGCACGCACGCACACATATGCACACGCACACACACTCATATACAACACACACACACACACACACACACACACACACACACACACACACACACACACGCGCGCGCGCGTGCGCACGCGCGTGCGCGCATGCGCACGCACTCACACACGCACGCACACTCTCACTCACTCACTTTCCCGCACGCACCCACACGCGTATACACACATGCATATTCAGAGAGAGAGAGAGAGAGATTAGACTCTGTTATAAAATCCTTCCATTGCATCGTGCCAGTCTCTAATCAAGAACTGCTGTGTGAGTTTCCAGGCTGGAGACATGTAACCATTTAGTTGTTCAGTCGAATGTCAGTCACTGATGGAGACCAAGCTGCAGGCCACTAGCAGTCTGATCGTTACCTGCATTTATTTCTCTCTCCCTCTCTGTCTGTCTGTCTGTCTGTCTGTCTGTCTGTCTCTCTCTCTCTCTCTCTCTTTCTCTCTTGTCTGTCTGTCTGTCTGTCTGTCTCTCTCTCTCTCTTCTCTCTCTCTCTCTCTCTCTCTCTCTCTCTCTCTCTCTCTCTCTCTCCTCTCTCCATTTTTCGTAATGCGTTTTAACATGGTCGGCTGTCTGTCTTTAATGTTGATTATTTACGATCAACAGGTCTAATCCCAGTGACCTTGTGGGGGTCTGTCTCCTAATTGATTTGCATGGTTGTTATTTAAGCCATGAACACAAACCTCTTCCGCCCCTCCCCAATCCCCTACCCCCACCCCACCCCTTTTTTGTTGAGCTTTTGGTGGTTCAGTGGTACAGCCAGCACATAGTTCGTAGCAGACGTGGCGAGTTAAATATCGCTTGGGGCAAGCATTTAGAATGACACTCTGTGTGTGTGTGTGTGTGTGTGTGTGTGTGTGTGGTGTGTGTGTGTGTGTGTGTGTGTGTTTGCTGTCTGTCTTAACATGTAGTAGTTCTGGCGGCGTCACTGTAGTGTCAGATGGTTCCACAGCCTCCGCTTAGCTGTGTAATTGTGTAATGTGTAATGTGAAGCCCCCTGTTTCTTTACTTTATTTTCGTGAATGAAAAAAAAAAGAAGAAAAAAAAAGAAACACGAAAAAAAAGAAACACGAAAAAAAAAGACCAAACAATGAAATAAACTGACAAACTTTATGTTTTACTTTTTCTGCGCTCTTTTAAAGATATGGGTAACTCCCATCCTCAAAATTTGTCGTTTGGAAACAGTACCCCCCCTCGCCTCCCTACCCCCCCCCCCCCAACACACACACACACACGCGCGCGCGCGCGCCTGCACACACAGACACACACACACACACACACACACACACGCACACACACACACACGCACGCACGCACGCACGCGCACACACACACATACACACACACAGAGTAGAATGACCCACCGGACACCTAAGAATCCAGTTTAACAGAGGTTGCTTCGTTCACGATCACGACGGCTCGAGAGAGCACACCTGTCGTGATATACCAACACACACACACACACACACACACACACACACACACACACACACACACACACACACACACACCTGCACTCGACACTTCAGACCTGAAGCACAGTACAGACAGTGGTGCTGCTCCCAGTCAACACTTGTTCGTCAATAATGCCAGGACAGCTGGTCACCTCTCTTCAGGCGACGGTATGCATAATAGTGAGGACATCGTCTGTTATTGACGCTGATCACCGGCATCTCTGTTACAAGGTAACGCGCATGCAGGCACGCACGCACGCACGCACATAGACAGACCGACCAGACGTACAGACACATCCAGACATGCACAGACTGACACAGACACACAGAAACACACACACACACACACACACACACACACACACACACACACACACACACACACACACACACACACACACACACAGAGGCGCGCATGCGGACGCGACACACTCGCAGACAAACGATGAAAGTGTGCTCAACACTTCTACTTCAACAAAGAAAGCCTGGAGAGTGGAGACCAGGCAGTGGCACTGCTCTCAACATTTCCTCGTCGGTAAGCACGCATGAAGTACTGCTGCCTGCACAACACACACACCACACCACACACACACACACACACACACACACACACACACTGATTATCGGTAGATTTCTAGAACAGTGTCGTGTTTCCTGCTGCAGCAATAACACCGCAGTAGATTGTGTGGGGAATGTACTACTTCGTCAGTTAAAAGAAAGTAAGCTATCTGAGATCTGGCAATATGTTTGTTGAATGTAATTAGAAGCCCACTGGCACGTTGAACGGTCATGGAACAGCAGACAGACCTGTGTTAGTGGTAACTGATATATTCTGATGCTATCAACCGCCCAGTAATAGTCGGTGATGTACCAACCCACTGAAAATTCACCTCGCCGTTTTTAGAAACAGAGTGACAGACAGACCGAGAGACAGACAGATAGATAGAGATGGCCACACACACACGCACGCACGCACGCACGCACGCACGCACGCACGCACACGCACGCAGGCACGCAGAGAGAGAGAGAGAGAGAGAGAGAGAGAGAGGGAGAGAGAGAGAGAGAGAGAGAGAGAGACAGATGAGATTATTACCCTGATCCGTGATTCGTCGCAGGCGCACAGGCTGAAAACCATTATAATGGAAACATACAAACGGTGGAAGTGCGCTTAACACTTCTACTTCAATAATGAAAGCTGAAGTGCAGGCAGCGGCACTGCTCTCAACACTTCCTCGTCGGTAAGCAAGCCTGAAGTGCTGCTGCATTTCAGCCTCATCTTAAGAGTCGAGGAAGTGTTGAGTGCAGTACTGCCGCTTGTATTTCAGGCTTACATTATTGTTGAGGAAGTGTTGAGTGCAGTACTGCTGCTTGTTTTTCAGGCTTACATTATTGTTGAGGAAGTGTTGAGTGCAGTACTGCTGCTTGTATTTCAGGCTTACATTATTGTCGAGGAAGTGTTGGAGTGCAGTTGTGCCGCTTGTATTTCAGGCTTACATTATTGTCGAGGAAGTGTTGGAGTGCAGTTGTGCCGCTTGTATTTCATTCAGGCTTACATTATTGTTGAGGAAGTGTTGAGGGCAGTCCTGCCGCTTGTATTTCAGGCTTACATTATTGTCGAGGAAGTGTTGGAGTGCAGTTGTGCCGCTTGTATTTCAGGCTTACATTATTGTCGAGGAAGTGTTGGAGTGCAGTTGTGCTGCCTGTATTTCAGACTTACATTATTGGCAAGGAAGAGTTGAGAGCAGTACCACTGCAGATTCTTCGGGCTGGAAAAAAAATCAGAACCACTGCCTTTATTTCAGGCTTTCATCATCATCGTCATCATCATCGCCACGGAGGAAGTGTCGAGAGCAGAACTACCGCCTGTAGGCCCGACTTTACTCCACTCTTTTTTCGTAGCAAAAAGCAAGCCTAAAAAAAGCGCGGGCAGTGGCAGTATCCCCCAGCGTTTCCCTGTCAATAAAGCAATATACGGGCAGTGATACTGCACACAGCACTTCTGAGTCGATAACACAGACCCATATGATCACGGGCAGCAGCAATAACACAGGCTTGAAAAGCAGGCTGCACTCAACACTTCAGACCTGAAGCACAGGCAGTGAGTGGTGCTGCTCCAGTCAACACTTGTTCGTCAATAATGCGAGGACAGCTGGTCACCTCTCTTCAGGCGACGGTATTCATAATAGTGAGGACATCGTCTGTAATTGACGCTGATCACCCGCACGCACGCACGCACACACACAGACAGACCGACAGACGTACAGAGACACATTCAGATGTACACAGACTCACACAGAAACACACACACACAGAAAACACACACACACACACAACACACACACACACCACACACACACACACACACACACATACACACACACACACACACACACACACACACACACACACACACACTGAGGCGCGCGTGCACGAAGCGACACACACACAGACGGACAGACACAGACACACACGCGCACACCACCACACCACCACTCCTACACACCACACACACACACACAAAACACACAGAGCACCCCTCTTACCTTTTCTCTCACACACACACACACACACACACACACACACACACACACACACACGCACGCACGCACATACGCACACACTCGCACATACACAGTCACGCCCTCTCTTGCCTCTCTCTGTGCATCTTACACACACACACACACATACACACACACACACACACACATGCACACGCACACGCGCGCGCGCACGCACGCACACACACACCCCACACACACACCACACACACACACACACACACACACACACACACACACACACCACACACACACACACACACACCCACACACCAAGCCACTTCTTTCATCCAAATTAATAGGGCTTGTTCGATCTATAAATGAGGAAGGGGGATGGTGTGTGTGTGTGCGCGCGCGCCTGCGTGCGCGCGCGCCTGCGTGCGTGCGTGCATGCGTGCGTATGCGCTCGCGTGAGTGCAAGGCAAACATGTCTTCTAGGATTCGACATTATTGGAGGAGGTTGGAGGGGGGGGGGGGGGGGGGGGGTAGAGGGAGGGAGGCGTAGGGGTGGAGTGGAGATGGATTGATAACTTACCAGGTAGTCAGAAGGTGATTGACTGGGAGGGGAGGAGAAGGAAGTGGGAATGAGGAGGGAGGAGAGAGAGTGCTGGGGGTGGGGCGGTGGGGGTGGGGGGTGGGGGGGCGAAGTGGGAGGCGGAAGGGCGGAAGGTTGACGACCTTGTAGCTGGTCACCCCTTATGTGTGTATGCGTGTGTGCGCGCGCATGCGTTGTGTGTGCGCATGTTTGTGTGTGTGTGTGTGTGCGTGTGTTTTGTCTGTGTGTGTGTGTCTGCTTGTATATATCTATATATCTGTCTGTCTCTGACGATCTGTCTGTCTCTGTCTATCTCTTAAATGTGTGTATCTCTGTTGGGTGATGACCATTCTCTGTCTCTGTATCTGTTTCTCTCTCTGTTTCTGTCTGCCTGCCTGTCTGTGTCTCTGTCTGTCTGCCCCCCCCCCCCCCCTCTCTCTCTCTCTCCAAACAGGCTGCATCTCGGCCAGAGCAAATAATAGGATCGATACACACCGAGGTCCTTGTTTATTTAGTTCTTCCATGGTGACCTCGATAAATGAAAGAACAGTTTAATACCGATTCGCCATCGCCGCGTTTGTTTGGTGTGTGTGTGTGTGTGTGTGTGTGTGTGTGTGTGTGTGTGTGTGTGTGTGTAATTTAAAGTATTGCATGGTGTCTGAATTCGCAGCGGATTTAGAGAAAAGTGGTAAAGGGGGAAGAGAGTGGGCAAGAAGGCACACACACATACGGACACACACACGCGAGCGCGCGCGCGCGCATACGCACACACGCACATACGCACACACAGGCATGCACATAACGCGTGCGCGCTCGCTTACACACCACCCCACACACACACACACACACACACACACACACACCACACACACACACCACAGATAGGAGATATGACGAAGAGGGGAGGGGAGGACACAAACACACACACACACCACACACACACACACACACACACACACACACAGGAGATGAGGAGAGAGATGGATGGACGAGAGAGAGGGAGGAGAGAGGAGAGAGCATGAATTTTGAATGATGGTTTGAATCTGGCAATTGTCTTGTCCAACCGTCTTAGATCTGAGATGTTTTTACCTAACACATTATTTTTACTAGGGTTATGAGAAGATTACATGTGGCATGCTTGGGTTAGAATAGTTATACTGTGAGTCAATAGGTTTATGAATTTTGAACTGTATCGTAAGATTTTTTTGGCTTAATGTTTGTCTATAGGTTTTGACTTAACTGACGATCGATATTTTGACGCTAACATGTGATTTTATATGGTTTCTGAGACATTGACACTGTGCATCTTGTTTGGGTATGAACAGTGAATCTTGATTTCTGGGACGTAATACGGACGTTTATGATTTCTGGTGAACACTGTGACGTCTATAGATTTCTGAGGCATGAACTGTGACATCTATTGACTTATGGGACATGAACACTGTGACATCTATAGACTTCTGAGGCATGAACACTGTGACTCTATAGATGTCTTGGACATGTACACTGTGATGTAAGTAGGTTTCAGAGAAATGAACACTGTGATGTCTACAGGTTTCTGGGACATGAACACTGAGTCTGTAGGTTTCTGGAACATCAACACAGCGATGTCTATATGTTTCTAGGCATTAACACTGTTTCGTCTGTGGGTTTCTGGGACATGAATATTAAGGTTTCTGGGAGATCATAATGCGACGTCAGTAGGTTTCTGAGAAATGAACGCTGTGAAGTCTACAAATTTCTGGGTCACGAGCACTGACGTCAGTAGGTTTCTGAGAAATGAACGCTGTGAAGTCTACAAATTTCTGGGTCACGAACGCTGACGTCAGTAGGTTTCTGAGAATGAACCTGTGAAGTCTACAAATTTCTGGGTCATGAACACTGACGTCTGTAGGTTTGTGGACATCAACATTGTGACATCTGTAGGTGTCTGGGACATTAACACTGTGATGTGCGTAGGTGTCTGGGACATTAACACTGTGATGTGCGTAGGTGTCTGGGACATTAACACTGTGATGTGCGTAGGTGTCTGGGACATTAACACTGTGATGTACGTAGGTGTCTGGGACATTGACACTGTGATGTGCGTAGGTGTCTGGGATTTAATACTGTGATGTGCGTAGGTTTCTTGGACATTAACACTGTGATGTGCGTAGGTTTCTGGGACATTAACACTGTGATGTGATGTGCGTAGGTGTCTGGGACATTAACACTGTGATGTGCTTGGTGTTTGGACATTACACTGTGACGCCTGTTGGTGTCTGGAACATAATACTGTGTTGGTGTCTGGAACATCAGTACTGTGACGTCTGTTGGTGTCTGAAACATTAATACTTTGACGTCTGTGTTGGTGTCTTGGGTAACATTAATACTGTGACGTCTGTTGGTGTCAGGAACATTAATTCTGTGACGTCTGTTGGTGTCTGAAACATTAATACTGTGACGTCTGTTGGTGTCTGAAACATTAATACTGTGACGTCTGTTGGTGTCAGGAACATTAATACTGTGACGTCTGTTGGTGTCTGGAACATTAATACTGTGACGTCTGTTGGTGTCTGGAACATTAATACTGTGACGTCTGTTGGTGTCTGAAACATTAATACTGTGACGTCTGTTGGTGTCTGAAACATTAATACTGTGACGTCTGTTGGTGTCTGAAACATTAATAATGTGACGTCTGTTGGTGTCTGAAACATTAATACTGTGACGTCTGTTGGTGTCAGGAACATTAATACTGTGACGTCTGTTGGTGTCAGGAACATTAATTCTGTGACGTCTGTTGGTGTCAGGAACATTAATTCTGTGACGTCTGTTGGTGTCTGGAACATTAATACTGTGACGTCTGTTGGTGTCTGGAACATCAATACTGTGACGTCTGTTGGTGTCAGGAACATTAATACTGTGACGTCTGTTGGTGTCAGGAACATTAATTCTGTGACGTCTGTTGGTGTCTGAAACGTTAATACTGTGACGTCTGTTGGTGTCTGAAACATTAATACTGTGACGTCTGTTGGTGTCTGGAACATTAATACTGTGACGTCTGTTGGTGTCAGGAACATTAATTCTGTGACGTCTGTTGGTGTCTGGAACATCAATACTGTGACGTCTGTTGGTGTCTGAAACATTAATACTGTGACGTCTGTTGGTGTCAGGAACATTAATACTGTGACGTCTGTTGGTGTCTGGAACATTAATACTGTGACGTCTGTTGGTGTCAGGAACATTAATACTGTGACGTCTGTTGGTGTCAGGAACATTAATACTGTGACGTCTGTTGGTGTCAGGAACATTAATACTGTGACGTCTGTTGGTGTCTGGAACATCAATACTGTGACGTCTGTTGGTGTCAGGAACATTAATTCTGTGACGTCTGTTGGTGTCTGGAACATTAATTCTGTGACGTCTGTTGGTGTCTGAAACGTTAATACTGTGACGTCTGTTGGTGTCTGGAACATCAGTACTGTGACGTCTGTTGGTGTCTGGAACATTAATACTGTGACCTCTGTTGGTGTCAGGAACATTAATACTGTGACGTCTGTTGGTGTCTGGAACATTAATACTGTGACGTCTGTTGGTGACAGGAACATTAATACTGTGACGTCTACTGGTGTTTGGAACATTAATACTGTGACATCTGCTGTGTCTGGAACATTAATACTGTGACGTCTGTTGGTGTCTGGAACATTAGGACTGTTACGTCTATTGGTGTCTGGAACATTAATACTGTGACATCGATAGGTTTCTTGGATATTAAAACTATGACATCAGTAGATTTCTGGGGCACTAATGCTGTGATATCTGTAGGTTTCGTGGACATGAACACTGTGACATCCACATGTTCCGAGACATTAACGCTGTGACGCTTGTAGGTTTCCGGGACATTAACACTGTGATGTCTGTAGGTTTCCGGGACATTAACGCTGTGATGTCTGTAGGTTTCTGGGACATTAACACTGTGATGTCTGTAGGTTTCCGGGACATTAACGCTGTGATGTCTGTAGGTTTCCGGGACATTAACACTGTGATGTCTGTAGGTTTCTGGGACATTAACACTGTGATGTCTGTAGGTTTCCGGGACATTAACACTGTGATGTCTGTAGGTTTCCGGGACATTAACACTGTAATGTCTGTAGGTTTCTGGGACATTAACACTGTGATGTCTGTAGGTTTCCGGGACATTAACACTGTGATGTCTGTAGGTTTCCGGGACATTAACGCTGTGATGTCTGTAGGTTTCCGGGACATTAACACTGTGATGTCTGTAGGTTTCTGGGACATTAACACTGTGATGTCTGTAGGTTTCCGGGACATTAACACTGTGATGTCTGTAGGTTTCCGGGACATTAACACTGTTATGTCTGTAGGTTTCTGGGACATTAACACTGTGATGTCTGTAGGTTTCTTGGCCATGAACACTGTCACATCCACAGGTTTCTGGGACATAAACACTGTGACATCTACAGGTTTCGTAGACGTGAACACTGTGACATCTATATATTTTTTTTAGACTTTAAATCTGTGACGTCTGTAGGTTTCTGAGAAATTAAAACTGTGACGTCTATAGATTTCTGTGACTTGAACTCTATGACATCTATAGGTTTTCTTAGACATGAACACTGTGACGTCCATAGGTTTCTGGGACATTAGCACTGTGATATCTGTAGGTTTCTTAGACATTAACACTGTAACATTTATAGGTTTCTTAAGCATGAACACTGTGACATCTAAAGGTTTCTTAGACATGAACATTGTGAACATCCATAGGTTTCTTAGATATGAACACTGTGACATCTATTTGTTTCCTTAGACATGAATACTGAGACGTCCATAAAATTCTGGGACATTAAAACTGTGACGTCTATAGGTTTCTGGGACATTAAAACTGTGACCTCTTTAGGTTTCTGGGACATTAAAACTGTGACACCCTTAGGTTTCCTAGCACATTGAACACTGTGAGATCATAGGTTTTCTTACACATTACACTGTTAATGTCTGTAGGTTTCTGGACATTAAAATGTGATCTGCAGGCTTGTGGGACATTAACACTGTAAGTCTGCAGGTTCTGGGAAACATTAACACTGTAACGTCTGCAGGCCTCTGGGACATTAACACTGTAACGTCTGCAAGTTTCTGGGACATTAACACTGTAACGTCCTTAGGTTTCTGGGACATTAACACTGTAACGTCTGCAGGTTTCTGGGACATTGACACTGTAACGTCTATAGGTTTCTGGGACATTAACACTGTAACGTCTATTAGGTT
>CM031595.1:65674752-65678741 GCA_018398815.1 Conus ventricosus | reverse complement strand
TTTTATGCTGATTGCATTTTCCCCCTTTGGCTTGTTATTGTTGATAAACGTTAGAAAGTTTAGAGTGAAATTAGAGATCTTTTATGCTGATTGCATTTTCCCCCTTTGGCTTGTTATTGTTGATAAACGTTAGAAAGTTTAGAGTGAAATTAGAGATCTTTTATGCTGATTGCATTTTCCCCCTTTGGCTTGTTATTGTTGATAAACGTTAGAAAGTTTAGAGTGAAATTAGAGATCTTTTATGCTGATTGCATTTTCCCCCTTTGGCTTGTTATTGTTGATAAACGTTAGAAAGTTTAGAGTGAAATTAGAGATCTTTTATGCTGATTGCATTTTCCCCCTTTGGCTTGTTATTGTTGATAAACGTTAGAAAGTTTAGAGTGAAATTAGAGATCTTTTATGCTGATTGCATTTTCCCCCTTTGGCTTGTTATTGTTGATAAACGTTAGAAAGTTTAGAGTGAAATTAGAGATCTTTTATGCTGATTGCATTTTCCCCCTTTGGCTTGTTATTGTTGATAAACGTTAGAAAGTTTAGAGTGAAATTAGAGATCTTTTATGCTGATTGCATTTTCCCCCTTTGGCTTGTTATCGTTGATAAACGTTAGAAAGTTTAGAGTTAAATTAGAGATCTTTTATGCTGATTGGATTTTTTCCCCTTTGGCTTGTTATTGTTGATAAACGTTAGAAAGTTAGTACTAGATCACACACACACACACACACACACACACACACACACACACACACACACACACACACACACACACACACACACATACATACATACATACATGCCGCGCGCACGTGTGCACGCACGCACGCACATACACAAACACACGCGCGCGCGCAGCACGCACGCCGCGCGCGCGCGCAGGCTTACAAACACACAGAGTATACACACGCGCGCGGACCCACGCTCGCGCGTAATTCTTTGTGTCTCTGTGTACACGCACTTGTGTGCACATGCACTTATATACACACAGACACACACACACACACACACACACACACACACACACCACACACACACACACACACACACACCGAGGAAGACAGACAGACAGACAAAGGCAGAGAGTTCAGACCTATGGCGGGAGAGGGACTGAGGTAAAGGAGCCCAACCCAAGCCTAAAGTTTCACGCCCCCCGCCCCTCCCCCTAACCCCCCCCCCCCCCCGCCCCGCCCCCTCCCTCTCCCCTATATTCCCCTTTCCATACCGTCGCTTCCATCCGTACTCCCACAACCACCATTTTTACCATTCTACCACTTCCAACCGTACACCACTTCCCAGTACCCACCCCCACCCCACCAACCCTCACCCTCACCCCTACTCCCCGGCCCTCCCTATCCATGCTTCCTCCCTTTTACTGCCAGAACCCAGTATCTCACATATATATGAAACGAAATATATGAAATGAAAGAAAAAAAAAGAAAAGAAATAGTACACAGTGAAATGAAATAAAATAAAGTAAAGTGAAATGAAATGAAATGAAAATGAAATGCAGCTGCGTGTGTTGATTAACGCGTTCTGGGTCTGCGGCCCGGATCAGTCTGTGACCATCACCGTCACCACCAGGGTGCCTGCGTGTCAGCCTGTTTGTTGGCTGAGTGGTCGGGGTTCGCTTGACGGCTGCCAGACGCTGCGAGTTCGAACGAACCACGTCTGGTGCTCACATAAGCATTTGGGCTTTTTTTGTTTTGGTTTGGTTTGGTTTGAGTGTTTTTGTTTTGGTTTGTTTTATTTTTTTTGAATGGGAGCGCGCTTGCTTCATTATAAGCGAAGAACAGCTGTTTTCTTCCTTTTTTTCTGTAACATACTTCTGGAAAAATTGTGTTTTATTTACTATTATTATTCCTGAGAATCAGCCTTGTTTTCCTTGGGGATAGGAAGTGGTTTTTTCACGGTTTGTCTATGGATCACTTTTTTTTTCTCTCCCTATTTTCGCCGGCGAAAACAACATGGTTCATTATCCTTATGAAAACAGCGGAACTACCTGCAAACACAACGTTGTGATTGTAAGAATCAAAACCGTTTTCCCTTATTCAAGCCGGCGCATGCGCATTACTTATTTTTCTGTCATCGCCGATTTTCTCAGAAAACAGGGCTAAACAGCTGCGATCCTAAGGGAAGCAGCTGCGACCTTAAGGGAAAACAGCTGCGATCGTAAGAGAAACGGCTGCGATCCTAGGGAAAACAGTTGTGATCGTAGAGAAAACAGTTGTGATCCCAAGGGAAACAGCTGTGATCGAAAACAGTTGTGATCCTGGATAAAAACAGGTGTGATCCTAGGGTAAACAGGTGCGACCCTAGGGTAAACAGTTGTGACCCTAGGGTAAACAGTTGTGGTCCTATGGAAAACAGTTGTGGTCCTATGGAAAACAGTTGTGGTCCTATGGAAAGCAGTTGTGACCCTATGGAAAACAGTTGTGGTCCTATGGAAAACAGTTGTGGTCCTAGGGAAAACGGCTGTGAGGCCAAGGAAAACGGTTGTGAGGCCAAGGAAAACAGTTGTGAGGCCAAGGAAAACAGTTGTGAGGCTAGGGAAAACAGTTGTGAGGCTAGGGAAAACAGTGTGAGGCTAGGGAAAACAGTTGTGAGGCTAGGGAAAACAGTTGTGAGTGACTAGGAGGAAAACAATTGTGAGGCTAGGGAAAACCGTTGTGATCCTGAGGAAAAACGTTTGTCGTCCCGAGGAAAACGGTGTGATTCCAAGGAAAGCATTTGTGATGCTAGAGAAAACAGTTGTCCTAGGGAAGACGGTTGTGAAGCTGAGGAAAAACATGTGCGGTCCTAAGGAAAACAGTTGTGATCCTAGGAAAAACAGTTGTGATCCAGAGGAAAAACGTTTGTGGTCCCGAGGAAAACGGTTGTGATTTCAAGGAAAACAATTGTGATCCTAGAGAAAACAGCTGTGATCCCAGGGAAAACAGTTTGTGATCCTAGGGAAAACCCAGTTGTGATCCTAAGGAAAACAGTTGTGATCATAGGGAAAACAGCTGTGATCCTAGGGAAAACAGTTGTGATCCTAGGGAAAACAGTTGTGATCCTAGGAAAAAACGTTTGTGATCCGAGGAAGACGGTTGTGATTCTAAGGGAAAACAGCTGTGATCCTAGGGAAAACGGCGATAACAACCGTTTGCACCTTTTTTTACACTGCTTTCCACAATGGTAGACGCGACAATTTTCTACCACAACTTCCACTGCACAGCCCCCTTCCCCCTCCCCCTCCTCTTCTCGGATCTCAGAGAAAAGTTTCTGTGTTCATTTATCGCCCAACACACTGTGTTCATTTATCGCCCAACACACTGTGTTCATTTATCGCCCAACACACTGTGTTCATTTATCGCCCAACACACTGTGTTCATTTATCGCCCAACACACTGTTGTAATCGCCTCTTACAGTGTCACTCCAATCAATACTTTCGGTATTTGGAAACGAACGCCATGACCTCGTACGTTCACACAAAAGGGAATGAGGAGGTAAAATAGCAAGCAACAGAGAAAGTTTACAATCGATGTAATAGATAATTATCATTTAGTGCGCCCTAAAACATCATTGTTAAGTTATGACTGTGCGTACAACACACACAACAACACACACACACCCACACACACACACACACCACACACACACACAACCACACACTTAGCTAGCGTGGTTTTCGCAGACCATCCAGGTATGACGTGGGATTAATTCGTACTCCTAGGTTTCAAAGTGGGGTGATCGCAGGCGGAGTATGAAACATTGGAGCAAAAGAAGAATTACTAGGTCGCCGAGCAAAGGGAACAAATAAATTGTGAAACAGACACAACAGGTTTCGACCTACTGGTCTTCAGGCAGGACAAATATTTGTCCTCATCCCCTCTGTCTGTCTGTCTCTCTTTCTCTCTTTCTCTCTATCTTGTGTTGTGTGTGTGTGTGTGTGTGTGTGTGTGTGTGTGTGTGTGTGTGTGTGTGTGTGTTGTATAAGCCAAATGACGACGACGAT
>CM031595.1:65664752-65667252 GCA_018398815.1 Conus ventricosus | reverse complement strand
AACGGTGGTTTTCACTGTTGTTCTGGACGCGGATGACGGCGATAAGGTAGGAAACGGTTATTCTCGGTCTGTGAAAGAAGATATGATGAGGGGATTCAGCAATCAGAGAAGGCACTACGCAGAAGAAAAGGAGAAATGGGGATGCAGGAAATGGAGAGACAAGGAAAGGCAAACAAAAAAGGAAGAAAAGAAAAAGAAAGAAAGAAAGAAAGAATAAGGAGAATATCAAAGAAAGAAAGAAGGAATGAAGAACAGGAAGAAGGACAGAAAAAGCCATATGAGGAGGAAGAAGAAGAAGAAAAGGAGTAGGGGGGACCAAAAAAAAGGGGGGGGGGGGGGTTGAAGAACGAAGAGGAGGAGAAGAAGGAGGGTGAGGATGAAAAGAGGACTAAGCAAAAGAGGAGGAGGAGGAGGAGGAGGAGAAGAAGAAGAAGAAGAAGAGAGAAGAAGAAGAAGAAAGAAGAGAAGAAGAAGAAGAAGAAGAAGAAGAAGAAACAGCAGTGGCAGCAGCAACAGTATCGGCCGCGGGAAAATGTTGAAAGTGCAGGGGAAAAAAAGAGATTGGTGATAATGGAATTATTCCAGCGTGAAAAAAAAAAAAGCGCCATGATTACTGTTTGGGGTCAGCATTGGCGTGAAAACGTCGATTTTTTTAATCAACGAACTTGGAAATAATAATTTGATGGAAGAAAACGGGCGCTACTACTTCGTGGTGGAAAACAACTCATCATCGCGTGAAGAATTAACTTCACTTGATTGTTTTTTTCCCCAGTTATTTTCCACATTAAACCTATCTTTATAAGATAAACAGTTCTTTGTCCATGATCTTTTTGCAATTAGAAAGCTCCGGCAGACCATGACATTCATGTTAATAATGGTGGGGTGGGGTGGGGTGGAAAAGAAGGGAGGGGGGGGGGGGGAGGCAGCCGTGAAAGTGTCTGTGTGGATGCAGGGAGAGGCAGTTGGTTCTGTGGCTGTTACGTGACGTATCGATCAGCTGTGAGCGTGACATGCAGGGCTGTGTGGAGTGCTCCGTTCTGCTGGCATCCAGTGAGTGAGTGAGTGACCGACAGAAACCCCCCCCCTCCCTCCCCGGGCTGAAAGGGGAGAAGCTGCAACAGAATGGGGTCTTCTGTCGGACAGTTCGAAAGGGATGCCACTACTGGCTGTCTGCGTTTAGTTGTTGTTGTTGTCGTTTGTTTTAATTGTCATTAGTTATAAGGAAACAAAAAGAAGAAAAAAAGAATGTAAGTGGAACTTTGTCTGACTAGGGACGCTCGACTGGCGAGTTCAAACGCCCACCCACCCACCCCCTCCTCTAAACGCACGCTGCTAACCTCCACCCCCTTTCTGTATGTTATTCTGTCTGTCTGTTTTTCTATCTCTGTCTCTCTCTCTCTCTCTCTCTCTCAATCTCTCTGTCAGTGTCAGTCTCTCTCTCTCTCTCTCTCTCTTCTCTCTCTCTCTCTCTCTCTCTCTCTCCTCTCTCTCTCCCTCCCTCCTCCCTCCAATATGTTGGTGTCCAGCGACGGTGAAAATAGGTGGATTACAAGGGGACAGAAGAACCACAAAACTACTTGACAAGCTTCTTGTTCTCCATTCATTTCGGTTCCATTAGAACATCGTCAGGGGTCAGAGGAGGCGGTCTCCAGTTCCATTCCTAAACACATCGCCTCTTGTGTTTAGTGGAAGCAGCTGAAAGACCAGCCTTCATGGCGCAGAGGTTAGCGTACGTCGTGGATTCCCGGTTAGGAAGTCGCGGGTTCGATACCCATCAGAGACATTTATATTTGTGAAAATGTTTGGCCCGTGACGACTGCTACCCAGAGTTAAAGTTTACTCAGTTGGGAAGACTGGGACTGCGTGGTTGAGTTTCATCCAGTTAATGGTTGCGTCTTTGATAGTGTTGCTCCAATTTCCTGACCAACACTGCAGGTGACTGTTTCTCTCGGCCTTGTCGATGCCAGGATATATTACGAAAGTAAGCGTAGAGTATAGCCCACTCATACAGTCTCAGACCAGAATCGAACACAACAGCGTCATCTCCATCGTCTTCATCCTTATCGATCAGCATTAAAAAGAAGGTTGCAAAACGTGCGCGTTGAAACATCAAAGTTATAATGCCAGAATGGTTTACAGGATATATGTTAAGTACTTCTGCCTCTCCATGAGAGCCAGTATGCCTTTGAACTTTTGAATTCAGTCATGCTCTCCCTGCCTCTGACAAATGCTTTAGACGAAAGAGGGTACTAGAAAGAAAAAGGAGATTGACTAGCAGTTCCGCTGTAATTCGGCTTATCCCCACCCCCATTCGCTTATTCACTTCAACCCTCTCTGTCTCTCTCTCACCCTTTCTCTCCAGATAGATTGACTTCTTACCTTCCCCCACCCCCCCCCCCCTCCGTCCCCCCTTTTCTCTCTCTCTCTCTCTCTCTCTCTCTCTCTCTCTCTCTCTCTCTCTCTCTCTCTCTCTCTTCCAGTCGTGTCTCACGACAAATCA
>CM031595.1:65654752-65659752 GCA_018398815.1 Conus ventricosus | reverse complement strand
CACACAACCCCCCTCCCCTCCTCGCACCCGTGCCGTCTGTCCACCTGTGCCTCCAGGGTTTATTAGTGTTTGTCCAACTAGAGGCAGAAGAGTGCAACACCTGCCTCACTGCTGAAGTTGACGTCCTTTCAGCGTAGGCTCGGTAGAGAGGACTTGTTAGGCTATCTTTCTTTTGCTCGCAGGCCCGGAGTTCGTGCGAGAGCAGGGCTGCGTTCAGAGTCGGGGCTTTCGCGCGACGCGCTGGTAGTGGTACCGGGTGCAGTGATATACGTGTGTGTCAGTTTCCGTCGGGGGAACAGATTAATTAAAAGCAGGACGCCAAACCAACGGGACAAGAAAACAGCACCGCGGATCGGCACGATGCGTGTCGACCTGGAGGTCTTCCACAGACTTGTACAAGCAAAAACATGGAGGGAGCCAAAACAAGAAACGCACACCACACACACACACACACACACACACACACACACACACACACACACACACACACACCCAAAGAAGGGGAAAAAAAGCAAACACGGAGGTGAACAATGGAATAACTTTCTGAGAGGAAGTGTGTGTTTGCAGTCATTAAACAAGAAGTGTGGCTTTCAAGTTCATGTATTGGGAAAACTAATCTCAAATAGAGTGAGGGTGTTGGCAAGCTTCTTCTAGTCGAAGGTACGCTCACAACACACACACACACACACACACACACACACACACACACACACACACACACACACACACACACACACACAATCACAGAGGCACACAGACAGACACACACACGCGCGCGCGCGCATGCACGCATGCATGCACGCACGCACACACGCACACACACACACACACACACACACACACACACACACACACACACACACACACACACACACACACACATAGTGTATGTAAGTGCTCGTCAGTTTGGAAAGGGTTTTTTTTTTTTTTTTTTTTTTTTTTATTGAGGTCCACGCTAACAGTTACGGATTGAGCCAGATTTGTGCACCTGCTTCAGCTGGGGGCTTAGGGATGTATTTTGTCTGATCCTTGTGAATACATTATACGCTGGCCCAGCAGTTTCCGACATATGCACTCTCTCTGTCTCTGTCCGTCCGTCTGTCTGTCTCCCTCTCTCTCTGTCTCCATTCTCTCTCTCTCTCTCTCTCTCTCTGTCTCTCTCTTCCTCTCTCTCTCTCTCTCTCTCTCTCTCTCTCTCTCTCTCTCTCTCTCTCTCACGCTTGCTTTCTTGTGTCTACTTCACGTCTGTTCGTTGTTATTTGCTGACATGTTTTCCTGTCTTTCTCGAAACAGTCTCTGCCAGTGTCAGCAGTGCCTTTGCATCTCATTCGCAACGAGTCACAGTGATCAGCAACTGTCATCTAGCTATCCCGGTTCCCGCACCTTCCTCCTCTTTCTGTTACAGTGTAAACAGTTTGATTGTTTCTTAGTAGCATTGTGAGAACTGCAATAAACGGTCGCGATGTTTTCCGTTTAGTTGTAAGGCTACCAGGTTGTCTGATCTTTTTGTATATGTGTCCATGCATGAATTGAAGATCATCTCTTTTTTGATACCGAATTTTAAGAGAAATAACTACTCTTCCGCTGAACAAAAGATACAAACAAATTGCAAGACAAAACCTGACGCGTTTCGACCTCTTTGGTCTTCTTCAGGCAAGATAAACAACACCCAGGACAATGAAAATGAAGAACAGGCAATCACTTATCTCCTCAAATTGGGCGCAAGGTGGACGTTCATCATGCGCCCAGTTTGAAAATAAAAGTGATAGCTCTTTCCACGTTTTCATTGTCCTAAATGTTGTTGATCTGAAGACCAAAGAGGCCGAAACGCGTCGTGTTTTGTCTTGTAGTTTGTCCCTGTTGTCCGGCGGAGTGGCTCTATTAATAACTCTTTAACATGTGTTTCAGTTCCCGCCTGCAGTCAGCTCGCTTTCAACTAACTCTTAATAATAAGGTTATTTTGAATTAGTTCTGGAAATCATTAATTTTCTGAACGGCTTCTCTCTCTCTCTCTCTCTCTCTCTCTCTCTCTCTCTCTCTCTCTCTCTGACACACACACTCTCTCTCTCCCCCCTCTCTCTCTCTCTCTCCTCTCTCTCTCTCTCTCTCTTCTCTGTCTCTTCTCTCTCTCTCTCTCTCTCTCTCCTCTCTCTCTCTCTCTCTCTCTCTCTCTCTCTCTCTCTCTCTCTCTCTCTCTCTCTCTCTCTCTCTCTCTCTCTCAAAACTAGTGAACCTAATGACCTTTCACAGATCGATTCCGTTCGCGAACTAGACCAACATGTCCAGCGAAACTTTGGTTTGCTACTTTTTCAGGGGTAGCGTGACATGTTCATTGTTTCCTGAATGTTGTGCGTTAAGAGAAAATCGCATCTACACAATCCGTTAGGTGTATAACGGCAGCTAAATCAATATATGAGGAAACCTTTTGACAGGCGAAAGCTTGGGGAAAAAAAATTGAACTCCGTGGGCGGTGTGACGACTTATTATTCATCACCATATATATAATGTGTGTGTGTGTGTGTGTGTCCTCTTCCCCTTCCAGTTACGACCACCTTCCACCCCCATCCCGTACCCACTAACCTCCCCCCCCCCGCCTTCGCACCCTCCTCCCACACACATACACACTCGCACACTGATCTTAGTCCCACCCCCCCCCCCCACCCCTCCCCCCAGCCCCGACCCACTTCACATTCACGTGACTTGAACATCACGCGCAAGGAAGGCCGGACCACCCCTCCCGAAATAGTTCCCGTACCATTGATTGCTTCCATGGAGATGCCCGCATGAAACGGCAGGAGGGGGTGGGAGTGTGGTGTGGTGGGGGTGGGGGAAATAATGGTAGCGATACCAGGAATTGGGGAAGAGGGTGATGGAGGTGGCAGTGTAGTGAGCTGGGGTGGGGGTGGGGGTGGGGGTATGGTTAAAAATAGCGTAGGACTCGTGCCTGTCCCCAGCAAGCCGTATTGTTTAATGGATGGCCATGTCAGAAATAGCTGGGTTGATGTGCTTGGGTGAACGAGGTTACAAAGAACCAGGGAGACTGGGCAAACGAGTCGCTCAGTGCCGGGGTGTGTGTGTCGGGGTGTGGGGGGGTGGGGGTGGGGGGGGGGGGGGGAGACATTAGGTAGGGGAGCAAGTGCCGTGAAAGGACTTTTCCGCTCCCGCCATATCATGATGATGGGGTGGGCACATCGCTCTCTCTCTCCCCCCCCCCTCTCTCTCTCTCCCCGTGATCTATGCTTATTTCACAAGCTGCATATATTTATGGAAGTGTTAAAAAAAAAATTCTTTGATGATTTATAGTAAATGTACAATGGTTCAAGCGGTCCTTGGATCTAACGGAACTTCGTAATCAGATTTCTTTATTTTAAAAAAATCATTATAAAAAAAACAACAACAAAGGGAGATAGATATACAAGATATAGATTAACATTCGTTAGAGAGTTTTACTGACGGTATTAACAACAACAAATCTGGCTAAGCTCACGGTAGAATGAATATATTTGCAACAGACAACCTCAAAATGGTTTGAAGTCAAAGAAGAAAAAGAAACACCCGAAGGTGCTGGGGAGGACCCAGAGAAGCACTGTCTTCACCTGCCTTTAGAGCAGTCCTGTACCACCCTTGGAGGCCTGCGCTGTGTTGACGATGGGTACAGGGTAGAATGAATATATTTGCAACAGACAACCTCAAAAGGGTTTGAAGTCAAACATTTAACCAGGGGGAAAAAAATCAAGAGAAAAGAAAGGTTGACATGATTGGAATTTGGACCGGAGAAGCTAGCGTAGGATAGGGGATAGATTATTCCTTGTCCTTTCTTTTAGACCCCAGCCTGTTACGTGAATAAGAAGGTCGAATTAGCAGATAGCTCTGTTGGATGCACTTCACGTGATTAGACTTGAGATGGAGGACAGCTTGGGCTTCTGGTTTTGCTGCTGCACGAATCTCAAATTGTGTGAGTCTGTTCTTTTTTTTCCTCGTCTTATCTTCCTAGATGCACGTAACACAGCCTACTGTAAGTATATTTTGACTAGTCCATCCAAAAAGTCCGTCATTGTCAGTCCTGAACGGAAGTTTTCAAAATCTGCCCTGATTATAGCCTTGGAAAAACTCGTTGAATTGTTCCAGCAAACGTCTGCATTCACTTTGAACGGCGTTAAGGCTCAAAACAGTTCTCCCTCCAGTCTTCGCAAACTGAGAGGAAGTTAACAACTTCGTCAGTGGAGTGGCGAACCTTACTTAAAACTGCGAGCGTTTTTTTGTTTTTTTTTTCCCCTTTTTCTTTTTGAATCCGACGGCAACAGTACGCGACTGCTCCAAAGCACATCTGTGGTAGGTGTTAAGGCCAGGGACATCAACTGTCGCGGATGATGAGAGGCATAAAACTCTTTATTGTGCGGTTTATCAAAGGTGAAAAACTTTCCTTAGCAATCTCTTCTTGGCGGCAGTGTTAGCAACAACGTTGGATTTATCGTTGTTTTTTTTGTTTTTTTTAAAGGTCTGTAAACGAAAGTAAATCTTGGTATAAGTTCAAGGGAATTGTCCACGCGGTGGTGAATATTACGCAAAGTGCGCTGCGGTTTGCTTTCCTTGATGACAACGGCGTACTAAAATACAGCGGCACGCCTGTATTTAGCCCAGGGACACGAGCTTAATATAGAGAGGCAACCTGCCCGACACAGAACTGTTGTTGTTAAGAGTCGATTAAGGTCACAGACCTGTTCCGAAGTGATTGTCTTGTGTTTTACACTGCACTTAGCAACAGCAACATGACACGTTTCTCCAAAGAAGGCCTGCGGTTACGACGTTCAGTATTGTTGTTGCTCCAAGGCCGGAGAAAAAAAAGGTTACAAGTCTTCTCGCTCTCGCATTTCTGAGGTAGAATAGCACCGCTGAAGTGCCGCGGTTGTGCATCATCAATGCCACCACCACACACGTTTAATGTCACACGTCAGAAATTGTACAATTGCCGGCAGTTTAAGTTTTGTTGTTGTTGATTT
>CM031595.1:65644752-65652252 GCA_018398815.1 Conus ventricosus | reverse complement strand
ATGGTGGAAGAGGGAGAGGGTTGAGAGAGCGTGCAGGGGAGGTAAGGGGGGGGGGGAGGGGGCGGTGGTAAAGGGAGGGAAATCTTAAGTTTTGGGGCGATAAACCACCCACCCACCCACCCTTCCTGCTTTCGTCTTCCATACCTCACAGTTAGACTGGTGAGGTGCTGACAGATGGAAGGTGGGAGCTAGGGACAAGGCAGGGAAGGAAATGGTGGAGTGCGGGGGTCAGGAAAGGGTAGGAGGGGGCGGGGCAGATGGGGAGGGGAGGTGCGCTCTGTGGGTCGATACCTCGAACCCCCACCCCCACCCCCCACCGCACCCTCCTGTTGGGAAGGGACTGGGAGAGATAGCACGTCGACTGTCGTTCCTATCCCAGACATGGTAACAGCTGAGACAAAGAAAGGACAAGAACACAGCACGAGTATTTCTTCGGATACCACTCTGGCACTTACTTCTGAGCTATCCGTCTTATCTGTCTGCTTAGTCGCTCTCTCCGAACAGAAAAAAACCCATAATTCGCTGTAACTAGGTACTTACCCTCTCAAATCACGACCTGTCTTCTTCCAACCCATCGTCTTATCTCCTTGTGTGACCTGTCGCATTGCCACAATGTCTATCTACCGTATTTTTCTTCTCATCTTTCAACGTGGCGTGTCTTATCACCGCCATATCCATCCACTGTATTTTGCAGTCGCTTCCTGCCACCCTACAGGTTGGTCTCATTGCAGCAATGTAAAAGTGTCTGCTGTGTCTTTCGATGTTCTAGCCTCCCTTCTGGTCTGTCTTATTGCCGGATTGCCATCAGGAATGTCTAGTGATCTCCGTATGTTCCGTTTTGTTTTATCGCAGTGTCAGACTTCTATGTATTCGGTCTTGCTGTGCTTCCTGTATGATCTGTCTTGTTACCGCAGCATCCTGTTTCTGTGTCTTTCAGTTGTTTTTCTTTCCTGTATGTGTTATTATTTGGTACTCATTTACTGCCTTGTGATCCTCCTTTCTACCGATTGGTCTGTCTTTCTCATTATATCTTTGCTGGTCTGTCTGAACCTCAGTATCCACGTACTGTGTATTTTCCCATCAGTCTTGTAAAATGGTCCGATTCGTTACTACAGTAGCCATTTACTGTACTTTCCTCTCTTCCTGTAAAGTTGGACCGTTTCCTTACACATTTGCTGTCCTGTGTCGATACAGGTCTCCTAATGTGGTTTGTGTCATAATTCCTTCGTGGTGTTCCTTCCTCCGTGCGTTATCTGCCTCTCTGTGCGTGGTCCGTCTCTGTACTGCTGTCTCTTCAGCCTGCTATGATTTCCTGTCTTCTACAGCTTGCCTACCTGGTCGTCTTAATTACCGCAGTATCCCCCCCATCCACTGCGATGTCATATCTGTGTTATCCTTAACCAACCCTCCCCCGTGCCCACAGACATAGAAAAAGTGTTTTAACATCCGTGCCCGTGCCCCGTTCCCTCACCCCGCTGACTTTTCCTCCTCATCACTGTAACGTCCTTCCAGTGTGTGTTCCTACTGCGAGTGGTCCGTCTAGCTGCAGCCAGGTCCATCTATAACGTAGGCCCTCGTCTTGTCTTCCAGCTTCGCTACGTCTTCGGGTCTCATTACCGCAATGAATGCTCGGTCCGCCGGTAATGTCTTCGTTGGTGTGTGTGTATGTGTGTGTGTGTGTGTGTTTTAAAACTCTCTTTGTCAATCCATCTCTGAGGCAAGGAAAGGGAGAGGAAAGGAGTGGATGGGGAACGGAGGAAAGGGAAGGGGGCGGGGGTTGGGGGTCCTGATGGGGGTTGTTGCATCGTGAAACAGCCTTGCTGTGGATTAACTGGGATCAATTATTCATGCAGAAGACACCCCCATCTCATCGCCACCCCTTTCTCCTCTTCCCCCGTCTCTCCTCCGCGTGCTAGTGCCCGCTATTGCCTGGCGATGGCTCCTCGTGCAGTGTGTGAGAGGTAATGGTGCATGTCGTGGGCGATGAGGGGTAGGATGGTGATGGTAGAAGTGATGGATGATGATGGTGGAGGTGAGAAGGCAGGTGTGTGTGTGTGTGTGTGTGTGTGTGTGTGTGTGTGTGCGTGCGTGCGTGCGTGCGTGCGTGCGTGCGTGCGTGCGTGTGTGTGTGTGTGTGTGTGTGTGTGTCCATTTGAGTGTGCGTGATTTAAGAACTCTCTCTCTCTCTCTCTCTCTCTCTCTCTCACACACACACACACACACACACACACACACACACACACACACACACACACACACACACACACGCACGCACACACTGTCTGTCTCCCTCCCTCCCTCTTTCTCTCTCTCTCTCCTCTCTCTCTCTCTCTCTCTCTCTCACATACAAATGCATAGCACTAATTAACACACGCACGCACACATATGCACATGCGCGCGCGCGCACACACACACACACACACACACACACACACACACGCGCGCGCGCGCGCAAAACGCACACGCACACACACACACACACACACACACACACACACCTTTGGCATATATGTTCACATGTCTGGTTGGAAACAGTAACGCTCCGAGCTGTTCTTCCAGTTGTGTAAATTGTACATTGTTTCGTTTTGTTTCGATCATTTAGCAATACACTGGATAGAATATTGTTGGGAAAGTTTTATTCTAAGATGGAATATAAGCTTTAGACAGCTGTTATTCCGTTCAATTTCATTTGTTCTTTTTTTTCTTTTATTCCTTCTTTCTTACTTTTTTTTCTCTTTTTTCTCCTTTTTTTATATTAATTTCTTTCCCATCGGCTTCACTGTCAGCAGTGTACCAGCATGTCAAAAACATCGGATCATGCGCGCGATCTTGGGCGGCACTGGCTTATAATAGTTGTCAGCGCTGTTAGTTCTCAGTGCGTGTCTGCATTCGTAACCTCCGGCAGTGGAAGATTGAACATTAATTATTCTCTCTGTCTGACAGTCAGTCTGATCCCCTCCCCCCCCCTCTCTCTCTCCCCCCCCCCCCCACACACACTCTCTTTCTCTCTCTCTCTCTCTCTCTCTGATCCTTATGAAACCGTTTCAGCAGGGGGCACGCAGCAAGACCAGACCTCAGCAAAGGAAGAAGAGAGGAAGGAAGAGAGAAGGTCAGAGGAAAGGGGATGGGGGAGGAACCAATGTGAGCCTTGCACGTGAAACCCAGCTCTGGCCCGGGAAAACCAGGCATACATACGTTCAGTCTGAATTGCAGTTCTCTACCTTGTCCCCAACGTGACCAGTGTCTTCTTTCCCCTCTCGTTTTTCCTCCTAAACTTTTGCGCACGCGATTATTTTTGAACATACCTGTAAGGTAACCATACCTCTTTGCTGGGACAGTGTTTTTGAAATAGACACCATTGTTTGTTTGTTTGATTTTAAGGTCACACTTCCTTCCGAGACATGACGGACTTCTTGTCTACGAAGGATAGAATGGGGGTTTTACGTGCATACGAATGTTTGTTTGTCTGCTTTTTTTTTTGTTCTTGTTTTTTTTTGTGTGTTAAAGTCATATCTGAAGGACGTGAAAGTGTTCAGACGACACAGATGTTGCCCTCGAAGGAACGTCGCATCCAGACCTGACTGTCCTTAAAGAGGATTTTTAGTCGTGTCGCATTAGATGTGACACTCCAATGGCCCTGCCCCCTTTCTCCCACCCTCACCCCATCCACAGTCATACACTGCTTGTCCCGACACACCACGGCACCGGCAGTCCACAAGGAGAGTGAATGTCTAGTCGTCATGAGGCAACACCCACCAGAGGAAACACTGCACTACTGCCTATTCACCTGGATGATTTGATCGTAGGTGTCTGTTCTGATTCAGCATACCCATGACGTCAGCTATTAATCCTCTGTTGACGACAGTAGTAGCTTATAGTCGCAGAGCCATCGTGAGCCTCTTACAGGAATTTAACCCTGGACTTGTGAAATCTTGAGAGCAATGGTGTATCTACTAGCCAGACTGTCTGAAATGCCATGAAACCGTGGTTGACTGAACAGGGAAAGGTGTGTTTCGATGACGCAATTCAAAAGAAAAAAAAAAGAAGGAAAAAAGAAGTCATTACGTTTACATACCATCCACACCCTGTGCTCTGTTTTCGACAGTCTGATCTCAAGATGTGAAAGTGAAATGGAGAAGGCCGAGAAAATGAATTGAAATTTGTGTTGTGTAACAGTTGAAAAACGTTGAACTACAGACAACAGTTGAAAAACGTTGAACTACAGACAACAGTTGAAAAACGTTTAACTACAGACAACGACGAACCAAAGAACGGCGAACTCCGCTCCACTCAACTGCACTGTCCGCCATTTTGTAGAACAGCATCCTGCATGTCCGACTGTTAACCCCCGAGCGAAAATGAGTCGTTAGCTGGTAGAAAACAGGTGAACTGAGATGCTGAAAAGCACCCGTCGCGGAAAAGGTTAGAGGTCGGTTAATCCAAATCGCTCGACTCAAGAGTGTTTAAATGAGAGAGACAGAGATGATCCCCAAAACAAACAAAGAAACAAACACCCGCCCACCCCTCCCCGCCCACTCCACCTCCAAGTTTAACAAGCTACAGTCTTTAGATTCAGCTGCTTCCGTGCCAGATCCTGTTAATCTCAATACGAACAATATCAGCGTGATCAGAAAGGAAGTCTTTTCTAATTACACCTTTCTAAATCCCTTCACCCTCCTACCCCCTACCGCGCACTACTTCCCACCCACGAACCGTAAATAGTAACGTTCTCTGTTAAGTCGCTGTTATAATCTTTGTTTTCTCTGGCACTCAGACCTGTCTTGTTGGAAGGGAAAAAGACAGCGACTTTGTCTGAAAAGCAGACTGGTTGAAATAAGAACACGAGAGTTGCCTTGACAACTTGACTGCAAATAGGAAGCTATTAGCCTAATCTAAAAAACTGACTGGCTGAAATTAGAACACGGAGAGTTGCCTTGACAACTTGACTGCTAATAGGAAGCTATTAGCCTAATCTAAAAAACTGACTGGCTGAAATTAGAACACGGAGAGTTGCCTTGACAACTTGACTGCTAATAGGAAGCTATTAGCCTAATCTAAAAAAACGACTGGCTGAAATTAGAACACGGAGAGTTGCCTTGACAACTTGACTGCTAATAGGAAGCTAATTAGCCTAATCTAAAAAACTGACTGGCTGAAATTAGAACACGAGAATTGCCTTGACAACTTGACTGCTAATAGGAAGCTATTAGCCTAATCTAAAAAACTGACGGGCTGAAATTAAACACGGAGAGTTGCCTTGACAACTTGACTTCTAATAGGAAGCTATTAGCCTAATCTAAAAAACTGACTGGCTGAAATTAGAACACGGAGAGTTGCCTTGACAACTTGACTGCAAATAGGAAGCTATTAGCCTAATCTAAAAAACTGACTGGCTGAAATTAGAACACGGAGAGTTGCCTTGACAACTTGACTGCTAATAGGAAGCTATTAGCCTAATCTAAAAAACTGACTGGCTGAAATTAGAACACGAAGAGTTGCCTTGACAGCTTGACTGCTAATAGGAAGCTATTAGCCAAATCTAAAAAACTGACTGGCTGAAATAAGAACACGGAGAGTTGCCTTGACAACTTGACTGCTAATAGGAAGCTATTAGCCTAATCTAAAAAAACTGACTGGCTGAAATTAGAACACGGAGAGTTGCCTTGACAACTTGACTGCTAATAGGAAGCTATTAGCCTAATCAAAAAAACTGACTGGCTGAAATTAGAACACGGAGAGTTGCCTTGACAACTTGACTGCTAATAGGAAGCTATTAGCCTAATCTAAAAAACTGACTGGCTGAAATTAGAACACGGAGAGTTGCCTTGTCAACTTGATTGCTATTAGGAAGCTATTAGCCTAATCTAAAAAAACTGACTGGCTGAAATTAGAACACGGAGAGTTGCCTTGACAACTTGACTGCTAATAGAAGCTATTAGCCTAATCTAAAAAACTGACTGGCTGAAATTAGAACACGAAAGTTGCCTTGACAACTTGACTGCTAATAGGAAGCTATTAGCCTAATCTAAAAAACTGACTGGCTGAAATTAGAACACGGAGAGTTGCCTTGACAACTTGACTGCTAATAGGAAGCTATTAGCCTAATCTAAAAAACTGACTGGCTGAAATTAGAACACGGAGAGTTGCCTTGACAACTTGACTGCTAATAGGAAGCTATTAGCCTAATCTAAAAAACTGACTGGCTGAAATTAGAACACGAGTGTTGCCTTGACAACTTGACTGCTAATAGGAACTATTAGCCTAATCTAAAAAACTGACTGGCTGAAATAGAACACGGAGAGTTGCCTTGACAACTTGACTGCTAATAGGAAGCTATAGCCTAATCTAAAAAACTGACTGGCTGAAATTAGAACACGAGAGTTGCCTTGACAACTTGACTGCTAATAGGAAGCTATTAGCCTAATCTAAAAAACTGACGGGCTGAAATTAGAACACGAGAGTTGCCTTGACAACTTGACTGCTAATAGGAAGCTATTAGCCTAATCTAAAAAACTGACTGGCTGAAATTAGAACACGGAGAGTTTGCCTTGACAACTTGACTGCTAATAGAAGCTATTAGCCTAATCTAAAAAACTGACTGGCTGAAATTAGAACACGAGAGTTGCCTTGACAACTTGACTGCTAATAGGAAGCTATTAGCCTAATCTAAAAAACTGACTGGCTGAAATTAGAACACGGAGTGTTGCCTTGACAACTTGACTGCTAATAGGAAGCTATTAGCCTAATCTAAAAAACTGACTGGCTGAAATTAGAACACGGAGAGTTGCCTTGACAACTTGACTGCTAATAGGAAGCTATTAGCCTAATCTAAAAAACTGACTGGCTGAAATTAGAACACGAGAGTTGCCTTGACAAGTTGACTGCTAATAGGAAGCTATTAGCCTAATCTAAAAAACTGACTGGCTGAAATTAGAACACGGAGAGTTGCCTTGACAACTTGACTGCTAATAGGAAGCTATTAGCCTAATCTAAAAAACTGACTGGCTGAAATTAGAACATGGAGAGTTGCCTTGACAACTTGACTGCTAATAGGAAGCTATTAGCCTAATCTAAAAAACTGACTGGCTGAAATTAGAACACGGAGAGTTGCCTTGACAACTTGACTGCTAATAGGAAGCTATAGCCTAATCTAAAAAACTGACTGGCTGAAATTAGAACACAGGGGCTTGCCTTGACAACTTGACTGCTAATAGAAGCTATTAGCCTAATCTAAAAAACTGACTGGCTGAAATTAGAACACGGGGCTTGCCATGACTGCTTATGAAAGCTATGGTGACATGGAGAAAGAAGTGGTGGAGTGAGATGGGAGGATGAGGCGGACGTTATTTTCTTAATCGATAGAGAAAGGAGAAGACAACTCCACTGCCCTCATACTGCAAGCACATTTTATTTATTTATTTATTTATTTAATGCAGGTTTTCATGAGGTTTAAGTTTAGGGTAGGGAGCCACAGAATCTTCCGGTTGTGCTGTCAGAGTT
>CM031595.1:65622252-65639752 GCA_018398815.1 Conus ventricosus | reverse complement strand
ACTGATTTCTGATCTTTTAGAGAGGCCTTGATTGATTTCTGGTCTTTATAGAGGTATCCTAGATTATTTCTGGTCTTCATTGCGAGCTTCGATTTTCGGTCTTAAATAATAGAGAGGCCTCGAATGCTTTTTGGTCTTAAAGGAGAGGTATTGAATGATTTGTGTTTTTCTTTTAAAGGGGCCTTTGATGATTTAGAGTCTTTTTTAGAGAGGCCTTGATTTCTGGTCTTTATAGAGAAGTCCGAAATTATTTCCGGTCTTCATTGAGAGATTTTAAGTGATTTTTTTGTCTGTATAGAGAGGCCTTGTATGTGATTTCTGGTGACTGGAGAGGTTTTGAATGATATCTGGTCTTCATACAAAGGTTTTGAATGTTTTCGGTCTTCACTGGGAAGTCTTGTGTGATTTCTGGTGTTTGGAGAGAAGTCTTGAATGATTGTTGGTCCTTACAGGGAGGTTTTGAATGATTTCTGGTCTTCATAAGGGGGCCTTAAACGATTTCTTTGGGATCTCTGGCCTTTGCACAGAAGTCTTGGTTGATTTCTAGTCTCCATTTTCCAGAAAATCTTTTTTTAAACAGAATTGTTTGTGAGTCCGCGAAAACAATAGGGGCAAACAAATTACAAAACAAAAGTAAACGACGCGTTTCGACCCCTTCGGTCTTCTTCCGGCAAGATGCTCTACGTAGATGTTTCGACCTCTTAGGTCTTCTTCCGGCAAGATGCTCTACGTAGATGTTTTAAAGTGCTGAGTACAACACGTACAAAGGCTTACGCCCATGTTCAGTTGTCAGTAGCTGCGCAGGGCCTACATGTCGGCATGACCCTGAGGGTCTGTCTGTGTGCTGTGCAGGTGGTGCGTTGGGCGTGAGCAGCGTCAGAGGCCCGCGGGTCAGTCGGGAGGATGACTCTGGAGCGTAACATGCAGCCCCCCCACTCCTCCTGCCCAGACACCATGTCGTCGGGCGTCGTGCAGCGCACCGCCGCCACCGTCGCGGGGAACCACTGTGGCGCCGTCGACGTGTCGCCTCCGCCGCCCGCCGGCGGCAAGAAGGACGAGCCCATGTTCAGCCGCAACTCCCCCAACACCATGCACGTCCTCACCACCAGCTCCGACTTCGAGTTCTCCAACAGGTGGGCTGAGGTTGTGTGTGTGTGTGTGTGTGTGTGTGTGTGTGTGTGTGTGTGTGTGTGTGTGTGTGTGTGGCTCGTCGGTTTTTGTTTGTTTGTTTTTACCCCTGTGTCTGTTTCTGTGTTTCTTTCTGTCATAGCTTCTGTATTTAAACTCAACTCGAAACTCTTCTGTTTGTTTGTAAATGTTTCTAAAGCAGACGATTTGTGTTGTTGCGGTTACTTACAACAAATGTGCATCCTACGTTATTTTGGTAGACATTACTTTTGGTGTGAATGCGGGGGTCACGTTGTTGTGTGCATGCGTAGTGAGTGAATCATGTATTGCTGGAATTGTGCGAATCGTTAGAGTATTTACTGGATTGATCTTGAAGTTTGTTTGCTGGTTTGTTTGTTTTTAAACGAGCACGTTCAGACCCGATATAGTTAGTCTCTGTGGTCGACAGGACTGTGACGTGATTTGATCACCGCGCTCACCCCTCGGAATCTTCCGCGCACAAATTCACGCAAATCTCCCCGCCCCCCCCCCCCCCTTCCTTTGCCCCCCCCCCCCCTCCGACTCCCCCACTCCCCTCATCACCAATGCCGCTTTTGTTAAAAATCCCTACCATACAAGATCGGCCCCTCCCACCCACACACAACCCAACCGCCCCTCCATCATCCCTCCTCTCCCTCCTCCCGCCCCGCCATACCCTTACCACCACCAGCAGCAGCAGCAGCAGCAGCTCTGTGATCTGTTGCATCCCGAAGAAAGGAGCGATCCAAGACAGGGTGAAAACGAGCGGACATTGATCGGGAGGGCCTCTAACAGCCGTTAGTTATGAGCTGCTAATGGCCCTGCCTAATGGAATGGGGCCACTGCCGGGCGTCAGGTAACAGCCCTGCTGCATGCCAGGGGGCATCACTCTCCGGGGTGTGTGTGTGTGTGGGGGGGGGGGGGGGGGGGGAGTTAGAAGGGGGAGGAAGGGGGCGACTGGGGGGGGGGGGGGGGGGGGGGGAGCGCTGATCACCGTGGGGCCGTCACAGGTAAGAGATTTGCTCAGATTTCCGGAATTAGACATGATGCCGTGACTACCTTCCATTTAAATGCACGAGAGACAGACACAGAGAGAGAGAGAGAGAGAGAGAGAGAGAGAGAGAGAGAGGGGGGGGGTGCTAATGGAATGCGACGTTCTGTGATTTTCTGCCGACAGAGCGACAGGTGGAGTGATCTATGGCGAGGGTGATGTGCCGTGGGCATCGATAGCTTCGGCGGGTTGTTATCGGATTTAGCTTCAGGGTCAGATTTCTCATGGAGGCCTACAGCCTCCGTACTGGTCAATACTCGCCGCATCACATCTGTTGAGCCGTAGGGTCAAAGTGCAGGGAAGAAGAACACTGAGGAAAAAGAAGAAACAAGGTGAAAGAAAAGCAGCCGCCGTGGCCCAGTGGATAGCGTCACGGATTCCTGGCTGGGAGCTCGTTGGTTCGATTCCCATCAGAGCAATTTATATCTGTGGATGTTTCAGCCCATGGTTGGCTCCTACTCACAGCTGAGAGTGCTGTGGGCTCAGTGTGTCAGACTGGAATGACGTGTCGAGTTTTATCCACTTAATGGATGCGCCTCTGAAAATGCTGCTCTAAATTTCCAGACCAACACTGCAGGAGTTCGTATCTCTCGGGCTTGGTTGACGCCGGGATATACTATGAATGTAAGAGTAGAATGCTGCCCTGTCACGCAATCTCAGACCAGAATGGTACGCCATCGCATCATCTTTAGCATTCTCATCGATCAGCATTAAAAAAAAAAGTATCAAATTCTGTGGCCCTGTCTTCACGCCTGTGCCTTTGGTGAGTGATTTTTGTCAAGGTGGCCGGTATCGACAAGCTCATGGGGACTGTCACTGGACGGAGGTGATGGCGCCCGCCGGAGGGGAAGTTCACCCACACTGGCTCTGACGAAGCAATTCTTGTCGTCAGTAGGGGGCTTGGTAGGTGGTACCCTGCATATGTGGGATCAGAAAAGGCGACACTGAACACTATCAACGTGACTGGTAGCAGTGCAGTGTCTTCTGTGGCGGGCTGCCTCGTGACGGTTTGACGGTGACTCTCCCCACGGATTGCCAGTGCCATGGCTGTGACGGTTTGACGGTGACTCTCCCCACGGATTGCCAGTGCCATGGCTGTGACGGTTTGACGGTGACTCTCCCCACGGATTGCCAGTGCCGTGGCTGTGACGGTTTGACGGTGACTCTCCCCACGGATTGCCAGTGCCGTGGCTGTGACGGTTTGACGGTGACTCTCCCCACGGATTGCCAGTGCCATGGCTGTGACGGTTTGACGGTGACTCTCCCCACGGATTGCCAGTGCCATGGCTGTGACGGTTTGACGGTGACTCTCCCCACGGATTGCCAGTGCCATGGCTGTGACGGTTTGACGGTGACTCTCCCACGGATTGCCAGTGCCATGGCTGTGACGGTTTGACGGTGACTCTCCCCACGGATTGCCAGTGCCATGGCTGTGACGGTTTGACGGTGACTCTCCCCACGGATTGCCAGTGCCATGGCTGTGACGGTTTGACGGTGACTCTCCCCACGGATTGCCAGTGCCATGGCTGTGACGGTTTGACGGTGACTCTCCCCACGGATTGCCAGTGCCATGGCTGTGACGGTTTGACGGTGACTCTCCCACGGATTGCCAGTGCCATGGCTGTGACGGTTTGACGGTGACTCTCCCCATTTGATGGTGACTCTCCCCACGGATTGCCAGTGCCATGGCTGTGACTGTTTGACGGTGACTCTCGCCATGGATTGCCAGTGCCATGGCTGTGACGGTTTGACGGTGACTCTCCCCATTTGATGGTGACTCTCCCACGGATTGCCAGTGCCATGGCTGTGACGGTTTGACGGTGACTCTCCCCATGGATTGCCAGTGCCATGGCTGTGACGGTTTGACGGTGACTCTCCCCATTTGATGGTGACTCTCCCCACGGATTGCCAGTGCCATGGCTGTGACGGTTTGACGGTGACTCTCCCCATGGATTGCCAGTGCCATGGCTGTGACGGTTTGACGGTGACTCTCCCCATTTGATGGTGACTCTTCCCCATGGATTGCCAGTGCCATGGCTGTGACGGGACAAACCAGGGTGTGACAGGACGAACATCCGGAATGAGCGGCATGGGGGTTACGCCACTTGAGAGGAAAATATTTTAAAAAAGAAGAAGAAGAAAATGGAGGAGGAGAACGAACTAGTCCATTTACGACACATCACCTTTGACGTACCTCGCAGTCAACCTGCATTTTAAGAAAAGAAGGGTAGAAAGACGGTCGAACGAGCGGAGAAGCGAACTAGGCCACTGTGTACTTCATCGCCTTTGTGAAAGAGAACAAGGAGGATAAGGGGAAGAAGAAGAAGGCGAGAGCGGAGGAGAGAAAGGGTGTGTGTGTGGGGGTGGGGGGGGGGGGGGGGGGGGGGGTGGGGGTGTGGGGGGGGAGTTGGGGTGGTCATATATGAAAATGAGCAGATACAAATACTTAGCTGATCAACACTTTAATCCACAATATACTGTTCACGACTTGAGTGTGTGACAATCTGCATCAAATGCAATACCTTTCAAATCGCAAAAAAAGGTTGGAAAAAGAATGATATGTTGTATTGTATTGTATTGTATTGTATTGTATTGTATGGTACGTGCTGCAATATGTTGCATTGTTCCTAGATCCTCTCTGTCATGTATTGCAGTTCTTATCTCAACAGATTTCTCTGAGTCACATGCCAGTTGTCTCCACACCTGCAACATAAGCTGGTAGCAGATTTGTATGGGATGAAACACAGCTCAGTTGAAATAGTGCAATGAAGTTCAGTACCTAAATAACATAGCCGTGTTCAGAATTGAAACCGGCAAGTGGTCAGTTAAGTGACGTTGCTGTATAAGAATTATGTAAGGCAAGTAATTAGCTGAATAAGATAGTTGTGTTCGGAGGTGGGTTTTTTTCTCAAGTCATCGCTTAAATAACAACTGTATGAAGGATTGCGTCGGGCAGATCAAAACTTAAACAGCACAGCTATATTAAGAAATGCCGCGGGGAGGTCATTATATGAATAGAATAAATGTATGAAGAATCTTAATGAGCGTCTCATTATGTAGAAACACAGCTTTGTTGATGAAACTGAAACATACTGCAGCATTACAGAAAACAAGCCAACACGCACACCCACACACACACACACACACACACACAACACACACACACACACACACACACACACACACACACACACACATGCGCGCGCGCATGAGAGTCACAATTACTTGTATATTTGCGCGATTATCTTAACAACGTGACAACAGCGCAAAAAGTGAGATAGTTACTATACACAACTATCTATCCCCCTCCCTTCCCGCCCGCCTTCCCCCCCCCCCCTCCCCCTCCCCAGATATCAGATGAACACCTGATAAGTAACGGCAAAGACGTGCAGGTAAACAGTGCTTCAGTCTCGGAAAGACTTGATCAAGTCAAGAAAGAGATTTGAAAGACAGAGACGCTCAGATCAAGTGTGTGTGTGTGTGTGTGTGTGTGTGTGTGTGTGTGTGTGTGCAATTGAAAACATTGTCATGGTGTATGCATTTTAATCAATAGCGGGCGTGATGAGGGCTCTTGACGAAAAACAAAACAAAGCTGTTGCAATTCACACAGGTAATCTCTCTCTCTCCCGCTTGGCTTAAGGCTGTCATGTCAGACCAATTGACATAGGCTAGAACACCAAGGCTACATCAAAATGTTGTTATGCTCTGCGTAGTTATGCGGGGATTGTCTTCAGTCGTGACAAACTCCTGGCATAACATTATCAGTCTCCAAAATCCCTCGAAGTCGGAGTGTGGCTGCCCATGTGGCAGGGTAATCAAAAACGGTCACACACGTAATGTTCTCATCCATAGCTGATGCATTTGTACCGTAGTGTTCAAGTACTTCGGCTATGCTGATGATCCCTGGAGTCTTTTAGCCAGGGTACGACGACGACGACGACAACAACAACAACAACAACAAACTCTCTCTCTCTCTCTCTCTCTCTCTCTCTCTCTCTCTCTCTCTCTCTCTCTCTCTCTCTCTCTTTGCCTACTGACTGCCTTAACCTTTTGAGTTGCCTGTTCTCTATAGCCCCGCACGTTCATAGTTTCTGATGGTGTCTTCTCTGGTATTTTGCAACCATCCTCCTCTCCTCCCTCCCCACCCTCTCCTTCCCAGCCCCAGCCCCGTCTACATCCCCCTCCTTCCCCGTCCCCTCCTGTCCTCGTGAAGAGAGACGACGTTAAGTCTCGCGAGCCATAATGTCAAGTCTCTTTTGGTCGAGAACGGAGCTGAGGTGAATGTCATAGGTCATTGGGTTTTGACGTCGATATCGATCGACGAGGGGGTCTCACTCTCAGCGTGAATGTGTGTGTGAGTGAGTGTGTGTGTGTGTGTGTGTGTGTGTGTGTAGCACCGGTTGCTTGTTGCAGGCAGTGCGTGCAAAAATCGCGGGGAGAAAGTGCAACACGACGACAAACCAGTGTCCGTGTTCGATGCGAGGTGTCTGTCTGTCTGTCTGTCCGTCCTTTTCGTTGCTGCTCCGTCTCAGCTTGTCGAGACCTAGCTGCTGTCTGCATAGACGGAAGGTTGAATGAGAGAAAAAGAATGGTCAGGGTGGAACCGCTTCTGTCACATTATAAAGCCATTCTCTGTTTCTCCTGAAAACTGAGGACTTCAGCCGGTAGGAATAACACGTATCGTTTCAAGTTCTCTTTGTAGTTTTGTTTTCTTGTAATTTTGTTGCGTGTAGCACACTATGCATACACTGGGGAGGGGACAGCAATGTACGCGATGACAGGCATGTCAGGTACATACGCACGTCCTGACGAAAACCAGACTGCTTCAGAAATGGGAGGATTGTGCCAAATTCCACTGTTTGGTATCTTTTAGCAGGCTTCATCTGGCATATTACCCAGTTGTCAGCAGGCTTCATCTGGCATATTACCCAGTTGTCAGCAGGCTTCATCTGGCATATTACCCAGTTGTCAGCAGGTTTCATCTGGCATATTACCCGTAGTCAGCAGGTTTCATCTGGCATATTACCCGTAGTCAGCAGGCTTCACCTGGCATATTACCCCGTAGTCAGCAGGTTTCATCTGGCATATTACCCGTAGTCAGCAGGCTTCATCTGGCATATTACCCATAGTCAGCAGGCTTCATCTGGCATATTACCCAGTTGTCAGCAGGCTTCATCTGGCATATTACCCAGTTGTCAGCAGGTTTCATCTGGCATATTACCCGGTAGTCAGCAGGCTTCATCTGGCATATTACCTGGTAATCAGCAGGTTTCATCTGGCATATTACCCAGTTGTCAGCAGGCTTCATCTGGCATATTACCCAGTTGTCAGCAGGCTTCATCTGGCATATTACCTGGTAATCAGCAGGTTTCATCTGGCATATTACCCAGTTGTCAGCAGGCTTCATCTGGCATATTACCCAGTTGTCAGCAGGTTTCATCTGGCATATTACCCGGTAGTCAGCAGGCTTCATCTGGCATATTACCCCGTAGTCAGCAGGCTTCATCTGGCATATTACCCGGTAGTCAGCAGGCTTCATCTGGCATATTATCTGGTGAAACCCGTGCTTGCTTCATTCTTTGGTATCTGTTTGCAGACTTCATCTGGCATATTACCCAGTAGTCAGCAGGTTTCATCTGGCATATTACCCGGTAGTCAGCAGGCTTCATCTGGCATATTACCCAATTGTCAACAGGCTTCATCTGGCATATTACCCAGTTGTCAACAGGCTTCATCTGGCATATTACCCAGTTGTCAGCAGGTTTCATCTGGCATATTATTACCCAGTTGTCAGCAGGTTTCATCTGGCATATTACCCAGTTGTCAGCAGGTTTCATCTGGCATATTACCCAGTTGTCAGCAGGCTTCATCTGGCATATTACCCAGTAGTCAGCAGGTTTCATCTGGCATATTACCCGGTAGTCAGCAGGCTTCATCTGGCATATTACCCAGTAGTCAGCAGGCTTCATCTGGCATATTACCCAGTTGTCAGCAGGTTTCATCTGGCATATTACCCGGTAGTCAGCAGGCTTCATCTGGCATATTACCCAGTTGTCAGCAGGCTTCATCTGGCATATTACCCAGTTGTCAGCAGGCTTCATCTGGCATATTACCCAGTTGTCAGCAGGTTTCATCTGGCATATTACCCGGTAGTCAGCAGGCTTCATCTGGCATATTATCCCGTAGTCAGCAGGCTTCATCTGGCATATTACCCGGTGAAACCCGTGCTTGCCAGGTAAAGCGTGACGATTCGACCATTAAATTGTACTCCGTCATTTTTCATTGAAAATCTGTTGCTGGGTAACAGTAGACTACAATCTCAACGTAGCCTTCAGACAAATAAACAAGCAAACAGACAGACAAGACAGAGAAACAAACACCCTACATGAAACAAGACAACTGGTTCTCAACGTTTATTGAAGTCTGTATCATAGAGCATTCCCGACACCTGGTATAAGTGCAATGATTTGAATCTTCGATGGAGGGTTCCTTGTTGGTGTCTTTATTGTAGAGCATTCCCGACACCTTTGAAATGGTTTCAAAGCGGGGTGACTGCAGACAGAAATTGAAACAAGAGCAAAGACAGAATTACTGGGCCGCCAAAACAAGAGCAAAGACAGAATTACTGGGCCGCCAAAACAAGAGCAAAGACAGAATTACTGGGCCGCCAAAACAAGAGCAAAGACAGAATTACTGGGCCGCCAAAACAAGAGCAAAGACAGAATTACTGGGCCGCCAAAGGAAAGAATAAACAGATTACAAAACAAACACAACGCGTTTCGACCTCTTTGGTCTTCTTCAGGCAACACAGTTAAACATTCAAGACAAACAAAGCGAAGGACGAACAGACAGTCACTTATCTCTTCGAACTGGGTGCAAAAAACAACAACAACAGCAAGAAAAAAAGCTCTCCGCTGTTCAGTGATTATGAGGCCCGGTAAAGATGAAATGATTTTGTGGATCAGAAGTTTCCTTTTGGTGTCTCACTTGTAGAGCATTCCTGACACATGGTATTTGTGAAATTATTTGAACCCCCGTTATGGAGAAGTTCCCATCTGGCTTAGAGAGGGGGGAGCGGGATGGAAGGTTGGGTAAGAGTTGGGAAGAGTTGGGAGGGGAGGGCGGGTAAGGGCGATGGGGAAGAAATAGAGGATGTCTCTGTACCCTGATATTACCGGCAGCAGCACTTGTATGATGATCACAGATCGTTTAACCCCCTTCTCCCCATTACCCGACCCTGTCCTTTCCTACACCTCTCCGCCCTCGCTGTTTGGGTTCTGGCGTGAGAGATTTAGACGTAATTTGATGGAGTGTTCTTCTAATGCCACCAGCTCGCTGGGGGGGGGGGGGGGGGGGGGGGGGGGGGGGGGGGGGGGGAGGGGGGAAGTCAATGTCGGCACCCCAACTTTGGCACATCAGCCATCTGCGCTATCTGAGGCGGGTTTTTTTTTTTTCTTCTCTTTTTTTAAAAAAACTTTGATTTATGGCCCGAAGAACGTGATGGGAAAAAAAATACACACCATAGTTTAAGTCGCTTCCTGAACAGCCAGCTGATATATGTGTGTGTGTGTGTGTGTGTGTGTGTGTGTGTGTGTGTGTGTGTGTGTTTGAATGAATGCATGAGTGCATTTGAGTGTGGGTGATTTAAGAACTCCCTCTCTCTCTCTAACACACACACACACACACACACACACACACACACACACACACACACACACACACACACACACATATGCGCGCGCACACACACACACCACACAACACACACACACAACACACACACACACACACACACACAACAGCACACACACACACACACACACGCGCGCGCGCGAACAAACGAACGGCGCACGCCCAAATTCAACTGGGTGGAAAGGGGGAGACGGCGGGGGGGGGGGGGGGGGGGGGGGGGTGTGGAGGAAGGAAAAGGTTCTGTCCTGAAGTCCATTCATCCCTACAGAGGAGAGAAGGCACGGAATAAAAGTAAAACACAGCTGATCAGACACAGATAGACGGAAGTGAAGGAAAAGATGGACACGCGAAGAGGGTGGTGGTGGAGAGAGAGAGAGGAGAGAGAGAGAGAGAGAGAGAGAGAGAGAGAGAGAGAGAGAGAGAGAAGGCACCAGGCACAGGTGATGTGACGTGACATGCCAGCGCAACAACAGTAGCTGCAGCCTCAAGTCAAGCAGCAACAGAAGGAAGAGGCAGCCAGCAAACAGCAGACAGCAGATAGCGCCGAGTGCAGGCGATAGATAACCCTACAGTAGAGTCATTGGGGCTACAGACAGGCGGCCAGGCGGGGAAGGCATCAGTAGAGGCCACGTGAGGTGCGCTATAGATTCGGCGTAGGGTTTCACGTGCCCCTGTCACACACTGATGGATGGCTGAGGCCTCGGCCCCCCCCCCCCCCCCCCCCCCCCCCCCCCCCCCGCCCGACCGTTGGCGCCAGCAGGGACGGCAGACAGTTCTCTCTCTCTCTCTCTCTCTCTCTCTCTCTCTCTTCACACACACACACCACACACACACACACACACACACACACACTCTCTCTCTCTCTCTCTGTCTCTCTCTCTGTTTCTGTAGGTCTCTCTGTTTCTGTAGGTCTCTGTGTTTCTGTCTGCCTCTGTTTGTTAGTCTGTCTATCTCTCTTTCATGCATGCATTCTCTCTCTCTTTTTCTCTCTCTCTCTCTCCATTCATTAGACTCTGCTTGTCTCTGTGTCTCTCTCTCTCATTCTCATTCATTCTCTTTCTCTATCTCCCACTGTCTTTCTCTCTCCCTCTGCCTGTCTCTGTGTCTATCTCTGTCTTTCTCTGTACCTATCTCTGTTTCTGTCCCAGTCTTTGTCATTCTCTCTGTCTTTCGTTCTTTTTCTCTCGTCCTCTCTCTCTCTTCTCTTCTCTCTCTCTCTCTCTCTCTCTCTCTCTCTCTCTCTCTCTCTCTCTGGTTTCTCTCTGTTGCTATGCTGGTCTCTGTCTCCTTTCCTGTCTTCTCACTTTCTGTCTTTCTCCCACCCTTTCCCACCCCCATATCTCCCTGGCGCCCACTAGCTCTTTCCAGATCTTCTCAGGCTTGTCCCCCTCCACCCCACTGCTCTCTCTCTCTCTCTCTCTCTCTCTCTCTTCTCTCTCTCTCTCTCTCTCTTCTCTCTCTCTTCTCTCTCTTTCTGTCTCTGTCTTACACATCTCTGTTTTACACGTCATCATCATCGCACACTCACTCATTCACTCTCTCTCCCAGCCCGTCTGTTTCTCTTACTACCCTGTCTTCTATTAGCACTTGATTAAATTGTTATGATCATGATCGTTGTTATAATGATGCGGTTTATGAAATCATGTGTGTAACTCACTTGCATTTATGGCTCAGTTGGCTGATGGCAAAAAACGTCAATCGTTAAACTCTCACTCTCTCTCGCTATGCTTATCGCTGTCACTTGCTCAGTTGGTTTAAACAAATCTTTAATCACAGGTACATACTATGTTTACACAATACAAAGTGAGCAGCCACAAGCTGAACACTTATAGTGTGCTCTGCAAAATGACAATACACAAGTCATTTACCTGGCGGCTACAGTAGTAACACAAATATTACATTATATATATGAAAACAATTTACAGTTTAAAGTTTGTAAATTGCATGAAGAATACAAAAAGAGAATACCCCCACCCCCCACCCTTCCTGAAAAGAAAAAAAATAAATAAAAGAAAGAAATAAAGAAACGAAGATTAATGAAGAGAGACGATGAGAAATACACCATAGGCACACTAATTTGTTATCATCACAATTTGAAATAATGGCAACATTTCTAATACAATCTTTTTTGTCATACCTGAAACCTCCAAAAGGCAATGTATCTAAAACCAGTTGTTTCCAGCGATAAACTTATGAACAGCTTTAAATATCAATATATTGGTATCTATCTGCAGATTACGGTCACCTTTTAACAGAGTTTGAACATTTCTGTAGTGTGATGGGAGATCGGAAATAGTATTTGCGCGGGTTTCATTAAAACAGAGAATAGTGCTCAGCTGTTTCCTCCCCATTGCCACACTCACACAGTGGATCGTTAATCAGATGGCGGTTGAATATATCATATCTCAGATCACTTATTCCAAGACGAAGACGGCAATGAATGATTTGTTTTTTTCTCTCGCCAAGGTAAAAGTACGGTGGCATGACAGGATCATCAGTCGATAAATGATGCTTGACTTTGCTTAAAGATGGACTGGTTTTAATACGATCTGGGAGACTATTCCATAAAGATGTAGTTGAAGGAATAAAGGATTTCTGATAGGCCTATATCTCAGTGCTGCATTTTGGAGTTGTACGCTCTAAAGGTCTTCTCCTGTGATAAGGATCCCTGTCCGAAACAAGACCAGGCAAAAGATCAAGTAAATAATCCGGACACATGCCATTTATCATTTTATAATAATATATGATTTTATGTCAGTTGCTGTCACTGTCCCTCTGTCACTGTCACTGTTTCTCTCTTAAGTATCAAGAGGTCTCTCTCTATCTAAAGTATCAAGACCTCTCTGTGTGTGTCTCTCTCTCCCTCTCACAATGGATCTTATGTCTCCTCTGTTTTTCAGCTTGCCTGTCTGGTGTGTGTGTGTGTGGTGTGTGTGTGTGTGTGTGTGTGTGTGTGTGTGTGTGTGGAGAGAGAGAGAGAGAGAGAGTGAGTGAGAGAGAGAGCATAAATACGTGTGTGTAATGGTGTGTATGTATGAATGCATGTGCACATCTGAGAGAGTGAGGATATTTGGATGAATGGTTGAATGTGTATAGTTTTAAGTTGAATGTTTTTTTGTTGTTGTTTTTTTTGGTGATACATCCATGTCAGTTGGTGCTGGAACTAGTTGTGTGTGTGTGTGTGTGTGTGTGTGTGTGTGTGTGTGTGTGTGTGTGTTCGCGCGCATGCACGCATACTCGAAAGGTATGCTTGCATGTGCTCCAACCTTGCCTGCAAGCATTTGCCAACTGTTTTGTCTTGAGGGAGGAATCAGCATGGAGCATGCATATGATGATTTTACTGCAGAAGGTAAATGCAGGAAAGGACCAGCAGCATGGTATTGATCTTCTGGTTCCTCCAGGTCTGTTCCTCCTGCCACCCTCTGCCAGGCCTCAGTATGATAAGCTTTCAAGATGCACATCTGCAGCTCTGTACAATCTGTTCTGTATCCCCGATCTTCATTTCCTGGGGGGGGGGGGGGGGGGGCCCTCCCCCTTTCCCACCCACCCACCCCCTTTTTTAGCTTGGTTGTTGAGGGAGGGGGAAGGGAGAGGGAGAGAAGGGGGTTGGTGAGGGGAGGGAGGGTGTGTGTGTGCTTCTTTTTCCTCTCAGGATGAGACAATAGAGGTCCAGTTGAGAATCGGGGTGGGGGAAGGGGGGGGGGGGGGGGGGTAAAAAAATGAAAAGGAGATGGAAAGAAGAAAGATGAGTCCACAGAGAGAGAGAACGAGAGAGAGAGGGGTGGGGGGGGAGCAAAACCGGAAAGAGAAACACACACACACACACACACACACACACACACACACACACACACACACACACACACACACACACGCATGCACACACACACACAAAGCGGGCACATACATACGCACGCACACACACACATGCACACACACATTCTTTCTCTCTCTCTCTTTCTCCCTTCTGTCCTCTTCTTCTTAAGAACACATGCTGTGCACACATGCATGCTTGCATGCATGCATGTGAGCATGCACATACGATTTCTCTCTCTCTCTCTCTCTCTCTCTCTCTCTGTCTCTCCGTCTTTCTGTCTCTCTCTCTGTCTTACACACAACGCACAGACAGACACACACACAGACACACACACAGACACACACACACACACACACACACACACACACACACACACACACACACACACACACACACACAACACAGAAGAAAGTTCTGGTAAACTAAAACTGTGCACTTGTATTTGTCCAGCCATTCTGTTGTCATAGGTCAGTGTTTTTAACAAAAGGTTGGTTTTGCCTCATATGTACTACTTTATTGCATAATGGACACAATTAGGGCTTTATTCTCTTGATTGATTTTCTACTTCTTTCCTGACAGGTATAAATAAAATCTATGTATCTGCTGTGTGTATATAGGTATCTCAGAATGTGAATACATTAAAGCAGCAAATATATTTGGATGATGTTCCAGAACAGATAAGTGGAGTTCATTTTTTTAAACCAAAAATATGAATCAAAATAGCAGCTTTTCTTTTATTATTGACATTTTTTTGTTTGTTTCAATAATTTGTCATCTTTTAATAACCTGAAGAACATGCATTTTTGAGTTTAAAGAGTATCTACCATGAACCTGGCAGATTCTTTCCTGTGATATCATCAGCAGTGATAGAAATACTGATGAGTACCCAGAAAAATGGAAAAAAATCGTAACATAGTATAATGTAGCAGCATGCAAGCATTTTAGCGGGACATCTTGTGAGTATCATCATGAACAGAATTATGTCATTGCAACAACATCATTCGACGTTGGACACAAAGATATGACAACAGGTCACCCACCTCTCCTTTGCCTGTTTTTTTTTTCACTCCACCAGTAAGGACAGGCTGAATATTGAACTGCTGCTTTACTCCGTGACCTAGGTTATTCTGCGAATGACCGAAAGTTGCTTTATGATGGAGCTATGGTACAGTACCAGTCTCTCTGGTTCCCATTTGTGTGACATTGTTCATCTGTTATTGCTCAGCTGGGGGGCATTGGGAGAGCTACTGAAGACAAATGTGATGAGGCTAATGTCCGTTAGTCTGAGGCAGCTCTGCTGACAAAAGGGGATGTTCTGTTACATACAGTCTGTGGCTCAGTAAGTCTGTGTATAAGTGAAAGGTTGTCTTTCAGCAGTTTCTTGTGGTTACTCGGATTGAGCAAAGGGTTGTGGACGCTGAGTTGGCTTTGTGAATTAACAGACTTTTATGACATCTCAACACTTTGGAGTTCTTGGAAAGGCTGATATCTGATTGTCTAATATGGTGTTCTGTGAGAGATGACATTGAAATGATTTATATGGCTAGGTATAGAAGAAAACAGAACGTATATTGAAGTTATGATATCAGTTGATATATGTGAATTGGTCAGAGTGTAAGAGAATGTAGTCATGTTTTAGCTGTGATATTATGCAGAGCACTGATCAGTGGAGGCTTTATATATTTGTTTGCAAATGTGCTGCAGAGTCAGGAAGTTTCTCCTTTGGTTTTGTAAGCCTTCACAAGCAACTGACTATCAAAGCGTCTGAAGAATGTTTTGGATTGTAACTTCTGCATACATTATGAATTTTATGGAGTAATAAGGAAAACACATGTTTACTTATCTTAAGGTACAAGTCTGTGCACCCCTCTTCCTCTCTCTCATTGTCTGTCTCTGTCTCCCTTTTTCAGTCTCCGTCTCTGTTTGTCTCTCTCTGTCTTTCTCTGTTTGCCTTGTGCCATTTTCACTTCAGTGCTCTAGCTTCTGTGTCTGTGTATGTTTTTTCTCTGTTAATCCATGTCTGTTTTAACCTTCCATGTGTCAGTCTTGTTTGCCTGCCTGTCCTTTTTGTGTTTGCGTGCCAGTTTGCATGTCATTCTGCATGTCTGTCTGTGGTTCTTTATCTGTCTTCTGTCTATTTACATGTCTCCCAGTCTGTTCATTTATCTTTGGTCCTTTTTTCCCACTCCATACACTGGTGAGTTGATTTTAACGTGGTGACAGCCCTGATGTGGCCCTTTGCGGTCGGCTGGGCTATAAGCAACATTATCTTATCTTATCTCCCCTCCATACAATGTTTTCCATTATGGATAACACATTTACCAAACCACAAAGAAACTAACAAGAATTCCACAACCATGAAACAAAAATGACAAGTTTCACACAGATCCAGTTCGATGAGGTCAGTACGTCATTGCAATGTAGCACAGGAACAGGGGACCCTCCTCCCACCTCCTTTACCCTTAACACTTTACATACCACCCCTCAAAGGTGAATGTGATCTGCTTGTGTGCAGCATGCTGCGTTTGGAGCATGATGTGGACCAGATCAGCCTGACGGAGAAGTCCGATGTGTCGTCCATCCCCTCCCCTACCACTGCCGTTCGGCCCCGGTGACCCCGACCCACAAGCGAGGTCAGCCGGTGGACATGGACTACGGGGACAGCACCCATCGAGGGTTCTTTGAGGGACTGCTTGGATGTCTGCGGCCTGTGTGGACCATCATCGGCAAGGCCGCCGCTGCCGAACTCAAGCAGCAAGGTGATTAGGGTCTTTGCTTTGTGGGAAATGACCTTGTACATAATGTATCATTTTCAGTCAGATGTCTGCTTATATTACAGTCTTCAAACCTAACAAATATATCTTGTATGAGTGCGTGTCTGTCAGCTTGATATTTTGTATAATATTCGAAAGAAACAATGTGCTTGAATAATTGCTATTTGTCAGTCTGAGGGTCAGAATAACTTGTTTCTGGTATTCTGCTGAAAGTGAACTTTCAAACATATCCTGCAACAACAACAACAACAACAACAACAACAACAACAACAACAACAACAACAAAGACACTCCCAAAACCATAAGAACTTGACAAATTCATGCAGCTTTAAAACTGATACTTTTTGTGACTAGAGCTTTGACTGAGAAATATAAATGCAATGAGTTAATTCAAGAAACCAGAATTTGTGGTCTGTGGCAAGATCGCTTTGATTGTTTCTTTTGTCCTTGTAATGTTCCATTCCTGCTGTTTGGAGTAGTAGCGACTTTAGTCATCCCATGTCAATTTATTTCGTCTATACAGATAGTTTCATCCCATTATCTTAGTGGAGATTCCTATGTCGTTCACAAACCGGTGTGGCAAATCAAACAGTTACTTCCATTACACTTTAAAATGACTGCTTGCAGGAGCTAAGTATAGTTTTTGGCAGGTGGAAGAAAAAGTTTCTGCACTGCTCCACAAAATTTAAGTTCTGATCTGCGCCAGTGAATGTTAGTTGAAAGTCAGTGTGCAAGGTTGATATGGTTGTGCAGTCATTTGTTCGGAGAACTAAAGCAAAATTTCTGAAATGTTGATCATAGTTTGTGCTCATGCAAAGGTTCATTTGATTTGTATATCAGAATCCGTTTTGATAGTTAGGGTTATAGACAATTATGCGCACACTATTGCACCAGTGTATGTGCACATTTAAATGCATAAGTGCGCACATGTATTTTCACACGCATTTACATGGTCAAAGAATGAAACTAGTTCAAAGCGTAGCTAGAAATCATATGAGTGTCCTGCCATATCATTGAGTA
>CM031595.1:65544752-65617252 GCA_018398815.1 Conus ventricosus | reverse complement strand
GCTATGTCATACTGTATGGTACTGTGCTGTGCTGAAATGTACTGTGCTATGCTGTTTTGTGCTGTACTATACTGTACAGTACTGAATTGTATTTTTCTGTGCAGCGCTGTACTGCGCTGTATTTTTCTGCACTTTATCATATTTACTGTGCTGGATTGTACTGTCTTGTTTGTTGCGTCATACTGTTTTGATATGTGCAGCTCTGTATATGTTGCATTTTTACTGAACTGTACTGTACATATATTGTACTGTGTTATACCATGCGGTGCAGCTCTGCTCTGCTAACATATTTCTTCCAAGAACAGGTACATTTAGCGCCTACTCCTTTCCTCCCTTCCACCACTCCCCTCCTCAGCACACATGCACATATGCATACATGCACAAAGAGAATGTCAGTTGATTGATTTTCTGCAAATTTAGGCAGGCTGTAACCATTCCATATGCATCCTCATTGATTTTTCTTCTCCAAGTCACAACATCGCCTCTAGTTGAAAAGAAAAATTTCATCATTATGTAACATAAAAAAGTTTTATTCAGTTTTATTTTCACCTTTTACTGCAAGTGTAATGTCCTAACATACACATTTGTTTAGCTGGAATTATCTGAGTTAAATCTTGAATCAAGATGGCTAGTGTTCTCCTTGTGTTTTCTGTAGATACTGTACCTTTGTGTGGGTTGGTTAAAAAAAAAAAAAGGTCAAAAAAGAAAAACCCCAAACAAACAAAATCCATGCATGTAAAGTTTTGAAACATGCACAAATACCTTTAGAAAACATTGATGTATGATATATTTAAATGAAAAAGCACTCTCCTGACATAAAGGTCTTTATTTTTGAGGGAAGAATACAGGTTACGTTTTCAGCCTTACAAACCAGAACGATAGTAGTTCCTCAGAAATCGCTTTATCATTCACAAAGAACAGTGCAAAAAATCAAAGTTACTTCCCCTACACTATTGATTTCAGTAGGAGCTTATTCGTTAAGTTTTGAATTACATTTTTCTGCTCAGTTCCACAGATTTTTAAAAGTTCCATCCCACATATCTGAACATCAGTCCAAAATAAGTGTGTATGGCTAATCAGGACATGCAGACGTTAGTATTTAAATGAAACAGGACTCCTCCTTAAACCTTTTTTTTCTGAAGGGCTACCAAACACTGACACACAGATAAACACATTTGTACGTTGCATGAATGAAACGCAAAAATGTTCAGGCATATGCTCCTGTGTGGGTAAGACTGACGAAAACAAACCGAAATATAGGAAGAGACATGCAGTGAAGGGATGTGTTTAGTTGGTTGTCGTTGCTTGAGCTTGAGTTTTTATGGCTTGTGTGAGCTGTCAGGGAACACTTGCTTAGGTGCTTTCTGTTTTGCATCTCAAGGCTTTTTTTTCCCCTACAAGAAAGTGCTTAGTATAAACCAACAACTGTCTGTGCCATAATTTCAGGATTTTATAAATATCAGACAATTTTTGTTTGCTTGTTTTTTTTTGCTTATCGATTTCATGTATTGACCTTCAGTGGCACACAATCAGTGTGCTTTCTGAACAGTTTGCTGTGACGTGTCAGTGGTGTGGTTTCAGGGGTGTGTGCCCCCAGGCACCCTGCTACTGCATCATCATGGAGTACTGCCCCTACGGGCAGCTGTGTGAGGTGCTGAGGGACGGCAAGGAAAATCCCCTGCCCTTGTCTGGACTGGTCCAAGCAGATCGCAGCGGCATGAACTACCTTCACTCACACAAGATCATCCATCGCGACCTCAAGTCTCCCAAGTGAGGGGCTGAAAACCGTTTCTGTTTCTGAACTGTTTGGTTCACATAGTGGGGTAGTATTTGTCTCTATGTCTAAAATACAAATGTTTGGTTGGAAGCATTTGTAATGTGGGCTATTCTTGCATATTGTAAATTGGACTTACTTTCTGTACAACACCTTCTTCCTTGCGCTGAACCCTAAGCGATCTGAAGCGATCAAAGCTAAGTGAATTTTTGTTGTTTTATTCGTTTATGTATCACCGAGGAAGACCTAAGAGGTCGAACGCATTGTGTTTTGTCTTGTGACTCGTTTGTCACGTTCTCTGGGCGGTTCGCTAACATTTATTTAAGATTTGTTTAGATTTCCGCCTGCAGTCGTCTCGCTTTGTACTAGATTTACTTTCTGTAAACAAATATTTATGTTTGATCATTTGCCAATAGTTACTAATTCCTTTGCCAAATAGTTACTAATTCAATTCTATTATCAGAGGACCCCTACATAGGAATCAGTGTGAGTGTGATGAAGTGATCAAAGAACCATGGGACTTTTAAGCTCTTCTGGCCATCATATAAGCTTGGGACAGTAAACTGTTTATGCAATTTTTGGACTAAGCTTTTCACGTTGTTTTCTGCCATTTCAAAGACATAATGAATCAGCATGTCAAAGTGAAGAACTGTGAAGTGTAGGAATTTGTCTGGAAGTGAACCAGAAATTTGAAGCTTCATGTGCATGCGTGCATGTGTGTCTGTGTGTTTGATAAAAAGACTAACCTCTGAAATGAACCGGTCTGACTTCAGATTAATAGCCTAGTGAATGCTAACAACAGTCCTCTAGCTTGTGTGTGTGCATTATATTGCCAGGCCTTGCATAAAGTCTAACAAGTTCCTCTTCCTACCTTGCCGCAGTGTGCTGGTAGCCAAGAACGACGTGGTGAAGATCTCAGACTTTGGTACCAGTAGGGAGTGGAACGAGAAGAGCACCAAGATGTCCTTCGCAGGCACGGTATCTTGGATGGCGCCAGAAGTGATCAGGAATGAACCTTGCAATGAGAAAGTGGACATTTGGTAAGAAGAACTAGTGTCTCATTTTGAAAAGGTTTTTAATTGTTGGGCTGAAATCAGAGATGATTGTAACTAATTGTGATCACTATTGTTGTATTTGTGGTTACCTTTCCAGTTGATCTTCAGAGATGCTGTCACTTTTATATATTGTGGAATTTATTTGTCGTTGCGATAAAGGATTTTTCTGTCGGAGTAGTGTGCATTTCATTTAACATAAATGTATTGAAACCAACTGTAAAGGAACTGTAACTGGGGACAACAGTGGCTCTGTTATCCACTTACTTTCGGGGACAACGATTCTGTTAACTATCAGGGGACAAGTGATTCTGTTAACTTATCAGGGGACAGATTCTGTTAACTTTCAGGGGACAACGATTCTGTTAACTATCAGGGGACAATGATTCTGTTAACATATCAGGGGACAACGATTCTGTTAATATCAGGGGACAATGATTCTGTTAATATCAGGGGACAGTGATTCTGTTAACTTTCAGGGGGACAACGATTCTGTTGAACTATCAGGGGACATGATTCTGTTAACTATCAGGGGACAGTGATTCTGTTGAATTTCAGGGGACAACGATTCTGTTAACTATCAGGGGACATGATTCTCGTTAACTTCTAGGGGACATGATTCTGTTAAATATCAGGGGACATGATTCTGTTGAATATCAGGGGACAATGATTCTGTTTAACTATCAGGGGACATGTGATTCTGTTAACTATCAGGGGGCAGTGATTCTGTTGAATATCAGGGGACAGTGATTCTGTTAACTATCAGGGGACAGTGATTCTGTTGAATATCAGGGGACAATGATTCTGCTAACTATCAGGGGACAGTGATTCTGTTAACTATCAGGGGACAGTGATTCTGTTGAATTCAGTGGACTTTGATTACTGTTAACTATCAGGGATCAGTGATTCGTGTTTAACTACCAAGGGGAAATGTTCTGGTTTATATCAGGGGACATGATTGATTTATCACTATCAGGGGAAGTGATTCTGGTTAAACTATCGGTGACAATGATTCTGTTTCTTCAGGGGACAGTGTTCTGTGAACTGCGACAGGGGACATATGTTTCTGTTTGACTATCGGAGGAACAGTGATTCTGTTAACTATCAGGGGACATGATTCTTTCTTTTCACAGCTTGACCCTTTGTCAGCCTGTTGTTTCAAACTGTCACTCTTTCTTTGTCATCATTGTGTTGTAACAGATCAACAAAAAGAGAAGATGGTGTTCTGTGGTTTATGTCGTGTGGATCACTGAGGATTTCATCAGCACAAATGGTTTGTAGACTTTGGCTTTAACTTCTCTTTGTTTAAAAAGCTTTGATCTCCTTTGGCTTAGTTGGTTGGTGTTTGAACAAATTGCATGACAGAGAGTGAAACGTTCAAAGTGTTGATAGGTGACTACTTCTGGACTCCCGAAAGATGCTTTTGAAAGAGAGGGAGTATCTTTTCTCTTTTCACAGTGGCTTTTGCAGATTTGTTTTTGTGTTTGTTGCTGTTGACATCTTGGTGTTGAAGGGTCGATGTGCTGTTTTGTACTGTTGCTGTTGAGATCATGGTGTTGAGAAAAGTGGGTGTGTCTGTTTTTGTATTGTTGCTGTTGAGTCATGGTGTTGAGAGAGGTCATTTGTGTCGGGTTTTGTATTGTTGCTGTTGAGATCTTTGGTGTTGAGAGAGGGTCTGTGTTTCTGTTTTTTGTACTGTTGCTGTTGAGATCATGGTGTTGGGGAGAGGTGGGTTTTGTGTCTGTTTTTGTACTGTTGTGTGGGATCATGGTGTTGAGAGAGGTTGGTGTGTTCTGCTAGGTAAATCGGTGTGGTGCTGTGGGAGATCATCACCAAGGAGACCCCCTTCAAGGACGTGGACTCCTCTGCCATCATCTGGGGCGTGGGCAGCAACAGTCTGCACCTGCCTGTCCCTGACACCTGCCCAGAGGGCTTTAAACTCCTCATGCGTCAGTGCTGGTCAGTCTCTGTGTGTGTGTGTGTGTGTGTGTGTTGTGTGTGTGTGTGTGTGTGTGTGTGTGTGAAATCTGACACCAGTTAGCAGATATCTATGTATTGGCATTAAGTAAATGTAGGTGATAGTTTTCATAATCTTCAAATTGAATTGGGTGGATACAGGTGAATTTTAAGGGAAACGAGAACATGCAGGTCTGTTCTGTAAAAAATTAGCTGAATGCATCAAGACAGGAAAAAATTATCTGTTTATGTCCATTTGTCCGTTGGTTTTATTTACATTTGTAGAGCATTTCTGTGACAGATTGCTCTGTATTAACGATTGCTTAAAACAAATTTGTTATCCTCCGTGGTCTAACAACTAAACAAGGGTTAAAGGAATAAATACTTTGAACTTTGAACCTTATAGTGGTGTAGGTATTGGTAGTGGAGAGGGAGGTAGGTGTTGTTAGAAGGGCTGGAGAAGAAATGGCAAAAGTACCATTTGCATGGCAAGGCTGAATGTGTGTCTCATGGGATGCAGACCTGGAATGTGTGCCAGTGATAGTTAATCCTGTCTGCTGCATACGCTGCACTCCCTTGTCTGCTGAAGGATGCTGATGTAGTCTTTCTGTAAATGTCACACTATTTGGTCAGTTGGATCAAGTCACATGATCTGGGGAAAAGAAAGGATAGTGATGGATAAATAATGTACATTCTCTTGGAGAGAGAGAGAGAGAGAGAGAGAGAGAGAGAGAGAGAGAGAGAGAGAGAGAGAGAGGAGGTGTGTGTGTGTGTTGTGTGTGTGTGTGTGTGTGTGTGTGTGTGTGTTGTGTGTGTGTTCTCATTGAACAAACCATTCAAATATACAGGCAGCTTTATGATCACTGGAATATTGAGTCTGAATAATAAGGCTTCAAGAGTAGAGTCTGAGTTTTATGAAAAACTTTGGAAGCAGAAGTATCAGGTAATCTTTGAAGGTAAAGGTATACAATAATGGACATTAAAAATAGTTCAGTTTGGTGATTTGGGGGGGGGGGGGGGCATAAGAAAGCTGCAAACACTGTCTAGATTAAGCTCACATGTCAGAAATTTTTGTGGAATTAAATTTGAGCAGTTGCTCTTGTAGCTCTCACAGATGCTTACATTAAACAACACCATTGATTTTGTGTACCTTCTTAGACCTCTTTAAATGCTAGTCAACCATTGCAGGGAAGTATCGACTGATTTGCAGTCATATGTTCAAAACCTTAGTCTGAAGGCATATGTACTCATCTTCTGGGACCTACCAAATGCTAGGTCTAATGAAAGCCACAAAAATGGATGTGAAAATCAGACATACTAGGTTCTGTTGAAGCAGAGAACAGAACAAACTTCATTTCTTGTTTAAGTGGTTGTTGGTTTTCAAGGAAAAACAAACCAACAAACTTCCTGAAGATGGAGCATGGCTGCCTTAATGGTGGGATAAAAAAACGGTCATACACACAAAACTCCACTGCCTGTCTATACAGGCAGTGTCCGCAGGAGTATCAGCCTGCGTACGCAGAAAGAAAGGAAGAAAGAAACAACAAATAAAAACCAAACAGCAATTACAACAGTATTGCTGCATTTCTAATAAAACCAAACAGCAATTACAACATATGCGCATTCTAATAAAAACCAAACAGCAATTACAACAGTATTGCTGCATTTCTTTCTCTGGGGAAAAAAGATGATGTACACTTACCGAAAGTGTTTTGCTTGAATACCTGACATCTTCAAAACCACACCAAGGAAACTGATTTCAGGGCTGAGAAAGGCCACCACTGGGGAACATTGACCAGTGTCAGTGTGTGCATTCCATGAATGACATCATCACACAGAGCCTGGCTGATGCATGCACACCTCTGATCTGTTCATATCAAGGTCTAAATTTAGACATGACGTCATTGTGGTGATTGTTGGTTGGGACTGACATGGAACGATGACTCGGGGTCAGATGACATGTTGGTGCTGGAATAGCTAACCCTCATTAGTCTGTGTGCAAACCATTTGTAGGGAGAGTGTGTGGTGAAGAGGCTGCATGGCACAGGGTCTTCCTTTACTAACCTGTAATAACGTGAATGTAGCGCTCACCTATTCCATCCCCTCCCCCCCTCCAAATGTCTATCAGGAGGTGTGTCTGTGTATGTGGGGGTAGATGATGCATTCATGTATCAAATTTCATTCCAGTGATAAAGGACAGTAACGTCAATAGGAGCTGGGGGCCCAGAGCTTGGAGAGCAGACCAACTTGTGACTGCAGTACTCTGTTTCTGTTTTAATGTGTGTGTGTGTGTGTGTGTGTGTGTGTGTGTGTGTGTGTGTGTGTGTGTGTGTGTGTGTGATGGTATCTGTATTTGACTGCCAGAAGCATAATGTAGAAAATGTTTTTACCTGTTCACAGGAGCGGCAAGCCAAGGAACAGACCATCCTTCCGGCAGATCTTGATGCACCTGGAGATTGCCTCACAAGAACTTCTCAACTACAACAGGGAAAACTTTGTGCAGTGCCAGGTAACATCATGAGTTTTGTAGAGGTTTCTGACTGTAGAAAGTGACAAAATTATGCATACCTGTCTTATTTGAATGAACTGAATTACGTAATTTGCTGGACTTTAGTTATGTTCATAATCTTAACTTCTATAAAAAAAGATGATACTGTGTTTGTGTTGTCACAATTATTCTGTGGGTTTTTAAAAATTAAATGATGGTCTTGATTTAAATCAGATTCTTTATTTTCTATGAAAGGTAGTTATTAACAGTGTAGAAATTCATGTAAGTCAGTGTCTTACCTTTACTGAATAGTTTTAGTTGTACATTTCCATTTTCAACTTGATAATTGTGTTGGTAGCCATTAATAGACAGTATTTTGCTTCAGATGGTTGGATGGGTTTTGGAAACGGAAAGATAGTAAATATCATTATTATTATTATTATGAGTACTTACATAGCACCTTTCCTTTGAGAACAAGCTGGTTGCTTACCTTGGTAGAGCTGACTAAAGAGCTGCCTGCTGGCACAACATTCAGTTTTCCCATATCATTCAGGCTACTAGCCTTCTCTTTTGAAAGTTGTTGATGAGATTTTATGTGAATTCAAAATGTTATGCATACATCAACTCAAGGAACTTCAGTTTATAGTCTCATTCGAGGGACTTTTTGGAAGTGGAGCCAGAACCAGGGTTAACTCTGAGGAAAAAAATCTGTTTGTACTGAAATGCCCTGGCAGTGATTCAAACAGCAAACCTAGGATCATGAGTCCGACGCATTACCAACTGAGCAGTTCAGGCCTCCTGACATTTTAGAACTGTTAATTATCCAGATCGTTCTCTCACTCGGTCTCTTTGATTGCTCACATCAGTACAGTATTTTCACTCTGTTTAAAGGTCATCCTGCACTGCAACTAATGAGACTGCCCATTTCACCTGCTATCGTTAGTTTCCCTCAGGTGTAATCTCTGTTCCATTGCCTCTGTGAAAGGGAGGCTGCAGTGTGCAGTGAGAGTGGCTTGCTTGTGCAGAAGCAGTGGCGGGAGGAGATCCAGGAGAACTTCCAGAAGATGAAAGCGGAGGGTTCTCACCTGCCCCAGCTGGAAGAGGAACTCATTCGTCGCAGGAAGGAGGAACTCAGGTCAGTGATACAAGAATGGAGTTTAACTGTCTTCATCAATCAAACTAGACCATATGGGCATTCCTCTCATCCTAGGAAATGACATTGACTTACGAGGCTGCATATACCAGATGATTCCAAGTTAGGGGAAGATAACAAAGCATGTCTGCTTATGGATTAATACATTGATATGACTGATCAGTTCATTCAGTTGTCCTTATATTAATCCATTGATATGACTGGTCAATTCATTCAGTTGTTCTTAATATTAATGCATTGGTATGATTAATAAGTTAATTCAGTTTTTGTCCTGAAATTGGAGAAGAGAATGATGTAAGTGCTGGTACCCTTCCTGAGACCTGTCAGTTCCATTTTATATCTTGTTTACCAAAAGCAAGTCATCGATTGAAAATATGAAAAAGATCAGTGTGATTATGATGATATATCGCTTATTATTCTGGTCACTGAAGGGAACTGCCTTAAAATGCAACATCAGCAGCTAAAGGGAAGGCAGTAATGTTTGTTGCGGCTTGTGACAGGCATGCCCAGGATGTGCGTGAGCATTATGAGCGGAAGCTGGAGAGAGCCAACAACTTGTACATGGAGCTGACTGCCTGTATGCTGCAGCTGGAAAAACGGGAACGGGAACTCCTCAAGTGAGTTACAGCTCTTGACAAAACAGTCAGGGAGTAAACAAAATCCGTGTTTAAAATCAACAACCAAGTAAGGTTGCTGCACGGGAAAAATGGAATATTTGTGAGCTCCTTCAGTGTCCTAGATCTCTGAAACAGTCTGGTGGTATTCATGCACATGTATATATGGATGCATGCACAGAAACACATAGACATACATGTAGACAGACTCATACACACACCACACACACACACCACACACAACACACACACACACACACAACACACACGTGCACACACACACACACACAACACACACACACACACACACACACACACACACACACACACGTGCACACACACACACACACACACACGCACACACACACACACCACACACACACACACACACACCACACACACACACACTCACACACACACACACACACACACACCACACACACACAACAACACACACACACACACACACACACACACACACACACACACTACTCCTGATGCATGTCAAGTCAGTGGCATCTGCTCCTAACCTGTTTTGCATGTGTTTGTATGTGCGTGTGCATGTGAGCAGACGTGAGCAACAACTGGCAATGTACAACAAGCGGAGGAAGTCCATTGTGCGCCCCATCATCAAAGCTCAGGAGCGCCTGGATCGACTGGGCAAAAAACGACCTCACAAGGCCAGCTCTGACCTCAACAGGTAGGCGTGTACAGACAAGAGCTTTAGTGTAGCTCAGCTCAGTGTTATCACATTCATTCATATTTGAATTAATCAGTATTTGACAAACATCAAGATGAGCTGGCTGACCACACACAAAAAGTTTGTGTATTGTTACCATTTTGCCTGTCTGTCAATATGATAAAGCTGTAAAGTGGTACTTGATGTAGTTCAGAGAAGGTTGAAGGAGCGGAATGAGAGCGGCTCTGCCTTCCATCATTCTGTGCCCAAGACACGGTGAACCTCTGACGGTTCGCTGCCCTTATGGCCAATAGGCCGGGGGAACTTTGACCTGTTGTTTTTAACATCATTATAATCATTACAGGCTGTATGATTGGCAAAATAGGCCTCTGTCAGTTTTATAGCTAAAATACACCTTTATGTGCTGAACACGTGAAAGCTGCTCTTGTTAGTAGAGTAAAACTCATACTTACCAATTTAGATATTAGTATGTTTTCAGAACTGTTTTTAGAACTGTTTTTAGCGGTTGTAAAATGGGGTTTGACTTTGTGTCTTAGGTTGTTTAACCTTTTATAAAATATGTCTGTTACATTCTGATCATGTACTTATTCCAACACGTTTGTTTTGCTGATCATCCTTAATCCTTACAGCTGCGGCTGCTGGATGTTCATCAAGTGACAGTGAAAGGGAAGGGGATAAAGCCAGAAAGTGACTCAAACAGGGAGATGTACATAGTGTACATAGTGCACAGTTCAATAAGGGGCGCATCGTCCTTCTAGTGAGTGTGAAAACAAGTTTTTAGAAGCTCCTGCTTCTTCCTCTAGTCTTAATAATGTGTGTGATACCACTATTTTAGAAGCTTTTGATTCTTCTTCTAATAGTAATAGTCATAAGGTGTGTGATAATATTTTAAAATTTTGTGAAAATAAAGAGAAAAATTGTAAACTTCGTTTAAATCCTGTGGGAAATAAAGTGGAATATTTTAAATCTGGTTGCACTGACAGCACGGGAAAAAACAAATAGTTTTGCATGTATACAAATGCAGATAATTTAAGAAATAAGGTTATAGAATTACATACAGTTATAACAACGCTAAAACCAGATATCATCGCTATAACAGAAACATTCCCAAAAATATACAACAGAGAAAGTAAATACAGTAGAATACTTAATAGAAGGATATGATAAGTTCAGTAATGATAATCCCAGCAGGGGTGTTTCTTATCTATGTGAGAGAAACCTACAGGCATCTCAACTTCATCTGGTGAAGTTTGAAGAGGCTGTTTTGGTAAGTCTTAACATGAAGGGGAAGGAAGAATTACTGTTTGGATGTATATACCGTAGACCAAAGGGAGACTTGAAAATGCAAAATGTCTGAATTCTCTGCTGGAGGCAATCTCAAATCACCCTGCGAAGCTAAAATGTATCGTTGGAGATTTCAGTTTCTCTGATATAATTTGACAACAGGGGAAGGTGGTACTCCTATGAGTACTGCATTTGTGGAAACCCTGAAGAACTGTTATTTGATGCAAAAGGTAGGGGGGCCCACTCGCTATAGGAATGGGCAAAGACCCACCCAACCAGATCTGGTCTTGGTAAATGATAATTTCTTAACATCAGATGTTACGCACCTGCCACCATTAGGAGAGAGTGACCATGAGGTGTTATCTTTTACAATAAATGGAAGAAAACGGGAGGAAAATGCGCTTCATTCTGTGATATACAACAAAGGGGGATTATGATGCATGCGAAGCACTTTGCAAAGATAGATTGGGTCGCAAACTCAAAGCTAGGGGGTCGAGGAAACATGGTGCCTAATAAAAGAAAAAATATTAGAAGGGTGGAAAAGTTCGTACCAAAAAGAACAACTCATGATATTAGAAAACCAGGATGGATGACAACAAACTGCTTATAAAAATTAAGAACAAAAATAGAGCATATAAGAAATATTTAAAAAACAAAAGGAGTATGATAGGAGAAGATAATAGAAATTTGAAAAAAAACAAATAGTGAAATCAGAAAGACGAAACGCAAGTTTGAAAAACGTATAGCACAGGAAAGCAAAGAAAATCCAAAGGCTTTTTGGAAATACGTCCCCTCAAAAACAGGAGTTAGGGATGGAATAGGCAAACTGAGATCCAAGGATGGTTGTGCAGAAATGGACCTAGAGAAAGCTCAGATCCTAAATGATTTCTTCTGTGGAGTATTTACACAGGAGGACTGCACAAATGTCCCTAATGTAGAAGAAGTGTTTGTAGGGAATATTTAAATGAGATTTTAGTTACACCAGAAGCTGTGAAACAAAAATGGGAAAATTAAATCCAAACAAATCCAAAGGCCCGGATGATATACACCCAAGAGTCCTTAAAGAGCTATCAAATGAATTAGCCCACCCATTGTGCATATTATCAATAAATGTTTTAGTTTACTTGTATCTTTTAAAAAAGGGGAGCGTAGCCAGCCGGGGAAACTATAGACCCGTCAGCCTAACATGTGTACTTTGTAAAGTGGCAGAAAGCTTTGTTAAGGAACATGTATACTCTTTCTTGGAAGAGAAGAATTACTTCAATGATTGCCAGCATGGCTTTAGAAAAGGTAGATCGTGTGTAACACAATTACTACAAGTAACAGAAATCTTATCCAATACAGAGGACATGGGAGAGAGTACAGATATTATATACCTTGACTTTCAAAGGCTTGATTAAAGTTCCACATAAAAGGCTAATGGTGAAAATAAAAGCAGCTGGAATCAGTGGCCCACTTCTTGGTTTTATTAAGGACTTCTTAGCAGATAGACAGCAAAGGGTAAGGGTTGGGGGCATACTCGGACTGGGCAAAGGTGAGGAGCGGCATACCTCAAGGTAGTATCCTAGGTCGTTGCTGTTTATCATTTTTAAAATGATCTGCCGGACAGCATTAAAAGGGACTAAAAAATTTTTGCCGATGACACAAAAGATATTTGTAAACCAGGCATTCAATTACAAGAGGATCTTGGGAAGCTGTGGAATGGTAAAAAAAGTGGCAAATGAGTTTTTTAAATGCACCTAAAATGTAAGGTATTTACATATGGGAAGTAAAAACCCAAAAGTGATATATATATGAGAGATAATAAAGGTGACTTGGTTGATTGTGGCAGAGACTGATGCTGAAAAGGACATTGGTGTGACATTCAAATTCGGACCTAAAGTTTGATACCCATATACAGAACATTGCCCAAAAAGCAAACATGATGGTTGGACTAATAAGAAGATCTTTTTCATATATGGATGAGGTTATGTTTAGAACATTATATGCAACAATGGTCAACCATATTGGAATATGCACAAATAATCTGGGCACCATGGTTAAAGAAAACATATAAACAACCCTAGAGGCAGTTCAGAGAAGAGCGACAAAGCTAGTGTCACACATAAAGGACTTAAACATACGAAGACAGACTGAAACATTTGAACTTGTTTTCATAAAGCTACCGACGAAGAAGAGGGGACCTGATTCAGATGTACAGACTTATCAAAGGAAAGGACAATATTGACATAAATGAATTAGTGACCTTTAATAAAGGGGGCAGAACACGTGGACACACCTTTAAGTTAAAAAATTAAATGAATGAAAGATTGCAGAAAGTATCATTTCTCTAGAAGAGTTTTTCAAGACTGGAGTAGGCTTAGCGATGATATAGTCCTGAGTACCAGCTTGGATGATTTTAAAGACAAAATAGAAAAAATTTTTTTCAAGCACACATTGGTGCACAAAATAGACCACATTGCCAACGACTGGAGCAAGTGGGGGAGCCCATAATAAGCCGCGAGGCTTAGGGCCCTATTTGATACCTGATCCCTGATACCTGAGATCATCCAGCGGTAGTTTTGTGTGTCTTTGGATCACATCAGGTGAAAAGCTCTTCTTTGCTGTACATGTACCTATGTATGAAACTGTCCATCTTTTTGTCGCCGCTTCTATCTCAATCACCGATTTTTTGGGGTGTGTGTGTGTGTGTTGTGTGCACAGCCCTGACTCCATACGCACAGAGTGCACAGGCAGCATGACCACCAGCTCCGAGCTAGTTTCTGCCTTCCCCCACCAAGATCCGTGCCCGCAAGAGTCGACATCGCCGTAGCAACAGTCGTGGCTCGGCCAAAGACATTCCCTCTCCAGTGAAGAGCCCAAGTCTGGAGGGTCAGGCTATTGGGGAGGAGGGCGAGTGTTCCAACAGCCTGCATCCTCCCAGTATTCATTTCCCCGGGGGATCCTGGTCAATTACGTCCATCTGAGGAGCCTGTCTCTCCCTCTGCGTTTTCCCCTACCCGGGTCCCAGCCCTGCCATTCGTGAAACCAACGACGGGGGAGGCAGGGGAGAAGAGGGTGAAAGCCTCCCCAAACTGCTGGGTGACCCCCATGCAACATGAACGATGTGTGTTTCGGCTGTGATGGTGGCTGCAGTGACGGCACTTGCAGTAGTAGCAAGGGTCCAGTCAGATCAGCGCTGAATGGGAAGCTCTTGTGATCTCCCACCCGAGTCCTGTGAAGCCTGTGGCCAATCAGATCTGCCCTCTCTTGGAGCTTGATTAATGATCCTACTGCGGTGTGTCCCTCAACATCCCCTCCAATCATTCAGAATCTCAGTCCAATAATGTGCGAGAAAAAGGACTCCAATGAGAACATCCATTGCACCAGTGATCACATCATACAGGAAACAGGGCTTGACCCCCGGGGGTCTCATTTGAGGAGGGAAGCAGAGTCCCCCTCCCACAAAATGTGGGTTCCAACTTAGCTGTGAAACGACGAAGTGACCAAGACATTGTGCCCAAGAGAACGCCTCCACCCATGCAGCGAGTGGAGAGTGCAGATTCTGAGCCCACTGAGCGCAGGCGTACCACAGGCGTCAAATTCAGGAATATCAAGGTAGAAATGTACAGTACATTCTTGTAGAGTTAAGCTTCGTGTATGTTAGTTTTGTGAACATGATTTTAATAGTTCTGTTGACTTTCTGCCCAGTGCCCATACTCTGGTTGGGTGCACATGAACACATGCAGTTGCCTGCATCGGGCCAGAGGTTGGGGGAGTCAGTCTCAGTCCAAATTTAGCTTATTGAATGGTAATTCCTTACATAAATGATAAGACAGGGAGAGTATTGTGAAGCTGTTTCCTTCTCATATCATGTGCTGTTTTAGTTTGCAAATTTGAAATGATTTAGTGATGTTTTCCTCCTTTTTTTTCTGGTGAGGCAAGATTGAGACAAAATTATTCAGGATGAATTTAGCAAATGACTCTGAAAGTTTGAATACCAAAGCCATATATGAATATACATACTTGCAGAAAATATATTTAACTATGACACATTCTTTATTTGCATTTTTCATAAAATGTAGTTGTACAGCCTGATGGAAGAAGTAGAACTAATGATGTGATAAAAGATCTGTTCAGTCCCTGTTTATCAAGAAACCTTGTGTTTCTCAATCGTTCAAACACAATAGAAAATGTGTATGTTACAGAAAACTTATATTGTGCAGAATTTTAGAAGATAAGTGATTGCTTGTTCTTCATTTTCATTGTCCTTAGTTTTGCTGTCTTGCCTGAAGAAGACAAGAGGTTGAAACGTGTCATATTTTGGCTAGTAATTTGTTTCTCCATGTTAACTGGTGGAGTTAATTCAAGTTCCTTTTAAAATTTGTTTAATTTCCGCCTGCAGTCACCTCACTTTGAAACTAACGTTTATGTGGTAATCCAGAATTAAGGCCTGTAAAGCAGCTGTCACCCTCCAACTGAACCAGCATAATGTGCAAGGCGGGGAAGGTTACACAGCTGGTTGCTCTGTCAGGTCGGAAATGGGTTAAAAGCTCCTTTACATTTTCCAGCTATTTCTGTTGCCAGTATGCATGCTTATATCCCCACTTCTCCCTTTCTTTCATTAAGTCATACGCTAAAGATTTCCTTTGGCTCAGTAACTTCATTGATATGACTCCTCCGCTAAAGAACGCTCACAAAAGAGATGGACATAGTGTCTTTTCTTTCATTATGCACGATGTTGGTGAAAATTTGGAAAATAACTGTAAAAAAGAGGCAAAGAAACCCCATATCTAACATGCATGCTTACATACACAGACTCATTTGTGGATGAACACATCCCAGCTTACTTCCCCTCCTGTTCCCCCATCTTCTGTCATCCTGACTCCTTCACACACTCACGCCACACGTATGCACACATGCATGCACACACACACACACACACACACACACACACACACACACACACACACACACACACACACACACACACACACGGACACAGAGCACTCCCATGTCCCAGCAACATGTCAATACAGCTTTTTATTCTCTTCTGTTCAAGCACTCGGAAGACTCGTGGTCTGAAGAAGAAGGCGATGTCAGCGACGACGAGCACCATCATCGACGACGCACACTTTACTCCACCCATAGTTCGGAGGGGGCGTTCTCTGAAGAGGAGAGCAACATGAGTGAGGCGTCTCATGCCACGCCTGACGGTGGCCTGTTGTCCACAGGTAGTGCAGAGAACTTGCAGCAAGAGCTGGCCAAGTGCACCTGTGTGTCTGATGGACTGTCTGACCGAGAGATGACTGTCAAACGCATGCGCAGCCAAGTCATCAATTCCCCAGAACGATCGTATGAGGTATGAAATGAAAAGTTAAATGCACACAATTTCATGTCTGGTGGTAGAATTTTGGATTAGGAAAAAAGTTAAGTGCACATAAATTCATGTCCCATATTGGAATTTCAGATTAAAAAAAAAAAAGCACACTAATTCATGTCCTACAATGGAATTTCTATTGACTAAAAGACACGAGACACAGTCACTCTCTTGTACACCCACATGGAACCACTCACACATGCACAGGTGTGCACACACGGACACACACACACATGCATACACATACGAACACACACACACACATGCATGCACGTGTGGGTGCGCTTACAAACACACTGAATTTGGCTGACAGATGCTGTAATCTGCTGGATGGAATGTGTGTGTGTGTGTGTGTGTGTGTGTGTGTGTGTGTGTGTGTGTGGTGCGTGCGTGGTGCGTGCGTGCGTGCGTGCGTGCGTGCGTGCGTGCGTGTGTGTGGAAAGTACATTTGAAAGTGAGCTATACCTTCCATACCAGCCAATGGTGAGCTTTTCTTTCTTCACTGAATTAATCCGTGTTCTGCTAGCATGCCTTTTTCTTATTGTCTTCTCCACTAAAAACAACAACTTTTTTTCTGTTTTTCAGACACGTGCGGCTGACTCCAGCTCAGACTCGGATGAATGTTCAGACATTACAGTGTCTTCAGCAGTGCATAGGACTCGGTCTTCTGACAACAGAGACCTCGCCTGGTAAACCGCATTGCTACTGTGTGAGCAGTCAGGCTGATGTGGTGCCATGTTGTACGCTAGTGGCTGACCCAGCAGCAGTCTGGTGAAGCACTAGCAGTGTAGGAAATGGACCAGATTCTCCTCGTCATCAGTGATGTGTAAGATCTCCTCAAAATAGGGGCTTCACCTGTCATGGACTTTAGGATGTTCACGCTTCCGAGAGGATGTTCATCATGCTACTGATACAGACATCTTCATGCTTTTTTGAAATCGTAGCACTGTGTTGGCATGACTTGTTGAAGCTATCAGTTCAGGAAACTTCACAGCATGTGCTTGGAGGGAGGGTGAGCGGGGGATTAGAGTGGTGGGTGAGGAGGAGAGAGGTGGAGGTCTTCATGAAGTGTTCAGTCCTGTCTGGAACAGCTCTTCACAGTCAGGACGTGCTGCTGCTGCTGCTGATAAATATACACACCACGGGAAAGAGAAACGCCGCTCTACCTTCATCAACATGTGCACTGGGTGGACAACTCGGTACAACAGCTGCATGTGGAATCCACAATTTTGTGTGTGTATCTAACATTGAAATTTTCTTCTTTTTTTTTTTTCAATTCAATTTGAGGTATCTTCACAAGAAAAAACAACAACAGTGGTGTATAGAAAAAAGTGTTGATTGTTGAAGATGAACATGAATATGGACAACCTGGTACCTGGTACACAGGAAGGATGATACCCATTGCTGGTGTGCAGAAAACGGCGAATCCAAGGGAGGAGGAGATGGAGTGGTGTTTGATAAAACAGCTTTGCTCTGAAGGAAAGAGCAGAGGATGCTAGTGTGGACTGACAAGAGACAGCATGACAAAGCCAAGTTCTTGCTGTAATTGGAAACTGGTAGTAGATGGTGTGACAAAAGTGAAATACTATACATATTGGTGGCTGACAGCAGACGGAATGACAAAGTGGAGTAGTTCCTGCACTAATTTGGGATGGATCATTGACAGCCTGACGAAGTGAAGTTTCTCCGCTATAATGGGAACTAACAGTTGACCGTATGATAAAGTGATGGAACTAACAGTTGACTGCATGATAAAGTGACGTTTGACGCCTGAGGACTTAGGGCAGACAGTGAGTGTAACAAAGTGAAATCCTGCACTTGGGGACTGATAGCGAAAGCATGACAAAGTGAAATCCTATACTTGGGTTTTGACAGCAAGTAGAATGACAAAGCGAGGACCTACACTTGGGTAAGCAGACAAAGTGAAATCCTTACTTTGGTTCTGACAGCAAGTAGAATGACAAAGCGAAGACCTACACTTGGGTAAGTTTGACACAGTAAAATCCTATACTTTGGTTCTGACAGCAAGTAGAATGACAAAGTAAGACCTACACTTGGGTTTGACATTTGCAGCAGATACAAAGTGACCTAACTTGGTTCTGACAGCAGCAGAATGACAAAGTGAAGACCTACACTTGGGTTCTGACAGGCAGCAGAATGACAAAGTGAAGACCTACACTTGGGTTCTGACAGCAGGCAGAATGACAAAGTGAAGACCTACACTTGGGTTCTGACGCAGGCAGAATGACAAAGTGAAGATCTACACTTGGGTTCTGACAGCTAGCAGAATGACAAAGTGAAGACTACACTTGGGTTCTGACAAGGCAGAATCACAGAATGACAAAGTGAAGACCTACACTTGGGTTCTGACACTCACAGAAGACAATGAGACTACACTGGGTTCTGACAGCAGCAGAATGACAAGTGAAGACCTACACTTGGGTTCTGACAGATCACAGAATGACAAAGTGAAGACCTACACTTGGGTTCTGACAGCAGGCAGAATGACAATGTGAAGACCTACACTTGGGTTCTGACAGCTCACAGAATGACAAAGTGAAGACCTACACTTGGTTCTGACAGCAGGCAGAATGACAATGTGAAGACCTACACTTGGGTTCTGACAGCTCACAGAATGACAAAGTGAAGACCTACACTTGGGTTCTGACAGCAGGCAGAATGACAAAGTGAAGACCTACACTTGGGTTCTGACAGCTCACAGAATGACAAAGTGAAGACCTACACTTGGGTTCTGACAGCAGGCAGAATGACAAAGTGAAGACCTACACTTGGGTTCTGACAGCAGGCAGAATGACAAAGTGAAGACCTACACTTGGGTTCTGACAGCACAGAATGACAATGTGAAGACCTACATTTGGGTTCTGACAGCAGGCAGAATGACAATGTGAAGTTGTACAATTGGGGATGACGGCAAAGAACGTGACAAAGAGAAGTCTTGCACTTTGGATTAGCAGACAATGTGACAAAGAGAAGTCCTATAATTTGGGACTGACGGCAAACAGAGTGACAAAGAGAAGTCCTACAGTTTGGGACTGAGGGCCGACAATGTGACAAAGTGAAGTGCGTGGCTTGTAGTCCCCCAAACTGACGTGAATCATGCCAACACACATGTCAGTGCTGTATTTCCTAGTCCCTTCTTCTTCCTTAAACATGTTTTTTTTCTCATGGGATCAAAGGATGGAGAAGTTAATTCTGCTTCTGCGACCTGTGTCTGATCAAGTTGAGTGCTGGTGGACCAGCTGCAGTGAAAGACCACATGGCTTCCTTGTGGGCAAAGATCACTTTTATATTATTGTAAAGAGCTTTTCTTCTGATGAAATTCCATGCACGTGGAAATGTGTTCATCCTTTTGCAAACTTTGATGTGACGACAACCATGAACAGTACAATGTATGGCACCACACGTAACGACATGTATGTGCTTGAGACGTGTGAACAGTTCCTTCACTGTGCGTGAATTCATTGACATTGCACTTGACCAGTCCTGAGCGTGGTATTATTCAACATCTTCCTTGGACTGCTAGTGTGTGGATGTACCACAATGTCAAAGTTGCCATACTGTTTTTTTTTTTTTTTTTTTTTTTTTTCCTCAGTGTGTATGTTTATGTTCTGTGACAACGGGGGCCCTGTGGTAAGACACGCAAGAGTGAAATCCAGGGAAAGGCCCGGCACAAGTACAGTGGGATCTCCAAGTTGTGACCTTCCAGAATCCCTGAAAAACAGGGTTTGAAAATGGGACGGAGTTTATCTTGGGATCGTCTACGATACATGGAGAGAAAAATATTTGAAATAAAAAAGAAATCTTTGAAACAGAAAAAAGTCTTAAATGGGGGAGGTTCTTGATTTGGATGTTCCTCTGTACAGATTTTGCTCTAACCAGGCGCAGAATGACACATTCTGTCCTAGGCACCTTGTATTCACAGATGTCTGTTATATCAGGTATTAGTCTCCATTTGAATATTAAACTATAGTCTGCATATGCATTGTCGGTTATGAATGGATTCGACTATGTAAGGAAAAGAACACACAAAAAAAAAAGAGACTGAAAATGGCATTGATATAACTGAAAGTAGACTGGTGTCTCAGAAGATTTTTTCTTCATGTGTTATCTGTTTTGGAAAGGGGGGAGGGAGGGGTCCAGAGGTACAAAGATAGCCCTGCAGGTCAGCATACTTAATTATAGTTAAAACATGAAAAGAAAACAGATGTATGAAAGTAAGTAAACAGTTTTATGCATTTATCACAAATGAAATGTGCACTTATGCACACCACAGTTCACACATGCCCACATACACAAATATTTGCAAATATTTCCCCCTCCCACACACACACACTTCTCCCCACCCCACTGCCCCGTGTGGCATTAATGGCGGCTCAGTTCTTTCACTCTACCGTATACAGGTTTCAAAGTGAGATGACTAGCAGGCAGAAATTGAAACAAAATTGAAAAAAGATTACTGTACTGCCACTTGAAGGCCCAAGCAAATTACAAAAACAAACACTACGCGTTTCAGTCCTTTTGGTCTTCTTCAGGCAAAACGAATAACATTCAAGGCAATGAAAATAAAGCATGAACAGTCAGTCACTTATCTGTTCAGATTGAGTGCCAAATGCATGTGGAATGAAAACAAGGCTGTTTCCATAATTTCTGTAGAGTCCGCTCCTGACAACACAATTTAGTTGACAGACTCAAAATTTAACGTCTGCACGGCTGCAGTAAAATCAGGAGGCTAAATAGGCTTTGTCAAACTGGCTTTCACCAGCACTATGCCTTGCTGTCAACTCTATCAACCTCGAAAAACTAGATCATCTGCATCCCCTGTTGTCTGCACACAAAGAATGACAACAGTTATTTGCTTAATTGTGCCGCCAGCGTAAGTGCACGTCCCAATTTCGGGAAGGCATCACCATGTATGTCCAGTGAGTCTCCACGAATCATTGTGAGCGCTTGGACACGGGACTGTCCACGGCATTAAAGTGGACAGTAAATGGAAACCGAGGTCAGCTGAAGTGCTGGGCATCAGTGATGATGAGGATAATGAAGATAAGATAAGATAAGATAATGTTGCTTACAGCCCAGCCGACCGCAAAGGGCCACATCAGGGCTGATAATGAAGATAATGTTAGGAAGTTTCCGTCTTGTCTGGTCCAAGATGATATGACAGGGCTGTACTGTATGTTTCCTCTCTATAGCAGTGTCAACCGAGCCTGAGAAATACAGACACCTTCAGTATTTGCCGGGGATTTGAACAACCTGTCAGAGATGCAGTGGACTGCCCTACCCATGTCAGCCCATAGCGCACTCAGGTCTGGGTGCGAGGTAGTTGGATTTGAGTCATTCCACAAATGAATGTCTAATGAAAATCGAACCCATGACCTTCCAGCCTGCAAACCAGCAACACTAACCGTTGTGCTACAGTGGCTTGTCACATTGTAGAACATGAGAAAAGGAAAAGAAAGGATAAGTAGTGAAAAGGGGCATAACAGAGATTTTTAAAAAAGTGTCAGATTTTTAAAAATCTAATCTGGTTACTGTTTAACTCAAGGGAAAATGAAAAAAATTTGATTGATTCATGTTTCCCATTCATCATAAACAGTAGGTCACATTTAGTTTGTCCAAGGTTGAAGCATAGGCTGTATTGTTGATGTTTTCTCGCAAGATTTAATCATTCCATTTCATTTTGCCAAAAAGGAGAAAAAACCATTATCACAGCTGACTGAAAAATGCATAGGTCGATTTCCGGTATCAGACTATAATTATTGTAAATTATGCCAGTACTTTTCAGTTTGTAATTGGATTTGAATTTAGTTTACATAATAAAACCCATCTTCAGTTTCTAATTAGATTTGAATTTAGTTTACATAATAAAACCCATCTTCAGTTTCTAGTTGGATTGGAATTTAGTTTACATAATAAAACCCATCTTCAGTTTCTAGTTGGATTGGAATTTAGTTTACATAATAAAACCCATCTTCAGTTTCTAGTTGGATTGGAATTTAGTTTACATAATAAAACCCATCTTCAGTTTCTAGTTGGACTGGAATTTAGTTTACATAATAAAACCCATCTTCAGTTTCTAGTTGGATTGGAATTTAGTTTTACATAATAAAACCCATCTTCAGTTTCTAGTTGGATTGGAATTTAGTTTACATAATAAAACCCATCTTCAGTTTCTAGTTGGATTGGAATTAGTTTACATAATAAAACCCATCTTCAGTTTCTAGTTGGATTGGAATTTAGTTTACATAATAAAACCCATCTTCAGTTTCTAGTTGGATTGGAATTTAGTTTACATAATAAAACCCATCTTCAGTTTCTAGTTGGATTGGAATTTAGTTTACATAATAAACCCATCTTCAGTTTCTAGTTGGATTGGAATTTAGTTTACATAATAAAACCCATCTTCAGTTTCTAGTTGGATTGGAATTTAGTTTACATAATAAAACCCATCTTCAGTTTCTAGTTGGATTGGAATTTAGTTTACATAATAAAACCATCTTCAGTTCTAGTTGGATTGGAATTTAGTTTACATAATAAAACCATCTTCAGTTTCTAGTTGGATTGGAATTTAGTTTACATAAAAAAACCCATCTTCAGTTTCTAGTTGGATTGGAATTTAGTTTACATAATAAAACCCATCTTCAGTTTCTAGTTGGATTGGAATTTAGTTTACATAATAAAACCCATCTTCAGTTTCTAGTTGGATTGGAATTTAGTTTACATAATAAAACCCATCTTCAGTTTCTAGTTGATTGGAATTTAGTTTACATAATAAACCCATCTTCAGTTTCTAGTTGGATTGGAATTTAGTTTACATAATAAAACCCATCTTCAGTTTCTAGTTGGATTGGAATTTAGTTTACATAATAAACCCATCTTCAGTTTCTAGTTGGATTGGAATTTAGTTTACATAATAAAAACCCATCTTCAGTTTCTAGTTGGATTGGAATTTAGTTTACATAATAAAACCCATCTTCAGTTTCTAGTTGGATTGGAATTTAGTTTACATAATAAAACCCCTCTTCAGTTTCTAGTTGGATTGGAATTTAGTTTACATAATAAAACCCATCTTCAGTTTCTAGTTGGATTGGAATTTAGTTTACATAATAAACCCATCTTCAGTTTCTAGTTGGATTGGAATTTAGTTTACATAATAAAACCCATCTTCAGTTTCTAGTTGGATTGGAATTTTAGTTTACATAATAAAACCCATCTTCAGTTTCTAGTTGGATTGGAATTTAGTTTACATAAATAAAACCCATCTTCATTTCTAGTTGGATTGGAATTTAGTTTACATAATAAAACCCATCTTCAGTTTCTAGTTGGATTGGAATTTAGTTTACATAATAAAACCCATCTTCAGTTTCTAGTTGGACTAGGAATTTAGTTTACATAATAAAACCCATCGTCAGTTTCTAGTTGGATTGGAATTTAGTTTACATAATAAAAACCCATCTTCAGTTTCTAGTTGGATTGGAATTTAGTTTACATAATAAAACCCATCTTCAGTTTCTAGTTGGATTGGAATTTAGTTTACATAATAAAACCCATCTTCAGTTTCTAGTTGGATTGGAATTTAGTTTACATAATAAAACCCATCTTCAGTTTCTAGTTGGACTGGAATTTAGTTTACATAATAAAACCCATCTTCAGTTCTAGTTGGATTGGAATTTAGTTTACATAATAAAACCCATCTTCAGTTTCTAGTTGGATTGGAATTTAGTTTACATAATAAAACCCATCTTCAGTTTCTAGTTGGATTGGAATTTAGTTTACATAATAAAACCCATCTTCAGTTTCTAGTTGGATTGGAATTTAGTTTACATAATAAAACCCATCTTCAGTTTCTAGTTGGATTGGAATTTAGTTTACATAATAAAACCCATCTTCAGTTTCTAGTTGGATTGGAATTTAGTTTACATAATAAAACCCATCTTCAGTTTCTAGTTGGATTGGAATTTAGTTTACATAATAAAACCATCTTCAGTTTCTAGTTGGATTGGAATTTAGTTTACATAATAAAACCCATCTTCAGTTTCTAGTTGGACTGGAATTTAGTTTACATAATAAAACCCATCTTCAGTTTCTAGTTGGATTGGAATTTAGTTTACATAATAAAACCCATCTTCAGTTTCTAGTTGGACTGGAATTTAGTTTACATAATAAAACCCATCTTCAGTTTTAGTTGGATTGGAATTTAGTTTACATAATAAAACCCATCTTCAGTTCTAGTTGGATTGGAATTTAGTTTACATAATAAAACCCATCTTCAGTTTCTAGTTGGATTGGAATTTAGTTTACATAATAAAACCCATCTTCAGTTTCTAGTTGGACTGGAATTTAGTTTACATAATAAAACCCCTCTTCAGTTTCTAGTTGGATTGGAATTTAGTTTACATAATAAAACCCATCTTCAGTTTCTAGTTGGATTGGAATTTAGTTTACATAATAAAACCCATCTTCAGTTTCTAGTTGGACTGGAATTTAGTTTACATAATATAACCCATCTTCAGTTTCTAGTTGGATTGGAATTTAGTTTACATATACCTGTAACTGCCCTAGCCTGGTTTTGTTCTTTCATTTCTTTTTTCAAATGCCAAACGTGCCATCAATACGACCGTAACCCAGAAATGTTTCAAGGGTGATAATGTAAAGAAGCTAACTTCTCTGGTATAATTGAAGGGAAATAACTCCAAAACTGGTAGGATGTCCCATCTTCGGCGTAGAGACTGTATGCTTTTCAGCCAAGAAGATGTCAGAGCTGGGGATGTGAAGGGGTCAACAACAGCAACAAATGTGTACAATGCAGCCACACATCTATGAAACTTGCTAGCTTTTTGTTTGGCTCGTTTATGCTACAGTTATTGTCACAGAACAAGGGGTTGTAATTTTAGTCAAATTTTAAAGGGAACATGCGGCTCAGGTGATATAACTGATGGGGTTATTTGTCCAAAGAGCATGGGGGGAAGAGGATCAGTGTAATATTGTACTGACATCAGAAGGAGGACCAAATATGAAAGTGGGCAGCAAAAATGCTAATGTTGTGGTTGGGTTGCTATTACGTAACCTTTAAGTAATGGAAAACACAGATCCTGCAGGGAACGACAAGGTGATGATGGAACATGACTTCTGATGTATGTGCAGTAGGTTTACAAGACTTGCATCAAAAGAAAGGTGGGATCAGCCTCTGAGATCAGGAAAGGGAGATAGAATCACTTATTTCTGTTCTTAAAAAAGAAAAAAGAAGAAGAAAGAGAAAGAAAAGAGGAAGCCAGAGAATGTCCACAATGTGACGTCTTTGACTCTGAAATTGATGCAGCTGTATACAGCTGAAGTCTCATGAACTGATACGATTATGAGGGTGATTGTGTTCATTTGGATCTTTGTCTCATACCTGTTGTTTTTTTTTCTTGTAGACAAGGGCAGCGCACTGTTTTGTCTTTCCGCCCATTCTGTGTGGATGGGCACGTTTTGTTGGTCGACATTTTCCCCTTCTGTACTGGAACTGAGATGTGTCATATTAGGTGAATCTGCTCAGTTCTCAGGGTTTGCCGAGTGTAGAGCATTGTGGTTTTTTTGTAATGGGATTGGGAACCATTTCCAACCGAATACCTCTTGATTTTCACAGGCCCTGGACTTTGCCGGCCAGGCCTTTTATCCATGGATCCGTCATTCGTACAGTTATTGGCAGGGCTTGTGTATTCCAGTGTTACTGTTCTTGTTTCTGTTGGCGGTTGTTGTTTTTTTGTGCTGCTGTTTTCTGTTTTGTTGAAACAAGGTCTGGTTGTTATGTTGTTATAGTCCCTTGCGTGAGTATGAGTTTTCTTCATTTTTAAAAATCTTTTTCTCAGGTAATTGATTTTAGAGAGAGAGAGAGAGTTTGAAGGTGTCTATGCATGTGTGTAAAAGAAGAGAGAGGGGTAAATACATGGGGTTTGAAGTAGTTGTAACCATAAAGGGGTGCTGAAATCATTCTCAGTAAAACAATGTTCCTTTATGGTGAATGATTTTTTTTTTACAACATACCAAAATTCACACACACAAAAATAAAATAAAAAAATATTAATTAAATATTCTTGCCCTTTTTGGGGCCCACAGAATTTTTAAAAAGTCAAGTACGGGGTATTTTACAAATAGACATAATTGTTTTAAATTTTTTTGGCTGCTTTGAAAATGCATGTGGGGAGTGTTGTGTGGATTTTTTTAAAGAAAAGTAAAGACCACATAACTTATTTTTTTTTTTCATTTGGCTTTTATTCTGACGAGAGAAACCCTTTACCCCCCGGGAAAACCCCTACGCCACCAAAATTTTGGAAAATTGGGGACTATGTGAGGGGACAGTAAAATCCCTTTTTTCTGAACGCAGAAAATAGGGGGATAAAACCCTCCCTTTTGTGGGGTGTGTGGGGTGTGTTTTTGTGTGTTTGTGTGGGGGTGTTGTGTGCAGCTTTCCCTTTTCAGAATTTTTTTTCATTGTTTTCTTTTTAACATTTAAAACGGGTGTGTGTGGAGTGTGGGGGTGTGTGTGTTTTTTTAAAATATTTGCAGCTTTGTTTTGGAGGATAAAAATTTTAATTTTTTAACAAAAAAAAAAATCAGAGTTTTTTTTTCCTCCAGGCTTAAGATGATAAAAGGAAAGGGAAAAAATAAAAAAAAGAAGAAAAAAAACAACGAAATTTATTCGCTGAAAAAAGGGATTTTGTTTTCAAAACAAAAATTTTTTCTTCCTTCCCCCCCCCCCCCCCCCAGTTTTAGCTAAAATTCTGATGCAAACTAAAAAGTAAAGTACTTTTAAAAATATCCTCCTCTGCATTCCCTTTTGGGTTTTTTGGCCTTTTGTGTTGAAATTGTGAAAAACGCCCACCCAAACAAGGCAGGCCCTTTGGGTTTTTTTTTTTTTAAATCGATTTTTTGGGTTTGTTTAAAAATGGGGAAGCATGTACATTTGTAGTGTTTTAATGCTCTGTGGGTTCCCCGTTTGTGTTTTTTTCACTCAAATTTTGGGTCATCACAAGAAGTTAAATTTTGGTTTTTTCTTTAAACCCTTTCGGGTTCAACAGGCTTGGCATGTTTTTTGTTGTTTTGTATCTTGTTGAGGGTAAGACGTGTTATCCAATACGGGAACCCTTACATTTTTTTTTTTTTTATTGTTGTGAAGACTGTTTTTCTTCCATTCTGCTAACTTGTTTAGGTGTGAATGTGCATTCAGTGTGTGGAAATGTTTATGTATGATATGTCTGTGTCATTTTGCACTCATCATTTTAGAACTAGAATTGTAAACTATTGAGACTTAACTTCTGGATCAAATAAATGATAATTCTGAAATAGTTTGCAAAGATGACCATGTTTTACAGAGTACATACCTAGCGATGAGATTACATGAGTTAGGAACATATTAACAATAAGATCTGTAGATTTTTGCCGATTAGGGTAACAAAGTTGTGATTTGTTTTGCAGAAATAGTTCTTTCATTTTTGTCGCATCTTCAGTGTGTTATCCCCCATGCCAGTCATTTTGGCTTTCTGAGACACAGCCACAAATAGGATAGTTCTGTCACAATCCTAGCACCAGCAGTGCATATGGAGTTTCCTATATGTTGAGCTCTTTGGTCTAGTTTGATTGCAACAGTAGCTCAGTATCCACCATCACCTGTCCTTTTCTTTAGAATCAATCTTTTGGCATTATCTTTTTTTCCCATCTAGTTTTGCATTTTTTTTTTTTAGGGAGCAAAAGAATCGGGGACAAGGAACAAAGGTCGCTTGGACAGTTTAACTTAAAAAAAAAAATCTTCCATTGCTTTTCAAACAGCATTAAAAGCTGTCATGAAAGAGGATTATCTCAGGAATTTCTCTCAAATGACTAAAGCTTCTGTCTCTATGACTGGTTATTGTTGTGATATTGGAACAAGTCCTTGAAATGGGTGCAAGGATCAAATGACAAACCGATGTGCAAGGTGCTAGGAAACTTGCTTTTGATTAGAAAGATTTGGTTTATAGTCATTTAGTTTGGTTCCTTCATTTGTACTTTGCAGCGGCAAGCCCATCAAAACGTTTAGATTTTTTTGTGTGTTTTTTTTTGTATCATCACATTAAAAAGTTTGCCAGGTAGGAGGAAGGATGAAAGAGGAAGATCAGGGAAAGGGGGGGGATAAGAAGGGGAGTGGAGGGGAGAGAAAGAGGGCAAGGAAAACATGGAACTGCTGTTTGTTCCTTTTTCTGTTTTTTTTTTTTTTCCCAATGTATAATTTAGTGCTCATGAATCAAAATTCTTATCTTATGTCTTTCCAATCAAAAAAAAAAAAAAAAAAAGGAAAAAAACCCAACCTTGAATCTATTCCAATGCATATATAGGACAGTTCTAAAACTGTAATAGAAATTGACGCAGTTTAGGGGTGTTTAATAAAAAAAACAGGTGGCTTGTTTACACTTCAGATCCTGTAGTGTCTAGGATCATACACTGCATTTTCTGGTTCCAGGTGCCAGCAAAATATGAGGGATAATGTTCCACTCACCTGTGAAATTTGGGTGTCGTAGATAGCATACTCTCTGCTTAGTTTTTTGCATGATAGGAAACAAGGCAATTTGACCACACTCGCTTAAAACTTTTGGGGTTGTCATTTTTTTCACGCTGACATTGTCATTTAAAAGAAAAAAAGGGGAATTTGTTAGTTAGTTCATTAAAATATATGAGTGGATTTGTCTTAAAAATGCTAGGATCAGCATTTCACCTGTGCAAATGAACCTTTTATGGACACACAAAAGGCATGGTGTGGCCCTATCAACTATTCACAAAGGTAAAGGGATTTTAAAAGGGAAATCACTCTTATTCCCACTAAAAACCAGGTTATTTTTTTACATTGACTTTGCTAAGCCAGCCTACCATTGAAATAAGTTTATGGCTTAATAGCCTTTGAAGGGAATTATACATCAGCTGTAACATTAGCATATTTGTACAACTTGGAAATTTGTTATGTTTACCGACTCTACATTGTTTTTTTTCCCCTAGTTAATATATAAGTTCTTCTTTTTCCCTAAAATATGGTTCACTCAAAATGAGTAGGTCACCAGCGCGCTTTGTTAAAAAGTAAAATAAAATAACATAAAATAGTGCGACTCAGACTGTTGGCCCTGGAGCAAATTTGGCAAAAAGGGGGTCGCGTGCACTCGATATTCAAGAAGTTAAAGCAATGGCCAAATTCAGGCCCAGTTAACAGTAAAATATCGGGGGAAGTAAAAAATAGAAAAACTAAATATGCAGATCTCAAAATGTTGTATCAATTTGTTTTTTAAAGAGATTGCATTTGTGGCAATCTTGATGGCACCCGGCAGTGAGTTCCACACCCGTACAGAACTGGGAAAAAAAGAATGAAAGGGTGTCAATATTTGATGCAGGTAGGGTATAACATGACCGCACTCCTGGTGCTACTTTTATTCAATACTAGTTGTTCCATTGGAATATCAATTACTTTAGCTCTGCCTTTGAAAAAGGTGTTAAGTTTAATAAAAGCTCTTCTCTCTTCTAAGGGTTTCCATTTAATTTCCTCATGTTCTTCCTAGTTTCCCCTTTTCTCTGATGGGGTTTCCCCTGTTACGAACCGTGCTGCTCTCTTCTAAATCTTTTCAAGGTTATCAATGTCCTTTAGAGGGTAAGGACCCCAAATGAGCAACCATATTCCAGTACTGGTCTAACCAGTGTTTTGTAGCAGTCGTCTTTAACTTTTTGGGGGCGTCATTGATTTTCCCTGTGTAAGAAAGAAGATGTTATTTGCTTTCTTACATACTAAATTGTAATGTTCTTTCCATTTGAGAGACTATCTATAATCACGCCTAATATTTTGCAGCATTAGTTTCTTTAAGAATAGTATTATGGATAGAATAATTGATCTAATTAGTGACGTTTGTTACTTATACGCAACACTTGGCACTTTTGAGGATGAAATTCCATTTTCCAAGTTTTTCCCACTTTGTAAAGCGTTTAGATCTTCTTGTAGAATGCGTGTATCATTCTTGCTCTGATTGTTCTATTTACTAAACTGTCATTGAAAAAAACCCTTATAGTAGTTCCAGGAGAGAGATTTTCACTTATGTTCATTTATATAAATTAAGAAAAACAAGGGCCCAGAACATTTCCCCTGTGGAAACACTGACAAGACTGGTTTACAATGGGATGACGACCCTTCCACAACACTTTCTGCGTTCTCCCAACGAGGAATGATCTAGCCCATTTTAGCAAAGAACGCCATGCCAATGTGTTCAAACTTAAGCAGCAGGCCCTCATGGTCAACCTTATCAAAGGCTTTAGAAAAATTAATAAAATTGCATTCTATTTGCTGTCTGTTGTTAAGACAGTTACTAAAATCATTGAGTGTTGTTATAAGTTGAGTCTCACAACTCCTTCGCTGTCAAAAAACCATGTGGGCGTTATTTAAGAAATCTATTTGTCAAAATGGTCCATTATGTACTATATATTATGTGTTCAAGTAATTTAGCTGATATGGATGTAAGGATACAGGTCTATAATTCTCGGTTTTTGTTTTGTCCCCCTTTTTAAATAAGGGAACAATGCTCGCATCTCCCCACTCATCAGGTATTACTCCCTGGTCCAGTGAAGCTTGGTAAAGTAATTGGTATACCTCATCAATTCATTGGCACATAATTTTAAGAGCTTGCAGGAACGCCATCGGGACCAGTAGCTTTGTTTTCATTGATATTGGTCAGTAACTTAAATACTCCTGCTTTGTTTACTTTGATGTTTTGCATTTCAGGGAGTTTATCATCATCCTTTAGTCTAACGTTAATTAAAGGTTTGGGATTTGAGAAAACTGAACAAAATGCTTGTTTAGTAAGTTTGCTTTCCCTTCAGGGTCTGTATTAGGTTATTCTGGTTTATTTCTCAGGTCTGGAATCCCAATGTTGCCCTGTCTCTTACTCTTATGTAAGACCATAATTTCTTGTTTTGACGATCCCCTTTCCCGGGAAATCATCGAATTAACATAATGGAGTGGAGCAAGTCTACATTCTCTCTGACACCTTTCTTAATATGTTTATACTAACCAGTAATCTTTCTAAAATTAGGATGTAGTTTCAATTTCTTAAAAAAAACGATGTTTCCTTCTCAACAAGTTTAGTTTTAGTAGAATCCTGGCTGGTGGTTCTTGCTTGAAGTTATTTTAGTAGGTATGTTGTCATCCATAATAAATTCAAATTAGTTTTTATACACTTCCAAAGATCATGAATTTTCTTTAACACTATGGGACCTCAAAAAAAGACGACTGAATTATGGTATCCCTGCGCAATTTTGGTAAATCTGCTTGGTTCCAGGGTCTGTGGTACTTTTTAGGGGTTTTCTTCGAAAGGGTTGAAAATTATCTCTAAAAGAACGATGTCATGATCACCCAGGCCTCCCAATTAATTCCTGATTGCCTAAAGCGCCTGGACAATGGTAAAAAATAAATCCAGGAATGCCTTACCACGAGTTGGTGATTCAACTGCTGTACTAACCCAAGTCTTTGGTGGCATCAAAAAACTGAGTTTTAATATTTTTTACTGTATTGATTACCAAGTATGGCTTTCTTCACCCAATCAATATCTGGAAAATAAAGTCTCCCCCAAATCCATAATATTGCCTTCCTATTGCCAAAAACAATGTTAAAAATGTCTCTGCAAATAGACATACTTTACATTTTCATCTGAGTCTGGAGGTCTGTAAACTGATCCAACAATGAAGGTCTCTTATTCTTAAAATTAACCCTACAAAATAAACTTTCACTATTTTTCCCTTGATATAAAAACTCACGGGCTAAATTCTTCCTAATGGAAATTTCAAGACTCCCCACCTCTTTTTCCAGTCTGTCCTTTCTATAAATATCAAATCCTCCATTAAAAGTTCACTACTGGATGTTCAGTTTCTAGCCAAGTTTCTGTTCCAATTACAACTCAATTTTTTTTTTCAGTGATAATTACTGAGTTTTCCTTTTTTTTAAATAAGAGATTGAAAATTTACGACTATGCATTTAAGTTTATCTTTTTTCTTAATGATTTAGGGTTCGTTGCACTTTATGATTTGGGAATTTTATCAGTTTTAGAATCAGGGGTGGATGCAAACTTAGGTCAAAATTTAAGTTTTTTTTTGGGGGATCGGTCTGGTGAGATAGGGTCAAAACGGTTGCTTTCTGAGCTGCAATTTTAAATTTAGAATCCTAAAAAAGTCTTGAACTAAAGTTGGAAGCCGCAGGTATAAAAGTCCATGATATACACTATTGCATAATGCTTCATAAACTGCTGAATTCTTTTAACATACATTTAGTGTGATACCATGAATTTGCAGAGTACAGGCAACTGCTTTATGTTTCCATGTGACTCTCAAATTGCAAACTCCGCATGGATATTTTACTTTGGTGGAGGGACCAGGATTGAGTTAAATGTCTCCTGATAGGAAAAGGGCTTTAAAAAACCATAATTTAAACTCCTCTATGTCTAACTCTTTTAATCAAACAATTCCTTATCACTGTACTATTTCAAATGTTAATTGAAATCAGGGTTCAAATCTGGGCCTAGAAATAGACGTAAGAACGTACTCGGCACGGGGTGCACACAGGAGGACTAACATGGTTCAGTTGCACAAAGTTTTAAAACCTGCAAAAATGGAACAAAAGGCGTTACATCAACATCTAAATTTCAAATTAAACTGAGTGCTAGGAAATATTGTTGTTCCTGTCACATGTGGAACAGCAAGGAAAAATAGAAAACTTTTAACGAAGCCGAGGAACAACACGCCGGTAGCCATCTTGAAAGCCAAATAAGCTCACCTTCCCTGAAAGGGTTTTAAAACACAATTTCGTTAAGAAAAAGAAAAGAAATAAGCGTTAAATTACAACAGCTAACAGTGTGATTATTAAAATTCACGGATCTCGTATGAGTAAAAGATGCAAGGCGTTAAAGATGTACAATGAATTTAAAACGGGAGCTCCAAAAACCAGGCGCCTCCTCGCTGGACATGCGCGTGGAATATGTAAATTTCCAAATTTATATTATACAATTTTTCATGCCACTATTGTTTTTTCCACATTTTTTTTTTATTTATCATTGTGTTCATAACCCCTTCATCAAACTTTTCTATGTTTGGATGTTCCTATTAAAGCATAATGGTGAACTTTAATTGTAGACCAGACTTAATGGAGAAGGAAAGATACTGTAAAGGTAGGGGGAAATTTTTTTTAAAAACACAGTATATTGTTTTGTAAATAAAGATGTAGGAGATTAAAAAAAAAAATGGATGATTTATATGGTAATTTATGAAAACAAATAAACTGCTCACCCTAAAAGTGGAACAGCACATTTCTTGCTCACCCAAGAAACAAAAAGGGAACAGGGGCAATGTGTTTCTCATCATAGAAGTGGAACAGGCAATGTGTTGCTCATCATAGAAGTGGAACAGTGCAATGTGTTGCTCATCATAGAAGTGGAACAGTGCAATGGTGTTGCTCATCTAGAAGTGGAACAGTGCAATGTGTTGTCATCATAGAAGTGGAACAGTGCAATGCGGTGCTCTCCATAACCGATCAAATGTCGTGAATCAGACTTTTCCCAAGTGCACACCCAGCAATTGTTTTTGCCATGTAAGCAACAGTTAAAATGTTTATTCCTTTTTGCCTGACTTTGTGCATAGGGACAGGTGGAAGTGATTACCCTTCATTTGTTCATCATGTGCAACACATCCTGTGGGGGAGTTTATATTCATAAACATCTCGATGAAAATCAAATAATTCCAAATCCGTCACAAAATCAAAAATGCTGTTGTCTGGGTTTTTTCCCCTTTTTTCTTTTTTTTTTTTTTTTAAAACACCATCAGTCTATAGTTACGTTGATGGTGAAAACACCAGCCAGAATTGTTGGTGTTTTTTGTGTTCTTTTTTTCCTTTGGGTTTAATTCCAGGGACTGTCTTAGGCAAAATTTGGGTAATTTCTTCTTCAGTGTTTGGAATGGGGTGAACAGATGTATTCAAGACAGGGCAGAAAAATATATATTGAAACATAGTGGATGTACAAAGGGAACTGCTGGCATTTTTTTTATTACATTTATATCTCCTGCTTTTGTTGTTGTTGTTTGTTCGTTTTTTCCCCCATTCATTTGTTTATTACTTTAAGTGGCTGTTTTGTTGACAAAAAAAAAAAGATTATTCATTGTTATTTTTTACATGCTAAAATCGATATTTTGTTTTTTTAGCCATTGAATTATCAAGTACCTTCAAAGGAATTCCTGTTGTCCGGTGTGACATGTTTAAACTTTGAGTAGCGTGTTTTTGGTATTCGTTGCTTATTGTGAACGTGTATCCACAAAAGGTTTTTAATTCACAAAAGATTTCAAAAAACCATGTTTCACCATGAGTGGCACTGAATACTGTGGCAGAAAAGGAAACCACTATTTATTTCAGTACTTGGTCAGTCTCTGCAGCCGTTTCTTCATGGTTGACAGTATTGGGACAGTACATTTCCCTTTTTCTTTACAGACTTGTTTAATTTGTTGTTCACCATGTGGTGATTTTGTTCTGTCATATCTGGCATGTTCTGTCTGGTTCCTCGCGATCCCCATATCCGATTGATTTAAATTGGTCATATCACAGTTGTACAAGACTGCCATCTTTAAAGGCCTGTTACGTCCTTTTTTTGTGTGTGTGCGGTCTGTTATTTTGTTCCATTGTTTCTTTTTGGAGTTGTTGTTGGCAGCCTCCTCATTTTTTTTTTTTTTACATTTAGTTGATCTCAAATTATGTATATTCCTGTTAGTGTGTGTGTGTGTGTGTGGTGTGTGTGCGCGCGGCACGCGCGCGTGCGTGCGTGCGTGTGTTTGTTGTTGTGTGTGGGGTGATTTTAGTTCAAGTTTTGTTTTGTTTTATGCATGTTTTTTAGTCTTAAATTTTGCACACATTTCAAATGCATACATGTGCATGCAAGCATGGATACACGTACACACACACACATGCACACACCCCGCGCGCGCGCACACAACACACACACATCGGAGGCCTTCAATGCACATACATGCACACCCAAAACTACAGTTAGTAGTAGAGACTGTAATAGCTTGGTATCAAGATCTACTAGCACATTAAGGTTAATATGCAAGTAGGGCTCTGCTGTACTTTATATTTATATATATATTATATATATATATATATATATATTTTTTTGTTTCTTTGAAAATATGTTTAAGTCTGATTTAAAATAAAATAAAATCAGGTCCCGATCAACACTGTGAGACCAAAAAGACAATAAGAAATTAATTTCAGTTTATGCTGGCATTCTTTTCCCTTTGAAAAACCTTATGCTAGCGAGTAGATTTTTTTCCTCTGAAAAAAATAAGCGTGAAGAATGAAGCTTTAACAATATTACTGTAGTCTGATATAAGTTACGGTGGATATGAAAACACTTAAACAGCTATAAGTGCATCCAATTTGAATCATATGATGTTTTATGATTTTGCCAAAATTGTTTTACATCTTTCTTTTTTTAAAGACGGGTATTTTGAAAGTCTAAAGAGAAATGAATTGGTTTGAATGTGTTTGCCTTTTTGTATTTATGTAAGATCTGCATGAATTGTTAAAAAAATTAGCATTGAAATAAGTGCACTCATTTCCTGCACAGCGATTATTTTTCCTTTTTTCTCCCAAGCCGTTCTCATTTTTAAATATCTTGATACATATTTTAAATGAATTGTTTTGGATTTTATTCCAGTTCATTTATATAGGTAAATGTATGTCATATCCAATGTTTAACATTGAATTTTTCATACTGGCTCTGTTGCTTTATTACATTATGACAAAGAGAAATTATTGACTTTTTTGTTGGTTTTCTTTTTGACCGTGTTGTCCATTTTTTTTTTAAAGTTTTTTTTTAACTGCCCGAAATGTGTGTGTTGAAGTAGATTCAATAGATTTTGCTATTTTCAATGCTTTTTTTTCACTTTCTCTGACAGTGTCTTAACTCCAGTGTTTCTCCCTCAAACGAAATTCGTTGGTTTTCTCAAAATCCCTTCCTTTCTTTTTTGTTAATATTTTTCCCTGTATTATTGTATGATTATATAAATACAGATTTGTTTGTGGGCTGTTTTTGATCTTGTGAGTGATGAATTTTCATTGCTACATTCCGTATGCCATCATACAGAGTTTGGAATGTATGTCTCCACTATGTACATAAAATATTATGCAATTGTTGTGATGTGATTAAAATGGATTGGAAAAAAAAAGTTTTTAGTTACGAGAGTAATGTAAATTCATGTCTGCGTGCACCTGTGCAGGTTTGTTTATACTTGGTGTGGATAAATGCATGTTTATACATGGATCTTGTCTCTGTGTCTGTGTGTGTGTGTGTTTCACGATCTTTTGTGGAGCTGTAGCGATGAAAGCTGCAGTATAATGGGAAGTCCATTCAGGGAAGGTTTTAGCTGACAGATGGAGGGTGTTGGGCTCCAACCCTTCCATGAAGCCATGCCTAGACACTATAAACCCCTTCAGGTTTTTCAACATCTGTGACCTAATGCAGGAATTCAGCTTTCAACCTTTAATAGTCTACAAAGACATGGATCCCTTCACCCCTGACCTTCGTCTCATTCACTTTGTCAACCCTGCCTGTAAAAGGTCGAACACACACTTAACCACAAACATTATACCCATGCCTGTACAAAGACAGTCACTTTCCCTGTACATTATTTGCATGCTTGTCATAACACACACAATAAAATTATATGAGCCTGAACAAAGACAAACAAACAGCTACCCAGACATTATATGCGTGCTGTGAAAAGAGTCGCCACATACATTATATGCATGCCAGTACAAACACACATTTTCCACATACTTACAGACATTATATGCATGCCCGTGAAAAGAGTCACCACATTTCATTGTATGCATGGCAGTAAGACCCCACATTTACCACATACTTTATAGACATTATATGCATGCTGTGAAAAAAATCACCACATACATTTATATGCATGGCAGTACAGACCACATTTACCATATACATTATATGATGCCGGTACAGCACACATTTACCACATACTTTATAGACATTATATGCTGCCTGGAAAAGAGTCACCAATACATTATATGCATGCCAGTACAGACACAATTTACCACATAATTTATATGCATGCCAGTTTCAGACACACATTACCACATACATTATATGCATGCCAGTACAGGGCACATTTTTCCACATGTATAAAATTTTTATGCATGCCCGTGCAGACACTCTTTAACACACATCATGTGCATGCCTGTACAAAACACACATACATTACATGATGCCTATACAAAGATGAAACACATAGTTACGACATATGTATATGCGTGCCCCAAGCCTTTTCAACTTTCTTCAGTGTTCAAATGGACAGTGATGTTTAAATCTAGAGCCCTGCATCCAGTGAAGCCCCTTTGGCCTTCTCAAGGTCAGAAAAGCTGCCCTCAGTTTTTCACCATAAGTTTCACCCACCTGCCAGGTTTTGGTGGGTAACAGGTAGTTGGTGGACATGTGATAGTCTGGTTTCTAGTCCCACGTGAATATTTATGTGGGAGATACGGAGCTGATGAAGGTGGTCAGTCCTAGCAGTTGGAAAAGGGTTGTTGCTCATAACTTTTTGCCTGGTGGATTGGGACGGCATCAGGGCTGATGCCCAGACTTCTTTGCCACTGGGAGCTGTATCGGCTGTTGATGATGGTCTTGGGCTCTTTGTAGGATATTGGGTGGATGATTGGCTCCTGCTTACAGCTGGGTTTGAAAACGGTGTTGGCTTTCTAATTCCCATCTATGCAACAACGACACGGCAACCACTGGAAGACAACAGCCAGGCCAGCAGAGAAGTTGCTGAGCGCCTTCCTAACTTTGTGCAGCTGCTGTTCATTGCCAGGGTCACCCAAGTCCCTCCAGCGGAGTGCCACTGTCAATGAAGAAGAACGTCTTGTCTGGAGGTCAGCAGTTGTGCTCTGGACGAGTCTTCAGCCTGAAGCAGTGCTGTTGACTTGTGCTCTGAAGGAGATTATTTCCGCTGAAAAAGCTTTGGGTGTTAGTCTCCCATCTAAGTGTTTGATGACACCACCCCTCTCCTCCTGCTACCATCCCCTGTTCCTGACCGCTCCTGACGACCATCTACCTATGTACACATTCGCACCCAAGCCATCCAGCCTTTCTCTCTAATGATGATGGCTGTATTCTGCAGACATTCAAAGATCAACGACCATTACCACAATGGTGCTACTACTATATATACTGTGGTATATATCAGTGGAGCACTTTGTTACATTCAGTTTTCACATAATCTGCCCACTCGGGTAACTAAGATGTGCATAAACCACAGAGAAGGTACGAGACCTATAGTATCATGCACTACACTGACACCAGAATATCACATTAAGAAGCAGCTAAATTGGCCATTTTCATGTTGGGTGTCGGCAAAAACTGAACTGCCAACGTCCGACTGTCAACTTTTGAGTCATTTCACCACCCTAGTGAAGGACTTGCTTCCTGATTTGAAATTCTTTTTTGTTCCACAAATGAGATGGCAATTTAACCATAAAATTACAGAAAATGATCTCACATCACACAACACACACACACACACACACCCCCGCACGCACACACACTCACACACACACACACACTCACACACATACACACACACACACACACACACACACACACACACACAAACAGCTCCCTATTCACAGGATGATTCAAGGCGGGAAGAAATTTCAGGGAGAGATGGGCAGCAGGAGGTCTTCAGGGAAGAAGGCCTCCTTCATGCCAGTGCTTTAGCCCTTCATCCCTTTCACTCCAGGGCTGGGCTGCATCCAGATCATGCATGACTCCTGTTTGCCACTGCCTGCATTGGAAGGACAGCCTGGCACCTCAAGGTTAGGTCACCGTGGGATGGATATCTTCACCACTTAGATCTCAGACGACTGTTGGGAAATTTAACCTGTTTCAAAGTTTACTTTAGTTTCTCCTGCACCACATCCAGCTAGAACTCTTTTCAGCTGCTGCCATTGTTGGTAGACTCTGGGATAATCTTCCTCCCAGAAATCAAGACTTGTTTCATGAGATCATAAGCAATTTCATATAAGCGATTTTCATAATAAAGCATTCAACTTGAAAAAAAAAAAAACCCACAGTAAGTCGAACAAACTGTGAAACGTTTAAGAAAAAAAACATGCTCTTATGAAGGGACGCAACCCCGCACATATATGCCACTAATGGACATCACCCCCCATCTCACACAGTTTTCGTGTTTTGGCAAACCATTTTCCTTTCGGCATTTTGAGATCTGAAAATGAATCATTTGTATATCAACCCTAAAAACAACCCTTTAGAATTTGTTGAAAATTTGCTAAGTGATTTTACAGACACTGATTCACTCATACAGACAGGAAAGCAAAACAAACGAACAAAAACTGCTGGTTACATCTACCACACATAATTCACAGAAACTTGAAAGTATATAGGAGATGCCAACACTGTGCTGGCTATGCCACAATGCAAGTATTGTCAGAGATAGGAGAGCTGGCTGGTGGTTTCCTGTTAACATTGAATTGGAATAGGTACCACTGGTCACTGGTGAAGAGACTAAAAAATAGTGCGGCTGTCCTCTCATTGTTTGCCTGTACAACCTGCAACTGACCGCTCCCTCTGTACAGTGACATAATGGTTCTGGGTTTGGCTGCATACAGCTGAGCCAGAGTGTGCCATGTAGGAGAAAAGTCAAAGACTGGGGGGGAAAAAAAGACAATTTCCTCATGAATTTTATTTTGGAATGAACTTTTCATATGAAATGAAATGGCTCTGCATTCTACCCTTCTGTATTATCCTGTTTTTCTAATGTAACATTTTGTAATACACAAGACACTTGATTTTGCATGCATTCTGGAGCAATTCATTTTCCTTTTATAATATGCAGCTGTTAAATGAACATCATACTTTCTCAAATTATGACCATATGTGGGATTGCCACACGGGATATTTCCTTACTAGGCACAAATGCATGAAGCTAGGTTGTGGCAAAAACACTATATCTACGGTAATTCAAAACTTCACTGAGATTCAATTTGCTGATTTCAAAGTCTGATGGTCACATTCATTGCTTTTCAAACAGTACTGGTCTAGATCATCTGGTGGCCATGATTTAAAGTCCTTCCAGGGGAGATCACACATATCTATTTTCATGTCAGACACAAAGTCTGGCTGCCTGAACTGCCGTGCCAGATCAGCTGCCCGAGGATCCAGCAAGGCATTCACATCAAGCTCCTCCAGGACTCCTGTGAAGTTGGAGAGGTCGACAAAGTTGGCTGAAATAGCGAGAGTGGTGTCCAGATTCTCTACATAATGGGGACTGCCCCCAGGCACAAACAGCAGTTCACCTGTGAAAAGAGAAAGAAACAAAACAAAAACAAAACAAAACAAGCTCAGTGCAATAGAATACAAAGCTATACAATGCAGTGCATATGAGAAAATACAGCAAGTTCAATGAGTTCTAATACACTACAGTGTAATTCAAACACAATACAATATGATACAATAAATACAATGGAATTCTAACACACACACACATGCACATCATTCACTCTCTTGAGGAAATGACAAAGCAAGCATGGCAAAGTGCAACATTAACCTCCACTTCTCTTGATGGGTGCTACACAGCTGTAAGAACATTCCTTTCTTAATCTGAGGGATGTATGTTCCATCCTCAGCAGCCAATGGAGGATGAAAAGGTGTGCCACCATGTCCTTTACTAGTCTCAGACTTTCATCAAGTTCTCACTCTGCATGTGGATTCATCCCATCAAGTTCTACAGCTTTCGTATAGCAATGAGGCCATTACAGACCCACTTAACACTGCATCAAACATGTGTCCTTGTGGGGAGCTCTTTACATCTATCCATGTTTTCCCTGTTCTCATCTTTTATTAGTAACGTTCATCAGAAATATTTATGACGTTGAAAGAAAGGAGTATCACCATGACTGTCATGGTTTTTTTTTCGTGTGTGTGTGTGTGTGTGTGTGTGTGTGTGAGTGTGTGTGTGTGTGTGTGTGTAAAGTTCATCACAGATACATCTGACAAAGACAGATGAGGCTTCATGTTTCTTTCTTTATTTCTTCAACACAGAGGACAGACCAAAAATCTTGCACCTCCAGGAAGCAAGGTAGCAGAGTAAAATCCTAACACATAATAATTGCCTCCCTTTAATGAAATACTAGCTTCGGAGATCTATCCGATGAATTACACGATGGTTGAACTAGTCACTGTAGAATCGGTGGTGTATTCTACACAGCCAACAATGATAAACAGGTACCTGCACTGAGGACACACTCTACAGGGTGGACACAGGCCAGCAAGGGGTGGGCTGTCAGGTCAGGATCCACAACATTCGCCTCAAACGTGGGGTCCAGACTGTGGGCGTACACAGGATACAGGCACGGGGTGTCCTCCTCACGGAAAAAACACCATCTGCACACAGATGGTGCAGGGTGTGATAAATCGTGAGCTGCCCTTGAGAAGCTGGTCTTCTGTTACTCTTCCTCTCACCACCTGACATTGTTCTGGTCACACTGCAAGAAACGGTGAACCGTGGGATTTTGAAACGTATACGTGTTATGATGCACAAATGCCCTTAAAATATCCTATGAATTAATTGAGTTTCAAATTGAAATGTAGCTGTCACTTGAGTCTAGCCTTTAAGATTCTGCAGACAGTATTACCACAGCAGATAAAGCAGAGCCCACAAATCTTTTATGGGTTTTCCAGCCAGTGTAATGTTGAAAGAGACGCCTTCTATGTCCTGAAACAACCAAACACAGATAGCCCCATGCCACTACTTTTTTTGCAAGGCATGCTAAGAATGAAACGTGGGAGCTAAATAATGCATCAGACCTACAAACACAAAATGGCAGCAGTGGATACATGGCTGAAACGTAAATATGAATACTTCATATGCTCAATGATGACCCTGTTCATTTATTCTGTGGTCTGGTGACCACCTAAAAATTCTAACCAGCAAGAGCCCTGGTACTTCGAAAACATAGCCCACATAATGACTTCATTCCACTAAATACAGTTTCTGCCCATGCACAAATACTGCTAAGACATCTCTTTATATCATGTTTATGATATTCATATCACTATTTCTATACTTGAAAGAGAAAGGGGCCACTTCTGTTGGATTCCCATGTGACTTTTCTGATGATTTCTTACTGAAGTTCAACCACTTCTCCACCTCTCTTCTCTAGCTCTGATTAACCCTGAATGCCATATTGTGGTGTAATGTGCAATATTTCGAGCACCTGCAGGAAACAAATGCTAACATCACCAATTACGCTTTCAACTTATCCAGTAGCTTCTGCATTTTTCCCCTTCACCAAATGTGTTGTAAAGTTTGACCCATATTTTGTTCCATTGTTTACTCCAAGGGAATAAAAAGATGTGGGTTCATTTTCGATTTAACTAGATTAATAGACTTAACAGGTACAGACAGAAATGTGAACATCTACTTTACCAGCAGATTTTGGATGTGAAAAGATATCAACTGTTATTTGTTATATTAGCTGAAACACTGTTGAGACAAAAAAACATGGGTTGAAATAAACACAAGCACGATTCTTTACCTATAGCTTTTATTTAGAGTCCATCAAAAACTTCACCAGTGACCCCTTCTGTTCAGGATCTTAATACAATCTCGAGGGAAGAAAGTGTACAGATTGCCGGAATAGCTCAGCTGGTAGAGCACTGGACTCGTGATCTTGGTGATCCTGGGGTTGCGGGTTCGAATCTCCGCCGGGCCATTTCGGTACAGGGGGATTTTTCCCTCGGAGTTAACATTGGTTCTGAGTCCATTTCTTCTTCGAATGAGACTATAAACCGAGGTTCCATGTTTGAACGCACGCATAACATCTTGCACACATGTAAAATCCCATCACCAACTTTTGGAAGAGCATGCCGGCTTGGCCTTTGGTATGCACCCTGCGTGAGAAATGGAAAGAATGAAGGAAGTAAGGAAATTGAGTGAACGATACTGAATGCTACTGACTGGATGATACGGGAAACGACTGAATGAAGTGGCATCTGGCAGCTCTCCAGTTGGCACTACCCAGGTAGGCAGCCCAATGTGTAAATGAGTGTGGATTGTAAAGCGCTTAGAGCTTGGTGTCTAGCCGAGAACAGGCACTATATAAGTATGCATTATCATTATTATTATTATTATTATAATGAAATCAAAGTAAAACAAATGTTTTTACAGGAGGAAAAATATGCTGTAAACATTTTCATGTTAACTGGATATGATTACTGATTGCATTAAAGCTATTAGACATTCGAAGTCATGAAGTGATGTCAAAACTTTGAACACGTCATCTGACCGCTCCTGTGAGTCATTATATGTGATAGCCAACTTCTGTAACCCAGAGACCGATAACGTTCCATCACAAGTTGCCACCGACAACTGAACACTAAACAAAACTGTGTGCAACTTCAAAATTATGGTATCTACCACACACAAAAATGAGATAACATGTAGAACAAAAGTGTTTTTTTCATAATAGTTTTCATTTCTATTTAAAAAAAACGGCTCCAGTTTACAGACAATTCTATGAATTTGTGAGAAGACATGAAATGAAGAAAAGAAAATGAAGGTGTATGAAGTTAAGCATATGTTTGGCACTGGGGTATGGCTGTGTACAGGAGAGCTAGAATGACTAGCTTGGGAAAACACCCCTAAGGGAGTGGGCAAAATGAGACCACAATGACAACAGAAGACTGAAACCACAGAGTTCTATGAATCTTCATCTCAAACTACTGAAAAAGGTGTATGCACAGAGCATAAACAGCTTCACAGAATAATGTTTGAAAGTTGCAACAGTTGTATGTGTGGAAAGACTAGTAACAACAAAACCATTAGCGCACTATTGCAAGCAAAAGCATGTCCATATAACGACATATTTTCAAGGTTCACATTACGTGGATGCTTTAAAAAGAAAACGTCATGCTGATCTAACAATGAATGGCAATATTTGGCACTAGCTGATAGATTCAATTTGAACTCTGAACCAAGCCATCCTCACAACCCCATGTTTTGTCACTTCCACTGATGCATAGCATACCAATTAACCGTCTTTTTTTTCCTCTTTCAATCCAACATGATTATTATTATTGTCAAACTATAGCTTCATCCTGGTTCCTGTCTAAAGCCAGCCATATTGAAGTCACATTCAAGTTATATGGTCAAATGTTATGCCATAAAAAACAAAACAAATAAGAAACAACCAATCAAACAACAACAAACCTATAGCTCTTCGGACTTTTATTCAATATTTGTCAGAAGGTAAGCCATTGTTGAAGGGAAATAACTGCAGTAACTCAAGCTAGTATGACCAACTGACAGTGAGTTGTGTACCCTAGACTACTGACACCTGTGAGGGTTATATCCTGGAATGTCCGCAGAGTTGTAGAACTTCAGGTCACATTCATGCAATGTGACTCTGAGTCGGGTACCCAGACTTCTAAAACCTATCATCATATCCTGGTGATGTGACAGTGAGTTAGGTGCCCAGACTTCTAAAACCTATCATCATATCTTGGTGATGTGACTATGAGTTGGGTACCTAGACTTCTAAAACCTATCATCATATCCTGGTGATGTGACTCTGAGTTGGGTACCTAGACTTCAAAAACCTATCATCATATCCTGGTGATGTGACAGTGAGTTAGGTACACAGACTTCTAAAACCTATCATCATATCCTGGTGATGTGACTATGAGTTGGGTACCCAGACTTCTAAAACCTATCATCATATCCTGGTGATGTGACTATGAGTTGGGTACCCAGACTTCTAAAATCTATCATCATATCCTGGTGATGTGACTATGAGTTGGGTACCCAGACTTCTAAAACCTAACATCATATCTTGGTGATGTGACTATGAGTTGGGTACCTAGACTTCTAAAACCTATCATCATATCTTGGTGATGTGACTATGAGTTGGGTACCTAGACTTCTAAAACCTATCATCATATCCTGGTGATGTGACTATGAGTTGGGTACCCAGACTTCTAAAATCTATCATCATATCCTGGTGATGTGACTATGAGTTGGGTACCCAGACTTCTAAAACCTATCATCATATCCTGGTGATGTGACTATGAGTTAGGTACACAGACTTCTAAAACCTATCATCATATCCTGATGATGCGACTATGAGTTAGGTACACAGACTTCTAAAACCTATCATCATATCCTGATGATGCGACTATGAGTTATGTACACAGACTTCTAAAACCTATCATCATATCCTGGTGATGTGACTATGAGTTGAGTACCCAGACTTCTAAAACCTATCATCATATCCTGGTTATGTGACAGTGAGTTAGGTACCCAGATTTTTAAAATCTAGGATCACATCCTGGTGATGTGACAGTGAGTTAGGTACCCAGACTTTTAAAATCTAGGATCACATCCTGGTGATGTGACAAAAAAGTTGGGTATCCCAGACCTGTGGTCATTTCCTAGGAATGTCATGACATGGGTCATATGCCCTACAACTGAAATCTATGGACATATCCTGGTGATGTGACAGTGTGTTAGGTATCCCAGACTACTGAAATCTATGGTCATATCGAAACAATGTCCTCACGTGAGTCATGTACCCTACAATACTGAAACCTATGGTCATAACCTGGTGATGTGAGAGTGAGATGGGTATCCCAGACCACTGAAATATGTGGTCATACCCACACTCACACACACACACACCATACGCACACAGATAGACAGACAGACAGACAGACACACACACACACACACACACACACACACACACACACACACACACACACACACACACACACACACACACTTCACCTTTTCCTGCCCTGGAAAAGTGCCATCCAGAAGTTGGAAGCAAAGGCATCAACATGCAGGCCACTGTGAGCACCAGCGGGTGCTATAAATAGGCTGGGCCAGCTGTCCTTATACAGGCTGCCAGGGGCCGAGCGCTGCAAGAAGTCCCCTGGAAACCACACATTACACTGTTCCACACATCGACACAGACAATAAACTGAGGACCCTGAGGCCAAACACAGACTGTTGACAATAATGTCAACAAAGGTAAACCATTGTGAGACTGTGCTTTAATCCACTGACAGAAATTCACCCTGAAAGACAGGTTTCATACTCTCAATACCTTGAAAGATATTTTCAAACTCTCAATATCCTGGAAGACATTTTCACACACCTAATACCATGAAAGATTGATTTCCAACACTCCATATCCTGACAAGCTGATTTCATGCAGTCCATACAGTATGCCACTGGGTTGACAGTGATGATAAAAAAAAAAACTGCTGTGTTTTACTCAGTATTCTCATATGGGAAGGCTGCGTAAAATATTTAGTAAGCATAATATAAGGTTTATGTATGTCCTGTTGAAGGCCTTGACATGCATGTAACCATGATTCCACCAATCATACCTTGCTGTAAAGCAACGGGTTATGGCCAGCCAATCAGTGATTGTATCACTGTCTGAAGGGAACTGACCACAGTCTGATCACTGAGCTCAAAGAGTATAGACCATGTGGCCTGCGTCCAGCTGCAATGACCTATTTAAGCTGATCCAGCTCTTTCCACCTTTGGTTTCACACATAAATTTGTTAGACAGGCTTTCAGGAGATTGATAATGGAGATGATCAGCTAGATCTTCCACATAATGTTTTGCACAGGATTTTGTTAAATAGGCGTTTAGGAAACTGACAGTGGAAAAGGTGAGGCACATATTTCTGCGTTGTTTTGCGCACAGTGCTGTTAAAGTCATTTAAGAAATTGACGGCACTGAGTCCACTATGGTGTCGCCATTTGCTTTGTGCAGATTAGAACAGGAAAGCAATGCAGCCAGAACCATCACACCTGGATCCAAAATTAGAGAGAAAAATCATGACAAGTGAAGGACCAAGACAGAATTTTGGATCCAGGTGTGATGGCTCTGGCTGCAAGATGATGGCTAAGTAATCTTCTATGAGGATAGTATACATTATCGTTCATCAACCGCCTAATTTGTTGAGAGCAAAACCAGATTTTCTGAGCAGCCAAATGAAGGAACAAATTACAAAACAAACACAATGCACTTCGATCTATTAGGTCTTCTTCAGGAAGGACAAAAAAACATACAAAACAATGAAAATAAAGAATGAACAGACAGTCACTTACCTTAAATCTTGCACTCAGATTGAACAGATAAGTTACAGTCTGGTTGTCCTTTGCTTTTATTGCTTTGAATGTTATTTGTCCTGCCTGAAGAAGATCCAATAGGTCAAAACGCATTGTGTTTGTTTTGTAAGTGGTTTGTTCCTTCGTTTCACAGTCCAGTAATTCTGTTTGTTCTTGTTTCAGTTTTTGTCTGCTGTCACCTTGCTTTGAAACTTGTTTGTTGAGTCATCAATCAAACAGATCTAACACTCATGACTTTGACATAAAAAGAAAGTGAAAAAGATCAGATGAAATCATGTATCATGGATTGCAATGAACACCCCCCCCCCCCCCCCCCCCCAACCCCGGTCAAAGAAAAAGCAAGAAGCATAGTTTCACCCCAAAGTGCCATGTTGGCTGAAAATTATGGTATATCTTTGCTCTTGTGAAATGTGATGTCCATTCGATCCATGAAGGGTGGCGTAAAACATGCATTCATGCACTTTTTAGGCCAAGGTGACCACGGAAGCCTTACCAGAAATGAAACTTGTCAAAAACAAAATCATCCTTAAAAGAAACTGTACGTCCATGAATTTAAAAAAAAAAAAAACCCACCAAGAAACAAAAGACCAGCCGCCGTGGCAAAGTGGTTAGCGTCGCGGACTCCCGGCTGGGAGGTCGTGGGTTCGAATCCCATCAGAGTCATGTGGGTTTTTCTGCCCTGACCAGCTCCTACCCAGAGTTGAGTTTGCTGCGGACTCTGCTGGGAAGACTGGGACCACACAGTCGAGTTTCATCCACTTAATGGATGCGTTTCTGAGAGTGTTGCTCAAATTTCCTGACCAACACTGCAGGTGCCTGTATCTCTCGGGCCTGGTTGACGCCGGGATATATTATGAAAGGAAGCGTAGAGTACAGCCCTGTCATGTAGTCTCAGACCGAAATGGAAATCCGTAGCATCATCTTAATTATCCTCATTCTCATCGATCAGCATTAAAAAAAAGTCTCAAATTCTGTGGCCCTTCATGCCCTGCTCTCATGGTGACCTCAGTTTCGATGTCCTCTCCACGTCTGTGGCCTTGGTTTGGTTCTGTCGGGGTCACCGGTATCGGCGAGTCCATGGGGGCTGTCGTTGGACGGACGTGGTGGCGCCCTCCGGAGGGAGAGCTCGCTCACGCCGGCTCCGCGACTAAGCAATTATTGTCGTCAGTAGGGGGCTTAGTAGGTGGTGTCCTGCGTATGTTAGATCAGAACAGGCGCCACTGAACACCACCGAAGTGACTCGGCAGCAGTGCAGTGTCTCCTCCTCCGGTGGGTTGCCTCTTGACGACTTGACATTGACTGCTCCCTGTGGATTGCCGGTGCGGGGGCTGCGGCGGGGCCGACCGGGCTGTGGCTATGGACGGGGTGTCGGAATGAGCGGCGTGGGTGCGCTGCCTCTGAGGTGGCGCAGAAGTTGGGACAGCAAAAAAAAAAAAAAAAAATGACATCCATATAAAAAAGAAGTAATCAACTAGTTTTGTGAAAGGGAATGTTTGCAGTTTTCAAGAAACTCTGTACTGGTCTAAACCATCTCATCACACAAATGCTTTTGTCATCGATTGTCTGCTATGTCAGCATGATTTTGATTTATTGCTATTACTGATATCATTAATATCATTGCTGCTATTCATATCATTGCTAACATCTTCAACATTTCATAATTGTATGATGACGCAAAATTGTCCCAAGCTATGAATCACAGTATGTTGCCTTAATGTCTCTTTGTTGCCTTCATAAATGTGCTATAAACACACACACACACACACACACACACACACACACACACACACACACAGAAGAGACTGCAGTGACTGTCCTATACACACCAGCAAAGTAGCGAGGGATTGTGAGTTCCTCGGCCAGGTCTGGGCAGTGCAGGGGCAGGCTCCAGTCAAAGAGGTAGTCAGAGCATCCATCCTGCAGACCATCCAGGAACTGGGACACTTTCAGCTGCTTGGAGTCCTCCAGCCCCGCCCACTCCACTGACCCTGGAACTGACCGCTTCACCTTGGCCTGGCACTGCCCTGAAACAACAACTGACTGCTTCACCTTGGCCTGGCATTACCCTGAAACATGAAATGACTGCTTCACCTTGGCCTGGCACTGCCCTGAAACATGAAATGACTGCTTCACCTTGGCCTGGCATTGCCCTGAAACATGAAATGACTGCTTCACCTTGGCCTGGCACTGCCCTGAAACATGAAATGACTGCTTCACCTTGGCCTGGCACTGCCCTGAAACATGAAATGACTGCTTCACCTTGGCCTGGCATTGCCCTGAAACATGAAATGACTGCTTCACCTTGGCCTGGCATTGCCCTGAAACATGAAATGACTGCTTCACCTTGGCCTGGCATTGCCCTGAAACATGAAATGACTGCTTCATCTTGGCCTGGCACTGCCCTGAAACAACAACTGACTGCTTCACCATAGATCGACACTCCCCTGAAATGACGACTGACTGCTTCACCATAGATCAGCACTCCCTTGAAACGAAAACCGACTGCTTCACCATAGATCGGCACTCCTCTGAAACGACAACTGACTACTTCACCATACATCGGCACTCCCCTGAAATGACAACTGACTGCTTCACCATAGATTGGCACTCCCCTGAAATGACAACTGACTGCTTCTCCATAGATCGACACTCCCCTGAAACAACAACTGACTGCTTCACCATAGATCGACACTCCCCTGTAACGACAACTGACTGCTTCACCATAGATCGACACTCCCCTGAAACGACAACTGACTGCTTCACACAGAGCGACACTCCCCTGAAATGACAACTGACTGTTTCTCCATACATCAACACTCCCCTGAAATGACAACTGACTGCTTCACCATAGATCGGCACTCCCCTAAAATGACAACTGACTGCTTCGCCATAGATTGGCACTCCCCTGAAACGACAACTGACTGCTTCATCATAGATCGGCACTCCCCTGAAACAAGAAGTGACTGCTTCTCCTTGACTTGGAACTCTCCTAAACCAATCACCTGCAGTTGACAAAACAAAAATACATGCATGCAAAGTGCACAAGTCCATTCCATACCAATTTCCATGCATCCTCATACATTCAAGGTCCATCACCGACAGCCTTACCCTCTCCCCGACTGGCTGCACACTGCCCCTTTTCCTCTCCATCTTTGCCACTGTTCTCCCCTTCCCTTTTTTGACAGCCATTCTCCCCTCACACACACACACACACACACACACACACACACACACACACACACACACACACACACACGTACATTATACAAAGATCCACAAAATCAGCTTTTTAATTCACAAATACATAGACATGCGCAGACACATATATATGCACTTTCCACTGAAGGTTAACTAGTTGATTGATTCCTGAGCAACAAAGGTCCTCTTAGAATTGTTGGTATACCCTCCACCACCACATAAATTGCCCACCTAATAACACAACACAATTCTGCTGTCGCACTTACCCACAAACCAATATCGCAAAATCAAGACAGCAAAATACAAATATACATATTAGACGCTGCAAGCAACGGCAGCACAAAACTATCCAATACTGTTCTCAAGTCCTGGACCAGCATACTGGGTTAACGTCATTTTCCCATTGAGTAACTTTTATTGATTTAAACATTCATTTGTTTACAAATTCATTGATTTTCATTCTCTGTATATTCCATGTGCACAGAAGGTTTTGTGGCTCATCAGATGCAGAACAGTCAGCATGCAGACTGTAGTCTGCATACAGTGACACCTTCTTGAATGTACCTGCAATGTCTCGCATGTGTTGAAGATCCCAGGGCACCGTTGTCATGGAGGACACCATGTCTGTGATGATGACAGGGCGACGGGGCAGAGCGTACTGATGGAAGAAGTCGGCAAAACTCAAATCCCTGCATGACACCCTCTCTACCTGTTGACACAAAACTTTTTAAAGCTTTCCTGTCCAAAAAGATGCCTTATCCACATTTGGGAGAGCACCTCCATACCCAGTTAGGCAGCAAGAGTAATCACCCATAGTGAGTTCACTTCTTTACACCATATTCAAACTATGCCAGTTTTCTTCTTTTTCCTTGGTGAAGGAACATGCCTCGATCTTCTCAAACTTTGGACTTCGTTGTTTTTTTAAGGCACAATGGATTCCTACAAACACTTGTTTATACTCGCCATAGTCGATCTAAGCTCAGCTTCTTTATTACCCTTCCTTTCATCTGTGCCACCTTTAGAGCTCAGCGGTCAGTCTAACACAATCCTTCTGTCTCCTAAAATTGAAAAAAAAACACCCACACACAGAGACAGAGAGACAGAAATCAAAATAAAGGATATATAGATATATATCAATATTATCATTTTCACCACCGTTATTGTTGATGTCGTTATTATCATTATTGTGATTATTCTCATAATTGTCATTATTGATCAATTATAACCAAATCATCTTCTGGGCAGTCATTTCCCACAAATAATCACACACACACACACACACACACACACACACACACACACACACACACACACACACACATGCATGTTCTTGCAAACATACAGAAACACATGCAGCTATAGTAGCAGCATAAACAATGATAGACAGGTACCAAGGTCTGACAAGTGCTTTGGGCTACAGCAGGGGTCAGGCATCAGAAAATTCATATCCATGAGACCCTCGTCTTAAAGTTTTTCATATTAATCATTAATTCATTTAGCTACCCAGCAGTGAATCCCACACACTGTAGTCCCAAAGCTCAACAGATGTGATGTAGCATGTACTGACTAGTTCGCATGCAGCGACACATCCTTGATGGAACTCAAACATTCACACAGTCATAACCATTATTAGAGTTATGGAAAAATGTGCGTTTATAGAGGCACTTAAAATGCAAACAAAACAACATTTTGAAAAATGAGGCAGCATAAACAAATAAACAAAACAACAACAAAAACCCTCCCACACACACACACACACACCACTACCACCATCAAAATAAATGTGAGACAGAGAGAAACAGAGAGCGGGTAGAAAGCAGAGCAAACATGTACTACATAGCTGATCAGAAAGCAGTCTGCTACCTGTCTGACGGCAGGAAAGACAGGGTATGAAGGCACTGTGCTCAGCAGCTCCCTCTGTCTGCGTCTCATTCTCTGCTGACGCAGCACTTTCTGAAGTAACCACCGCCATTCCTTGTCTGCACAACACAATGTTCACGGTGCACACACAGACACTCTCACTTTCAAACACTAGACGCACAATTAAACACCAATCCTCGAAAGTTTCCAAGCTAAATGGAACTAAACCCTGTTGCAATAGCCCCACAGGGTAGATGCTCAGTCTATGACTAACCATGTGATTGGAAAAAAAATGTTTGCATGCATGAAGGTCAAGGAATCTTTTGATTTCACTATTTTCAGACAATTGATAGACTTTCTGTGAAATTCTTTGGATAGACAGGTCATATGAGGGTGCCTGCTGATATTGGTATCTTTTATTCCCAGCACTTTGTGACATGTAACCTGTTCAACAGGTTCATGTTTAAGATGTAGTGAAGGAAGTTTACTTGTGATTTTGTCTTTTTTGCCTAGTTGTCTTTTTGATAGCGAAGCGACATGCAATTGAGATCAGTCAATATTATCAGATCATGGATACTTCCTTGTAAAGTTTTTGCAAGAACAGTAACATCAGAGTGATTTAAGTGTATTGTCCTATCATCCACAAAGAGTCCACATGTGGATTTGATATGGAAAGGTAGACTGCTAATGTAGACTGTGAACAGTAAGGTACCTAGAATACAGCCTCGTGGGATGCCATAGTGAATGGTTTTAAATATAGAGACAGTTGTATTCATTGATACACACTGTTAACTGTTCTTTACATATGAGTAAAAAACCTTAAGAGTAGTTGTGGATAAGCCATACATTTTTAATTTTCTAAGAAAAAGGTCATGGTAAATCACTTCAACTACCTTCTTTAAATAAAAAAATAGGACACCACAACATCTGTTGTTGTTGATGCTATCTAGTCAACTGCCAGGTTGGTTAAGGCCACGTGAATTGTGACATACATATTTTTTCGCTCCCAATATGCACATCTGACCTGCATGATCTTGGAGTGACTTACAGGAGGAAGGAACGAGCAGTAGAGAAGGATGCTGTGTGAATAAGATTGGGATTAGTCCTGGCGGCAGTGTAAGAAGCTACCTGACTGTTGTTATGATTATTCCCTACATACACATGTGAGCTGGGTGCTCTTGGACGGACTTCCTGAACAGGGGATGGGGGAAGAGGAATGAGAATCCAGCTGAACTCAGCATGAATTGGTTAGGAAATGATAGTAATGATGATTCACAGTCACTATGCCATCTCATTTTTCTTGCATGACCATTTTGAACTTGATAATCTTTGCAGCAAATAATTATGGCTATGACATCATTAAGGCTGCGCACGCCAGATGCTAGAGAGAGAGACAGACAGACAGACAGAAAGACAGACAGAGATAGAGAAAGACAGAGAGAGAAGCTGAGGAATGACATGCTAATAAAAACAGAATAATGACATGCAAAAATTATGAATGACGAAAATAAGAATAAAACCACAGCAGGAAAAAATCGAAACAAATTCACACATCGTCATTGCCCTTACTGTCTGGTTCTTCTGACACAGCCTGCTTCAAGCAGACCACAGCATCATCTGGATTCCCCAGCCACTCCTCAATTGATCCAAGAGCTGCCATCACATCAGCTTTTCTCCTTCCCACTCTTGCCAGCTCCTTCAGTTTCTGGCGTTCATCTTCAAGGAATGCTCGTCCTTCTGGAAGCCTGTAAACTATCTGAAATGCTTTAATGTGAAGGAGAAAGGAAAGTAACATTTTTTGTACACAGATTTCATCATGATAGTTAAATAGTAAAAAAGGAAAATGCGATCAATATTCATATAAAAGGAATAATATGTGTAAAAATTCGCATCAGTTGTTGAAAAAATGCACACACACAAACACACACAGACACACACACATACATACACACATAAACACACACACACACACACACACACACACACACACACACACACACACACACACTCATGTGTGTGTGCACACACACACACACACACACACACACACACACACACACACACACACACACACACACACACTCATGTGTGTGCGCACACACACACACACACACACACACACACACACACACACACACACACACACACACACACACACACACACATGCACACACACACATACACACTGAAAGCCACATTACTAACTGGATATAGAGAAAATGATTCTAACTGAACTCTTAAATAAAGAGCACTAGAATTACAACATAAATACCAAATGATAAATTTAAGGAAAAAAATACTCAGCAATGCAAACAATACCTTGCAACATGGAACAGCAGTGTGTTGGGATTGGTGGTCATTGGCAAAGAATCCTTATGACCTCCAGTGCTGGCCATTTGCTGGCCTCGTCTACGCCACCACGAGCAATTCTTGGTTGAGCCAGTAGTTCCTGGTCTGCATGAGATTCCTCAGATTTGTCTCCCTTACCTCTCAAATGCACAAAGGCTGCGCTGCCACTATTTTCTACAGAATTCCTTTGTATTGAAAAACAGTCATTACTTGGTGAACTACTGCTATTACGATTACTTCTGTCCAGTTGTTCTATATTTTCCAATGAAATTTGTTTGCCTTTGGCAAATACAATTTTTTCTTTGCAATCTGTTTCGACGGAGCCAGATATTCGTGGAAGTTTTAAGGTCTCCCTGGGTGAAAAATCTTCCTTCCAAACACCAAGAGGAGGATTTTCTCTTTGTGTATTTGATGAAGTATATGTGGAATCAACTCTATGGCTGTGGTCTATACAGAGTGATTGGCATTGCCTTTTGCCCAGTCTTTGGTGTACCACAGAGGAATGTTGGCCTGTCTTTGGGATTTGGCAAACTGACTGGCCATTGTCAGATTTAGGAGAGATTGACAGCGGGTGAGAATCCTCATCTTTGCTGCAGCTGGTTACTGGCCACTCGGTGATTAATTCAATACCTTCATCCTCCGTCTGTTTATCCTCCATCATTCTGTCACAAGGAAAAGATGAGATCTATATTCCAGAAAGATAATGAAGCATTGGCTGCAGTTATACGAAATATCTGTTAATAATTTTTAGCCTGGTTTTCATTGCTGCACAAGATTTACAACTGAACAGCATTGATTCATAATACAGTAAGTTGTAGCCAACTATAACAAAAGGTTTTATCCCAAACAAGTTTGACTGGTAGGTTTATGAAAATAAATGAAAGACACAAGATTCATCAGGTTGACCAGCATTTTCACTTTCTGAACAACTACAGTAATGTAAAATCATTTGTTAATCTGGATTCACACATGTACATATGCACATTATGTGTGTATTTTGTGAGACTGCATGGATAATCTATGATTACATTTCCATAAAAAAACAAACATGCCAAGAAAATCACTCAAACATGAAAAAGAACAAATTCACTGTGTGTGTGTGTGTGTGTGTGTGTGTGTTGTGTGTGTGTGTGTGTGTGTGTGTGTGTGTGTGTGTGTGTGTGTCTGTCTGTCTGTGTGTGTGTGTCTGTGAGTATGTGTCTGCATAACTGGAGACATATGCGTGTGATGTACACACATGCGTAAGTGTGTATGCATGCTGATTGCATGTATACATGGGCATACATTTATCTCTGTGCAGAATGTCAGTTCAGACAGGGAGCAAGTAAAAATTAATCATCATAGACAAAAGGACAATTTAAGGGTGAAAATGCAGTTCAGCAAATGCTCATGAGAAACATGCACCTACTCTAGGCTGTTGATAATTGGATGAGCTTTTCTTTTCTTGTAATGTCAACAAATGATATTGAACCGAAGCTTCAGATTGTTGGTATGCCCATGCCATGCCACTTGCACAAAACTTTTGGAAATGTCGCATGGTACTTTGACCAGAAATGCGGACGTCAGTCCCTTGTCAAGTATTGCTGTCAGCATTAAATACAATCTGAGGTCTAAGCTAAAAAACAACAACAACTTTTTAGTGGAAGTGAAATGCATTGTCTTTTCTGCTAGCTGTTGCACATTCTTATACCAAGTCCAGCACTTTCTCACCCACCAGGCTAATTTTAAACATTGTCCTTTCGGGTACATTGCCCTTTTGGACCCACCCTTCTCCACAGCTTCTTTCAATCAAAGAGACACCCATTAATTATACAGATTCTTTTGTATGGAAACACAAAAAGTTAATAAGGGGGATGGGGTGATCATAGGGGGTGAGGACTGAGAAGGGGAGGGGAGGGAAGGAAGGTGGACTCTGATATAAGACTATGCTGGATTTTCATCCAATATATTATTTAGTTCCAACAAACCCTTTTGTCTTCACAAGTACGACTGCGTGCAAGACAATTTTAACTGGTTCCATAATTTCTAAAACTGGCCCTTAATTTTCTCCTCTGTGTTGGACATAACAATTGACCTACACACAGACTGAAGTCCAAGGCCAGGCTCTTCCCTGATGACACCATGTGAAACTACATCATCAAGAAGGAAGATGACCAGCTTTGTACTTCAAGTGGACCTTCTTTCCCTGATCACCCGGGAGAAGCAGTGGTCTGTGAAATTCCATTTACAGAAACCCTAAGTGCCATTCTCAAGTAAGCAAAAATTATTCAAGAGTAAAAACTACATGGCCACATGGTGTAAATAGCTGAAACTGTTAGACACCCTGGTGTCAACATTTAGTACAATCTACAGCTGAGATCCTGGATTAACAATGTAACCAAAAAAGTTTTTTAAAAAGGCCCTCGGGTTCCTTGGATGCAACCTCAAGATAAGCAACAAGAATACAAATAGAAAGAGCATAGAAAACCTTTTTTCATGGTCTATTCGAGTATGCTTGCACTGTGTGAGATCCCTACATCATAAATGAGATTTAGGTGACTGAGAAGGTTCAATGCACAGTAGCATGATGGATCACCACTCAGCATTCCCACTCATCCTACACAAATTCCATCTTCAGCTCTCTGGACTGGCACATTTAGCAAGGCTGACATGACCCCACATGGAGGTTTACATGTTCCGGGCTAATCAACATAAATTCCAACCATGTGCCAAAACTGTTAGGCTAAGCTCCAAGAAGAAACAACCCCTGCAGTCAAGACATCCTATCCTGCATGATACAGTAAGATGGATGACGTTCTTCCTCTGCCTATCTCAGATGGGATCAAACTGCCTCAACCAAATCCTTCAACTGTTTTCAAGTCCAACTTAGCTTCCTGAATTTTTTGCAAAATGACATGCACCACCATCCCCTCCCCTTCGTCAATACTGCCTTTAAAAAAGTTTGTTTTCATCAAACTGGATAGAGTCAAAACTGTTTCATCAAATTGGATAGAGTCAAACTGTTTTTGGTTTCATGCAGAAGCCGGTATTATGTCGTGGCCTGGGAAACAGACCCTGAGTCAGTGACTGCCCAGTTCAGAGTCTACTAGTAGAAACTAGTTTCTTCCTTTTTTTTTTTTTTGGGGGGGGGGGAGGGGGGTGGGGGGGGGGGGGGGGGGGGGGGTTAGCGCTAAACTGGCTCTCTCGACATTGTGATGCTCATCATAAAGTAGTGCATTCATCTGCAACCTCCCGCAAAGAATCACCACATCGATTTTGGTCGTCAGGTGTTCGAAGGGAAAGCCAAACTGCACTTTCATGTTTCAATTTAAAGATATAGAGGATTATAGAACGTCTTCCCCTCCTGCCCCACCATCTGAAAAAAATGGCAACAGAGAAAAGAAAAGTGTTTTAAAGCGTTGGGATTGTAAGGGATAGCGAAACTAGGAGTGCGACATGATCGCTCGCCATTCAACGTAACATCACAGCTATGAATCACTTGGATTTCATTTTCAAAGTTATACTGAGCATACAACTAGTGCTACAGCTGTACCACAAAAGCAGGCTGCTAAACAACGACTTTGCCGTTCATTCTACGAAATGAGACAAACTGATAGTCACCAAACGTTCTTCCATCCGGAAATGCAAGAAAGGCAGTGGAAGTGAAACTAGTAAGGGAGACCACTCCTGAACGCAGTCAATTTGGGGGTTATTGTTTTTATGACTTCGCGTCAGCTAATTTCTTTTAAAGATGCGTATAAAATTAGTAATCCAAAGTTAGTATTAAAGAAAAACAAATGCTCTTAAAGTCCTATGATTATCGTTGTTTGATTTGTAATGATCCAAGGTGAACAGATCAAGTTCTCGTGACGCTTCAGTTTACCTGGCAGAAGACTCGAATGATACTATTTTGCATTCTTTGGTCTCTCAAACGATATTATTTTGTTTTCTTTTGATGTTCCATAAAGGCGCAGTTTTGTTTCTGTTCATTCCTTCTCTTAGAAAAGTTGTATTTAATAAACAGTGTGCCTTTCGTTTTATCTTTCTTTTTCTTTTTTTCTTTCTTTTTTCTTTTTCTTTGTTTCTTTCTTTCTTTTCTGTTTCTTTTTCTTTCTTATTTTTGTATAATCATCATGGTTTAGTAACTTGAACTGAATGAAAACTCTAGTTTTTGGAAATGTTTGAAAAATTCTGAAGTTAGAATAAGACTGATCCCTGGTTCGTTTAACCTTAATATGGATAATTAAAAAGATGCTGTAGCCTACAGCTGTGTAATTAATTTTTTCATTGCTCTTTTCAGTTCAGTGATTTTGTTTGTTTGTTTGTTTTTAGCTTCTCGCTCCTTCCTGTGCACATAGCAACCAGTCACGATCATTTCTGATCTTAAAGTTGCGACAGACGCGAAGAGAGATCAGACGGAGTTGAGATGTGGTGGGAAGGGGTGGAGGGGGGGGGGGGGGGGGTGGAGGGGAGATGGCCCGACCGAACTGACAGACGTTAAGCGACCCTACTGAGCATGACTGATGCCGACTCCAGTTGGTTGGAGAGGGGGGGGGGGGGGGGGGGGGCGCAAGGCCGGTTTGCCTGCCGAGTATATTCCGCCAGAATCCTCCGAAAGAAGGCTGCAGCAGATGGGATCTGGGTAGTTTCTGTGCTGAGGGAATTCCTATCTTGGATGGTGCAGGCAGCTTCGCTGTTCAGTGCGGCAGAGGATCCTTCAGAAGCCGCCTACTGCTGGTTGTGCCAGAGCAGACAAAGGCTAAGGATACTACCCTTGGAACTCCATTTCATCCTGACTTAAGACTTCCCTCAGCAACTACGGTCAGTGCGGGCTCTCTCGGTCCCATACACCATTGATCAGAGTGACCAAGTACTCATTTCTCATATTTAACCTCGATGACACTCAGTGAGCTTCAGCTGAATAATGACAAGACAGAAATAACGAAACAGAAATAATTTTCAGAACAAACATAACGGTTCTTTTCCTCTGAGCAAATTTCAACATTCATCCAGCTAGACAACTGCTTAATTCGTCCATACATATCTACGTAAGTTCATAACCTTGGTGTTACAAGGCACGAGGCATACTCATCCCAGCAGTACATCTCTTCTGTCTGTTGCGTGTATTAGCCTATCCTGTAAATCTGCTGCGTTAGTTCTGCATCTTTTTTCAGAGGATGCAACCAAACCCTAATCGGTGCTTTTGTTCTTTCATGGCTAGGTTACTGTAATTCTCTTATTGCTTGAGTGTCCAAAATATCTCATTCATCAGTTACAGAAAGCACAAAATAATGCAGCCGGACTAAATCTTGCAAAGGATATGCAGGTCGCATGTTTGTGACCTGTTTTGGGGATTTCCATTCCATTTTGCATCCATGTGACACACACTGGAGAATGGTCACTGTAATCATGTACAGGAACAGTTTGTTCAATGACGTTTTGTGAGCCAGAGACATAAATGCGATCTGCTGGTTGAGGTTACACGGGCAGGAGTGTCAATTATTTGGGATAAGCTGTATAAGGAAAACATATCTGTCCATGACTGTTGAGGTTTCAGCTGATCAGTTGCAAAGTCACCTAGCAGTGTTGTTTCAGTAGCATCAAGAGATGTTGCATCCATCATGACAAAGGGGTTTCAGTAAATAATGCGACTCTCATAGGTTTTGTTCTTTTCAGCCTAACTTATAGCCAGTCTGATTCATATGGAAAATTTTCAAGGTGATACAACCGTACGTGTTTAGAGTTTCATGAGTGTAAACTAGTGTCCCCATAGATCTGAGAAGCAATGGGTCTTTGCGAATAATATTATAGCCAGGAATAATAACATTATTGTTGGGCAAAATATCTGATAGTCTCTGTATTTTGCAATACTGCGGATAAATCATGTCATTTGTTGTGAATGCTAGTGATATTTAGATGTCCAATGCGTAGTCCATGTTGTTGAGGCAATGCTGACAATATTTTTACCATTGTGCAAATAGTAATGAAGGAAAAGAAAGTGACAGATGTAGTGAGAGAGATAGAGAGAACAAAACAGATTAGGTAAAGTAGGAGACAGTTACAAGTTATAACAGCACACAATTAAAACAGATGAAATAAATTAGGGCACAACTACAACTATGTCAACACACTAATAAGCCAAATCATATACCCAGGAACTATGACAACAAAGAAAATAAAACTAACAAACTAACAATACTAGTGTGGTCACTCACTGTGTGACAACAGAAAAGGAAAAACAGGAAGGAAAAACAATCACACAAACAAACAGCATGCAGAAGAGCAAGTAAATGCGCCTCTCTGTTACTTCTTTAGTGGCAACAGAACAGGTGTTGTGAATCTTCAAGTTGTCCTTTCCTGAGCTTAGATTCCGTCACACAGTTTCACCACAGTGCAGGAAGCAGCACTAACAATTCATTGGGGTGGGGGGTGGAAGCAAAAGTAGTGCGCCCTATGACGTAGGGGGTACTGTTCTTGGTGGAAGGAACTCACGCAGTAAAATGGTTGATTGAGGGTGTCTACATCAAGCACACTTCTTCCCGGGGAAATGTGGAGCTGTCGTATGTTTTATTCAAACAAGTAATGTCGTTCACGACTTCCTTTTTTTTCTTTCTTTTTTTCCCACATGCTGGTTGCCAGTTAGGAATCATACAGTCCACATTGGCAGAAGCATATTGCTCAAGGTCTACACCTTGCGCACAAGTGGGAGTTCAAAGTGCATAACATTTCTAATTTTGTGATCCACATATGTGCCTGCACACACACACACTCACACACACACACACACACACACACACACACACACACACACACACCACACACACACGCACGCACGCACGCACGCACGCACACCACACACACACACACACACACACACACACACACATACACACACGCGCGCGCGCGCGCAGAAGGGAAGCTACGCGGAAAAGATGGAAAGAACATTTAAGGAAACACTCAGGGTGGCATTATCAGCGGGGGTTGTGGAAGCGAAGCGTACATCTCTTTATTACCATGTGAGTCACTCCGCCGTGCGGTAGTCGTTGGGTGAGGGGTTTGAGGGTGGTGTTTGGAAGGGGAGCAAAGACCTCTGAGTCGTGTGGGTCAGCGAGAGAGTGGCGACTGGATTGAGAGGATTGTGATGTGTGATTATTACACTGTTCTTAACATGCGTGAAGCGGGTGACTAGACTGTGGGAGGAACAGAGCGGCGATGCAAGAAGGGGTAAGTGGAGAGGCGTCCAGTGGGGCGAGGCCGGCGATCACTGCCCCTCGTTGTGACCATGCTGTCTGCCTGTTACCTGGCCAACAGATTCTCGGCGAGGCGTGTGGTCCCTTTCCTTGTGGGCCGACTGGCATTTTGGTACAAAGCCGTTCTGGGTGCTCCACTGCTGGTGGTGAAGACAGCAGTGTGGTCCCTGTAGTGCACACCCATGCCGTCACACACTTGTTGCAGGTTCTTGTTGCTGGGGTGAATGCCGGGGTTGAATGGGTGTCGTCCTCTGGCAGGCAGGATGAGGGGAGGAACCCCCGGCACTAGGAAAGAAGGTCTTTCCACTTGTCACTGCTGATGACACTGTCTGCTGAGGCAAGGACTAAAGCGCAGTCACGGATCCAAACGCAAACTGCTGCCTCTTTTGCTGTTGTTGACGGTGTCTGGCCACTCAGCCACTCAGTCAGCTGAGTCACTGTCGGGTCACTGACACACACTTTTTGTGGCTAACTGCTGGGAGGTGAGGAGCGGGAGGGATCCACCCCTTTCTCTAATCCCCCCCCCCCCTCCCCAGCAGAATGGTTGTGGTGTGACATGTTGGAGAGGGTGGAAAGTGGAGGTCTGCTGATTGAGGGACTCAGACACTGGTGCGGAGTCTGCTTCGCCTGCACTACACCCGCCTTCAGCATTACGCTTATTATGTTCTTCGGCAGTGGCGCTAGACGTGATGGGTGATTTGAGGGAGGATGAGGATGCCAAAATTATCGCACGATTAGCCTCATCAGCCACCCAAGCAAAGTTATGCTGAAAGTAATCCTGAATAGACTGAACCCACAAGCAGAAAAGATCATCGCTGAAGAACAGGCGGGGTTCAGGCCAGGACGAAGTACCATAGAGCAGATATTCAACCTAAGAATACTGTGTGAGAAGTACAACCAACACCAACAACATCTGTACCACGTATTCATAGACTTCAAGAAGGCCTTCGACCGAGTGTGGCACGAAGCATTATGGGCGACAATGAAACTCTTCAACATCAATGCCAACCTCATCAGAACTATTGAAAGCCTTTACAATAAAGCCACCAGTGCCGTTTTCTTCGGTAACAACATAGGCGAGTGGTTCCGAACTACCGTTGGAGTGCGACAGGGCTGTCTACTCTCCCCCACACTTTTCAATGTCTTCCTTGAGAGAATTATGACCGATGCGCTAGAAGACCATGAAGGAACTGTAAACATTGGAGGGAGAACCATCACCAACCTCCGTTTTGCCGACGACATAGATGGACTAGCTGGAAACGAACAAGAGCTAGTCCACCTGATCAACAGACTCAACAACATCTCTGCTGATTATGGCATGGAAATAAGTGCGGAAAAGACAAAGGTCATGACTAACAACCCAATCGGCTTTACCCAAGACATAACCATCAACAACAAAAAGCTTGAGCCAGTCAACACATTTAAGTACTTGGGGGCAACAATCTCAGATGAAGGATCAAGACCTGAAATCATCTCAAGAGTCGCTCAGACCACAGCTACGCTATCTAAGCTAACGCCTCTCTGGAGAAATAAAAAATCTCCATCAGCTCAAAGATTAGACTGATGCGATCCTTAGTCATGGCGATATTATGCTTGTGAGTCATGGACGTTGAAATCAGACCTGGAGAAAAAGATCCAAACAATGGAAATGAGGTGCTTCAGACGACTCCTTGGCATCTCATACAGAGATCACATCAGCAATGTGGAAGTTTACAAGCGCATCGAGAATGAAATTGGTCCATATGTCGATCTCCTAACCTCAGTAAAAAGACGCAAACTGAAATGGTATGGACACATCACACGATCAACAGGCCTTGCCAAGACAATCATGCAGGGCACAGTACCAGGACAAAGGCGAAGAGGTCGACAAAGGAAAAGATGGGAGGATAACATCACGGAATGGACAGGCCTGCGGCTGAGAAATACATTGCGGAGGGCAGAGAACAGAGAGGAATGGAGAAGGATGGTTGTCACTGCTTCAGGGGTGCCCCCACGGACCGACGTCTAAGGGACCAAGTCAAGTCAAGTCAAGTCAAGAGTTGGGGGATGTAGTCTTAGAAGAGACTTTGTGACTTGAAGAGCGGGGTAAGGGTGTTTTGGTGTTTTTAAATTGAAAGTGCAGTAACTGAGTGGTGATGGCATCCACGTCAATTATAAATGACTAACTTCATGCAGCAGAGAGAGAGAGAGAGAGAGAGAGAGAGAGAGAGAGAGGAGAGAGAGAGAGAGAGAGAGAGAGAGAGAGAGGAGAGAGAGAGAGAAGAGAGAGAGAGGCTTCAATCTAAGCTGACAAATTCTTTCACCGGTTGAGTGCTGTATATTCTTTTAAAATTGTCATGACGGACGTGGGAATCATCAGGTAAACACAGTAAATCATAGACTGGCAATGTGGCTTTATTCTGCCAGCATAGCGATTCTCCTTAAACTGAAATGCCTCTACAAAGAGATGCACTGATACCATGAGGTGATTTGGGGCATAAAGACTACTCTGTTATATTCAGTTTTGATGCTAAGGGAAGGCTGTGAAGATGGCATGATCAGAATGAGATTAATGTTGAACTAGATTCAAAAAAACTCATCTCAGAGCTTACCCGTGAAGACTATGCTGGGCTTTAGTGAATTTTGGACATGTTTATTTGGCAATCCAAAACTGTAGATAAAAATAATTCACGGGATTAGCATGGGAAAATCTTCTTGCAAGCATGGTTTTTTAAAGAAGTGATTGATTTTGGACAGTTGATCTCTCTCTCTCCCCTCCTTCTCTCCTCTTCTCCTCTCTCTCTCTCCTCTCTCTCTACTCCTACTCTCTCTCTCCTCTCTCCTCCCCTGTGTGTGTGTGTGTGTGTGTGTGTGTGTGTGTGGAGAGAGAGAGAGAGAAAAGAGAGAGAGGGGAGAGAGAGAAGGGGAAGAGAGAGAGAGAGAGAGAGAGGAAGAGAGAAAAACAAAGGATTACAAAACAGGCCACGTGACAGACTGACGTAGACAAATCAGGCCACACATATTGCTTTCAACATATTGACGGGTCAGTCTTTCGACACACACTCATGTAACTCCTTGTTCACATAATCCTTGATCTTCCTTCTTCAAACCGCAACTTTGGTCGCTGCCATCCGTTCGCTGGCAGAAGGAGAAAAACCTGCTCCGACTGCACCCAGACTGGCGGACTTATAACCCAGGTTGATAGTGCCTACGTCACAGTCACGGGCGGATCTCAACGTCGCTGGGAAGCGATCGAGGTCGATTAGCGTGTGGCTGCCACCATGGCCCAAAATCACTCAGGAAATCTACAAACCCACAAAACGAGGTCCAGCGACCTTCCATAGACTTTGTGAACGGGCCCGCGAGGTTCCGTAGATATGTGCAAAAACAAGGTGTAGTGTACCTTTTTTACTCTAAAACGCCTGAAGTATGCTCGATTAGCAAGCAGGTTTGTTTTTAATCTGTAGTGATACCACCGCCTTTCCTCCCCCACCTCATTCCAAGCCCCCCCCCCCCCCCCTCTTTTCTCTCACCCCTCTCTCTCTCTCTCTCTCTCTGTCCTTAATCCATGTTCAAGAGATCACGCTGCGACCAAAAAGCAACTAAAGGGCCTACGAGTCGATGCTCCCCCTGCATTACCCTCTCTAATCCTTAATCTTTCGGAGCTCCAGTAATCAGATTAGCACCCGAGCCTGTGAACACTACGATTAGTTCCTTACCCGACGTCTTCATGGGGCAGCACTCACCCAAGCAGCAGTGTCGCTGCCAGATCCCAGGATAATTCCACAAATCCGTGGACATCGTCAACTCAACCAGCCTTGTTAACAATTCAAGCAAAAAGTGAGTACACTGCCACACAGCGGCGCCGATTACTTTTGTCGTTTTGCGAATTAACGTTTGACATGAAAAGAGCCAAAGTAAGATGTGTTGATTTTCGTCGAATGTTGTGTAAAAAGAATCTCGAACAGATATGATTAAGAATGAACCTTGATTGTAAGCATGATGGCACTGACGCTAACCCAGTATGTGCTCGTACAACATAACTCACATATTAACCTACAGGGGAAAAAAATGAAAGAAAGAAACTCAAACAGGAAAAGACAAATCGCAAGAAACGAGGCGAAGTGCCTGGTTTTCTGACGCTCGCCCCCTTGTTGCTAGTGATCAATGGTGATCCGAAGCACACATAAGATTTCTTGAATGTTAATCACATTTCTGTGGCAGTGTACATACTATTCGTTTTGCTGAGCAAACTACACTGATGTAAACCTGTGGCTTTAGCAACTTTCCTTTCTGGTGTTTTGTGCGGCTACCAAATGTCGGGAGATCTCAGGACGGATTCTTGTCTGCATATTAAAGGAGCGTCAGTCACTGGAATTAAATTAAAGGTCGAAGTGTACCTACAATTCTTTCAAAGTGTACGCATGGGCTACTCCAAAATTATTTCTTCATCCAGATGAAAAACTATATTTAAAGACTAACATATAAAAAAAAACTCTGCAGAGATGATAATAATAATAATAAGAATAATAGTAATGATAATAATAATGATGATGATGATGATAGTTATAATAGTAATGATAAATAAATAGACAAGAAATGAAATCATTGAAACACTATGCTGTTTTTACATTTACAAAGGTGTGACGGGACTCCGACGCTCCCCCTCGTTATTAAAATATGATTTTCATATTCAGGGATGCAGGGGGTTATAGACAGAAGTATTTACGCTTTCACAACCAAAATGCGCTCTCGCATAGGCACACGCACTCTGTCACTCACATCGGGCCCGCACAAAGGTGACGGGAAACCAATAACATTTCATAGAAAATAATCAACTTTATTTAACTTGACTCCGAGCCCCCACCCGTCACTACACAACACAACTATCTGTATCATACAACAATGTAAACATCATACAGACAATCTCATAAATCGCATCCCTTTCCTTCAATTACTCTTCATTAACCAGGAAAGACAATATTCCACAATTCTGTTTGCACACCTTATAAACTTAAGAACAAATAAAACGTCCGTAACTTGCCAGCATTCCTTGGTTGACCGTCAGTTTCTCTCATCACACTGTGCGACTACGAGCTGAAGCTACCACACTGTTGTGTCCTCCCGATTGGCCAAATCCCAGTTGGGGGACACTGGCAACGTAGCTTGAGTCGCACCCTCACACTGAGTCTCCCGGACTCCACCGTACTTCGCCCTCTCCACGGAAAGGGCTCCTGTCGGCCTCTCCCGCAGGTCTTCTCTGGCTGCAAACACCTCACCGTTGTCTGGCAGCTCCCTGTCTAGGCTCCAACAGGCTGACACGTCTTGCTGTCGACCGTACCCACACGGGAGACAATTCTTCTCGTCGTCGGCTCCGAGGCTACAGCAACCTCCATTGTCTTACGTCCCCACCCAGGAGACAACGAGGCGACAGCTAACCTCTGCTTCACGCTGTATTTTCTTGAGCCCTCAGCAAGACGGGCGAGTTCACTTTCCCTTAAGTGAGTCACCCACTTCCTGGTTTTCCAAGCAGCTTATATTCATTCTCAAACAAGAGAGAACCCGAGTTCAACTGGCTCAACCAATGGAATCACGGGCACACACACATCACACGATTTGTACCAATAAATTCCCAAGTTATTTTTATTCCACCAATGGAATCACTAGTCACCTACACATACACACACACAACAGCTGCTAGCGCTAACCAAGACTTGGGTACCAAGTGGTTAATGCATAACCTCCTATTCAAACTCATGTTCGATTCCCCGAGGCTACCCATTGTACTAACAGCCTGGACTTCTCTACCAGCCATGACTGATGCTTCAAGTATTTACTACCTCTATAGACAACAAGGTGCAAACCACTCAATAGGCCGCAGCCTTCCATTCATTCCTCAGAACAAGGACGACTGAATGGTCGCTGTACTCTGCCTGCAGGCTGACGGTCACCTACCCGTGACGGTCACCTGACACGATCGCCTTCCCTTAAGGCCCACTGGAGAACCCAGTGAATAGCCAGCCAGTGGTCGGACTGGACACTCCTCTACCCAGGACCGGCAGGTCGGCAACTCCTTGTCACTATCCCTCGGACATGCGAAACACTTCCCAGTAACTCTCCCTCCTTCAGTATGCGACTCGGGGTATTCCCCTCTGGTGATGTCTGAATTCGCACACTTGAAGAACCCAAGGACTTGCTCTCAACAACAGCAAAACTACCCTTAATTTGCCAAAATGCTCGAGAACATTCGGCTGACTCATGACACCCCCGTACCTAAGAATGTTGTTCCAATCAACATTTCCTCAAGGACGAATGTTCTCAAATTGGATAACACACTTAGTGGCATGGATCAGTATAACAGTACTACCTCTATGCTTTAAGACATCACTTCCATCAACATCTCTAACATGGATAAGGTATCCAATTAAAAATAATAAATCAGTCAGATAGTCCAATGAATCACTCAGTCATAAACTGGCTCACATATAATCAAGAACTCTCACTATAAACGTTAGCTATCAGCATGTTCATGCATATCAATTAATCATTCCATTCACTTCTAATAATAACACTACCATGATTAACCCAAGATTCAAATTCAGGTGTGTGGCCAGCCTCCTAAACATCAAAATCAAATTCAGGCGTGTGGCCCCAATCCACAAAGACAAGATTCAAATTCAGGCGTGTGGCCCAGTCTGCGTAACATCGAAATCAAATTCATGCGTGTGGCCACAATCTGCTCACACGGTCTCACACACAATATGCAAATCAACCATTCATCCTGATGTCACAACTTAAGCACATTTTCACACTTTACGAGCTGTGACAAGACAACATAAGCAAACAGATATCAACCAGAAAATCATAAATCATAACACATGAGCATGCACTCAACCATAATGACAATGAACAAAAGCAACATCAACTGATAACCATTAATCAAAAATTAAAACAACAAATGAACAAAGACTCAACCCACCCCACGATGGGGACGTAAATCAAAATAACACAACCAGCCAGCTACATTATTTACACGGTAGCTGCCCGTAACAGATGACTGCTCACACCACCACCCAACAGCAGCCCGTAGGCATTGCTCCTACCATTGTTCTACTTCTGCTGTTCACACTACAACAGCCGCCCTGGTCCCAACCCAGCTGCCGGTTCCAGTTACTCTGTGGTCTCCCTTGGCCCCGACCCTGAGGTCCGCCACCGTGGCTCCTACATTTCTGACTACCACGGCAACGCCAACAACTTTTTGAACCACCACTACGGCCACCATGGCCCACGGCACCGCCACTACGACCACCTCCATGGTCTACAGCACGCCACTACGGCCACCTCCATGGCCTACAGCACCCCCACTACGGCCACCTCCATGGCCTACGGCACCGCCACTACGACCTATTTCATGGTCTATTGCACCACCACCATGGCCACCTTCAGGGCCCCACGCTAGCTCTACTGCTAGCGGCGCCTGTGCACTCCACTGCTCTCTGTTTACTTTCCAGTAGGAGTTCCTACTCTGCACTGCCCTTGCTTTCCCTACTTGACTGGCAGCCTGGTTAGGCTTCGGGAGGATATACCTCCCCCCTAACAAAGCTGGATAGGGAAGATTGTTTTGCACTGCTGCAGTGAGAGTACTCCTGACAAACTCTGACTCTACTTTGACACGGGCCAAAGGTAGCCGATTAGTTCTTCCATCTGCATATCGCACGCAGGTGGTTTCCCCGGAATCACTAGTCACCTACACATACACACACACAACAGCTGCTAGCTCTCACAAAACCGGGCTCTACCATTGCTGCTAGAGTCAGTCCTGTATCTAACAAGCAGGTCACCGGCTTCCCGTTTACTACTGCCCTAGTAGTTGGTGGTGGCACCTGCCTTCCTGTTGAATTGTATCAACAGCAACCACTGAGTGTATTCGCACTCCGCTACATTCCTTGGCGATATGGCCCTCTTGCCCACATTTAAAACATGTGCGTTTCACTCTAACATTCTCTTGAGTCCACTGTTGCCACGGGACTTAGAATCCGCTTCTAACTGTGGTCTCGCCTCCTGTTTGTAGGGAGTCGGCGAATCACTCCCTGACTGTGTGGTCTGGCATTACGGGTCGACTGGTTCGATCCCTTCATCCCATTACGCTGATCATGGGCAGATTCATACCTGTCTGCAACTTTCACTAACTCCTCTAAACTTCCTAATTCTCTTTCCGCAAGAATACTGTGAGATCCTTCCGACAAGTGGAGAGAATTTGCTCCTTAACGATCTCCTCCTCAAAGATTCAAAAGTTGTTCGATGTTCCCTAACCTTATCCATTTGTCAAAGAGAGCCCTAAGCCGATAAAGGAACTGTACGTGCGTCTCACCTGATTTACGAACGGTTTCTCTGAACAATTTCCTATATCTATCGGCGGTTACCTGGTACCTCTGAAACAAAGCATCGCGCACCGACTCATAATCTGTCTGTTTTTCCGGTGGTAAGCAGAAAAAAGCATCCCTAGCTTTGGGTGTCAGCAGCGCAGACAAATTTGTGGCCCACCGTTCTTCGGGTAAGCCCTGATCTTTGGCAATCCTTTCAAATTGCGAAATGAAATCCTCTAAATGGTCCGGATTATCATCGAACCTTGGCATATTGATCAAGAGACTGACATGTGGTGCAAAGTTCACTTGAGGTTTGCGTCCACGTCCCGTTCTTTCTCCAATTTTATTTTTTCTAACTCAAACTGCCTTATCTTCTCTCTTTCTCTTTCCTCTCTTTCCCGTTCTCTTTCTCTCTCTTCTCTTTCCCGTTCTCTTTCTCTCTCCTCTCTTTCCGTTCTCTTTCTCTCTCCTCTTTTTCCCGTTCTCTTTTCTTCTCCTCTTTTTCCCGTTCTCCTTCTACATATGCCTTCAGTTCCGGACCCTTTAGTCCTAAAGCTTTTCCTTCTTCTATGAGGTCCATCTTTTTCAGCGGACCATTGTCTCAGCACCCTCTTCAGTCGACATTCTGAAGCTATCTAACCCTCGATCAGCTAGTTATTACAACCACAGTAACAAGCGAGATATCCACACGATCACTTGCAAATAAGCGATCAAATAGTTGTGCTACACACAATCAACCTCAACAGCAACCAAATCAAGCAAGTTCAAATACAAGGCCCAGTCATGAAAAGAAAAGAAAAAAGATCAAAACAATCAACACATGACTAACGTCTTTCCAGGTAAGAAAAAAAATCTAGGTTTCCACAATTACAACAAATTTCAAATCCCTTGCAATTTGAACAAAACCCAGATACGAAAATCACTTAGACTCATTTATGTTCATCCCGGACGACAGTCCCCAATTTGTGACGGGGACTCCGACGCTCCCCCTCGTTATTAAAATATGATTTTCATATTCAGGGATGCAGGGGGTTATAGACAGAAGTATTTACGCTTTCACAACCAAAATGCGCTCTCGCATAGGCACACGCACTCTGTCACTCACATCGGGCCCGCACAAAGGTGACGGGAAATCAATAACATTTCATAGAAAATAATCAACTTTATTTAACTTGACTCCGAGCCCCCACCCGTCACTACACAACACAACTATCTGTATCATACAACAATGTAAACATCATACAGACAATCTCATAAATCGCATCCCTTTCCTTCAATTACTCTTCATTAACCAGGAAAGACAATATTCCACATTCTGTTTGCACACCTTATAAACTTAAGAACAAATAAAACGTCCGTAACTTGCCAGCATTCCTTGGTTGACCGTCAGTTTCTCTCATCACACTGTGCGACTACGAGCTGAAGCTACCACACTGTTGTGTCCTCCCGATTGGCCAAATCCCAGTTGGGGGACACTGGCAACGTAGCTTGAGTCGCACCCTCACACGAGTCTCCCGGACTCCACCGTACTTCGCCCTCTCCACGGAAAGGGCTCCTGTCGGCCTCTCCCGCAGGTCTTCTCTGGCTGCAAAACCTCACCGTTGTCTGGCAGCTCCCTGTCTAGGCTCCAACAGGCTGACACGTCTTGCTGTCGACCGTCCCACACGGGAGACAATTCTTCTCGTCGTCGGCTCCGAGGCTACAGCAACCTCCACTGTCTTACGTCCCCACCCAGGAGACAACGAGGCGACAGCTAACCTCTGCTTCACGCTGTATTTTCTTGAGCCCTCAGCAAGACGGGCGAGTTCACTTTCCCTTAAGTGAGTCACCCACTTCCTGGTTTTCCAAGCAGCTT
>CM031595.1:65524752-65539752 GCA_018398815.1 Conus ventricosus | reverse complement strand
GTGACCACATGTTCATGTGCTATAATCATGAACACTGTCGTTATAGAAACAATATTCAGAAGAACGATCTATCTATTATAAAATCTTAATATAGGCAGGTTCTGCGATGCTTATCGTGCTGAACTGGGATGAAATAATTTATAAACAATGCACGTTGTGAAAGTACAAAAAATGTTTTCAGATAATATATTAGGAAAAAGCCACACAGTGTATGCCCGTTAGAAGTATTACTGTCATCCTCAAGATGTAGCTTGGATGCAGATGAAATTCGACTGTAATTGAGGAAAGCCCGAAAATCCCAAAATAGCGAAACAGACTAATAAACCAGAAGACTGGCTGAGGTTCGACAATTTCGAAACTATGTCATATTCAGAGAAAAGCAAAGAAGTTGGAACACACAGAGAATTAGAGACTAAAGTTTTAAGTTCAGATGAATTTGGAAACAGAGAATGGTGGAAATTAGTTAAATCTTTTCTTAAAATGAAGGGTATGGACACTAACGAAATTCCACCAATCATGCATGATAATATCTTATATCACACAAGTAAAGAGAAAGCTGATATTTTCAATGACTTCTTCATTAGCCAGTCTACTATAGAGAATGAAGAAGATGAAGTGCCCGATATTCCATTTCCTTGACCTTGAGCTTAATGAAATTACAATTACTCCCTTTGAAGTTGAAAATGTCATTAGAAACCTTGACAAAAACAAAGCCGTAGGACCTGACCTAATTCACAACAAAATACTGTTGGCATCCCTTCCAGTTATTTTAAACCCCCTGACCTCTCTTTTCAATAGAACTTTAAATGAAGGCAAATTTCCAAAGATATGGAAAACTGCGCATGTAAATCCTTTGCATAAAAAGGCTGCAAAAGAGAAGTGTGATAATTATCGACCGATTTCATTGCTTAGTTGCGTTGGTAAAGTCTTAGAGAGATGTATTCACAAACATGTGTTTAATTTTTATCATCTAATCAACTGATTTCATCTTCTCAGTCTGGATTTATCCCTAGAGACTCTACCGTCAATCAGTTGCTCTGCATATATAATGATCTGTGTTCCTCTTTTGATAATGGTACAACAACGCAAGCCGTTTTCCTTGACATTTCCAAAGCTTTTTGATCGTGTCAGCCACAAAGGTCTCCTCCATAAAATGAAAGCCATTGGCATACGAGGTAAATTACATGAATGGTTTTACTGATTATTTATTAATTCGTACTCAAGCAGTTACCATAAAAGGCGAAAAATCTGTATACAAGAGAATTCCTTCTGTGTCCCACAAGGTTCAGTACTAGGCCCGCTCCTGTTTCTATATATATCAATGATATTGTAAATGAAATCCAGTCCAACATAAAACTTTTTGCTGATGACACGAGCGTGTACTTATCACTCGATAATCCCAATCTCCGCGCTGAATACTTAATGCTGACTTGGAAAGATAAACTCGTGGGCTAATAACTTGGAAAGTAAAATTTAACGTTGAGAAAACAGAACTGTTGAATCTCACTCGCAATAGAATGTGATATTGCCTCTTACATTTGGTTCTACAATTCTACAAAGTACTAACAAGCATAAACACCTAGTTCATTCTTCAAAATGATTGCAAATGGGATGAGCACATAAAACATATAATGACCACTGTTTACAATGTTAATTTCATGTCTAAAAAGCTACAAATATAAGTTAAGTAGAAAAGCTCTCGAATCTTATACAAATCCTATATATTTGCCACACTTCGATTATGCCGACATTGTCTGGGATGTTGTACTGAGACGCAGTCGCAGCATCTGGAAATTTGCACTGGAAGCTCTAAGAACCATTACAGGCACTGTTCGTGGAACAAACCATCAAAATGTATACAAAGAATCTGGATTCTGCCCATTAAAAGAAAGAAGAAAACGGCATAAACTAATACAGTACTATAAAATGATTAATGGCCTAAGCCCCAATTATTTAGTACATCTTATTCCCTCTCTAGTCTCTGACAGAAACCCTCACCACAGGCGAAGGCCTCTAGAACGCACAGTAATGAAATGTAAGACAGAGTTATATTAAAAAAATCGTTCATCCACTCCGCAACTCAATTTATGGAATGCACTACCTGACTATATTAAAACTAGCACTCCTTGAGCCAACTGAAACGATATCTGTCTATTGATGACGCTATAGTTCCACCATACTACTATTTTGGTAAAAGAAGAGAACAAGTAATTCACTGCCGGCTCCGTTTAGGTATGAGTGATCTAAAGAACGATATGGTTAACCGATATCGGATAATAATCCTTCTTGTAGCTGTGGCAATGGAAGAGAAACAGCAGAACACTATTTGTTATTCTGTCCCTATTCATATAGTTCGTGAAAATACAATTTTGACTCTTCCACAGAATTATACCCAATTACGTTTTCTTTTAGAAGGTAGCCGTGATCTTCAACCTGATGTGAATTCATTAATATTTGGAAAAGTGCACCAGTTTATCTCCGAATCGAACCGATTTCAGCCCTACTTTCTCATTAAAAAAAAAAAAAAAAAAAAAAAGAAAGGGAGAGAAAAAGGAATGGGAAAAAGAAAAAAAAATTGTTTTGCCTTTTTCATATTTTACTTTCTGTAACTTTATAGTTGGCTCTTATTTATTCATTATGATCCATTTCTTTACTTTTGCATAAGAAGCTGACTGACAAGTCGATTGGCCCAAGACGTAGTTTACTGGATAGATAGTTTGTTTACTTACTGATTAGCCAACGTCATCGCTAAAATTAGTAAATCTTTTTTCTGTTTAAGCGATCGATGTCATAGTGTCTTCGAAAGGGAAGAAAAACAATGGCAGGAAATGAAAAAAAAAAAAAAAAAAAAAAAAAAGGTGAAAAGGGGAAAAGAAAAGAGGGGAAAAAAGAAAAAAAAAGTTAAATCAAATTGAACTACCATAATTCAACACAATACTTATGGAAAAGATGGGTTCTACCCTAAACTACTTTACGTTATTGTATAAGTTTCTCTCGAGTTTGTAAAGTGTTCACATATTCTTGTTGATGATGTGATTGCTGTTTCCACTCCTTCCTCCCATTTTCCATGTTATTCATTTTATTTTTCTGCTACTGTGTCTCTTTTTTCGGCTCTTTTTGCTGTTTTTTTTGTTGTTGTCTGTTTTTGTTTTTCTTTTTCAAGTGTTTCCTTAAAAAAATCCCAAGCACGAAGTGAAATGTTTAGTATATTGTAAATGTATTTAACCGCCAATATATTGTAAATGTCAATTTGAGCACAGTATAAGCCTAGGGCTTGTTGTTGCTCATTCGTCTGTCAATAATGAAGGTATTCTGTTCATTTTGTTTCTGAAATAAGTTATTTAAACCATAAGATAACATTCCAAGAATTTAAAGAGCCGTGGGCAATGTTGGATTCCAGGACAGACTGGGTCTAAAGAGCTGATGAGTCCAGGTCAATGAATAATACAGAGTTACAGCTGGGCATTAACAAATGTGTTGCATTGCATTAAGAAAATTATGCTTGGCAAGTAAGAAATGGCCCCCACGTTAATATGTAGCATTTTATGAAATGAAGTGCACTCAAAGGAGGATTCTTTCTCCTACCCCCTTGCTGTTGATCTCAAATCTGTCATTCTTTTTACTTATAATGTCCAAAGAAAGTGAGTCAAAGTAATCATCCGTGTGTGTGTGCGCGTTCGTTCGTGCGTGCGTGCGTGCGTGCGTGCGTGCGTGCGTACGTGTGTGTGTGTGTGTGTGTGTGTGTGTGTGTGTGTGTTGTGTGTGTGTGTGTGCGCGTGACCCAGAAGGGGACCAAATGCAGACGTTTTATGCCAATACTACTCACCGAGACAGTATTTGACATTTCAGTCAGTTTACATGATGGAGAAAATAAATGAACAAACATTGACAAACGAACCAAGTGTAACAAATGCGCAAACAATTGACAAATAAAATGTGATAAGCAAAATGTGGCAGATAAGCAAACTATGACAACAAGAGCTCAAAGGACGGATAATATGACAAATGAGCAAAACAGCACTGATCAGCAAACTACGAGCAACGATCAGTATTGCTGGGGTCTACTCCACCTGTTGTGTGTGTGCAGGCAGAGGCAGCAAAGAGCACCGCGTCAGAGAAGAAGACCTCTAACCCCCCGGAATCCAACAAAGTAAGGACACGCACCCTCTTTGATTTGTTGTATATTAAGAAATGACACGTAATAAGATAAGAAACTTTCCCCTGGTTTATGTTTCGCACATTGAGATACGATACCTAGTAGAATAAGCCATCTCTTTGACACATTTTTAGGTATGATTTGCAGAGAAACAAGACACGGCTCCCTCTTAACTGTTGCTTTATGGGACTGCATTAAGAAAAAGATACAAATCATAACAATAAATGGTCACCACTTTACTGTGTTCACTTTAAAAGCGAGAAATGGCCACTTTCCCTCACATTTTTAGTATTTTGCATTACAAGAAATGATACATTGCAAAAAGAAAAGACCGCCTATTTAATGTGTAGCATTCAAAGAAACGAGTAGGAATAGAATAAGAAATAGCCAGCTCGTTAACCTCAGCGCCATGGCAAAATGTACAGGCCTACTTTAACAGAACGCAGCGTGGATGTTGCATTATTGTGCTAATAACAATTTGCTGTTATAAGAGAGGTAGGTCTTTGTTGTAGGAGGAAGAAAAACGCATCATTGCAGAAACAAACGCATGTAAAATAACAACACTCGCTTTGCTTAATTTTTACACATAGGAGTGTGAGAACTGCTTCAACAAAGATATAACATTGCAAGCATTTCAAGGCCTGACTGTAAAGTCAGCTATCACTGGGAAGTGTTAGATTCCACGACAGCTTGCGTCTTAAGCGTTAATGAGTTCCAGGTCAAGGAATAATATACATTTAGATGGGGCATTACTTCAGTGTGTTAGATTGAATGAAATTATGGTTGACAAATTAAGAAATGTAGCATTTCATTAAATGATATGTACAAAGTAAACTATAATTCCTTCATTAATATGACACATTGTGAAAATGATGCATGGCAAAATGATAAGGACCAATTCTTAAATACGCTGCATATTAAGAAAGAAATAAGAAATAGCAAAGTAAGACATACGTACGTTTGTAATATGCTGCATTTTAAGAAAAAAAAAAGAAGTAAAGTCATTATTGGCCACCTCTTTAATAGACAATTACATCCTAATCTTTCTAAAGCAACGTAACACATTGCCATGTATTTAATATACTGCATTTTAAGAAATGAAGCGTAGCAAAATGAAAATGTCTGTATCTTTGACGTGTTGTTTTCGAAGAAACAAAACTGTATATGTACACACACACGCACGCGCGCGCACGCACACACACACACACACACACACACACACACACACACACACACACACACACAATACAGAGAGAAAGAGAGAGAGAGAGAGAGAGAGAGAGAGAGAGAGAGGAGAGAGAGAGAGAGAGAGAGAGAGAGAGAGAGAGAGAGAGAAAGTGAGAGGCGAGCACATGCATACACGCACGCACGCACGCACGCACGCACGCACGCACGCACACACACACACACACACACACACACACACACACAGATGTTATACACACACAGTACATCACCTAGATGGGTAAAGTGATTCGCCAGTATCCACAAAGGAGAAAAGAGGGAAAAGTTCTGGTCTGCTGACTCCCCTGAGAATGAACAACTGATCACCACTGCGCTCACTGGAAGATTCTTTCTCCCTTGCCCTTCACCGCAAACCTGTCATTTTTGACTTTAGTGTCCAAACAAAATGAGTCAAAGTAATCATCCCAGGGTTTGTGGTGTGTGTGTGTGTGTGTGTGTGTGTGTGTGTGTGTGTGTGTGTGTGTGTGTGTGTGTGTGTGTGTGTGTGTGACAAAGAGGATCTAGGAAGACCACATGCAGACGTTTTATGGCCAATGCTCCTCACTGAATCCATATTTGACCGTCAGTCAGTTAATGTGATGGAAAAGATAAATGAACAAACATTCACAAACGAACCACCCTCCGTGGCGAAGTGGTTAGCGTTGCAGACTCCCAGCTGGGAAGTCGTGGGGTCGATTGCCATCAGAGTCATGTGGGATTTTTCTGCCCCGACCAGCTCCTACCCAGAGTTGAGTTTGCTGCGGGCTCAAACTTCCTGATCAACACTGCAGGTGTCTGTATCTCTCGAGCCTGGATGACACTGGGATATATTATGAAAGTAAGCATAGAGTACAGCCCTGTCATGCAGTCTCAGACCGCAATGGAAATCCGTAGCATCATCCTTATCATGCTCATTCTCATCGATCAGCTTAAAAAAAGTCTCAAATTCTGTGGACCTTCATGCCCTGCTCTCATGGTGACCTCAGTTTCGATGTCCTCTCCACGTCTGTGGCCTTGGTTTGATTCCGTCAGGGCCACGGGTATCGGCGAGTCCATGGGGGCTGTCATTGGACTAACGTGGTGGCGCCCTCCAGAGGGAAAGCTCACTCACGCCGGCTCTGCGATAAGCAATTATTGTCATCAGTAGGGTGCTTAGTAGGTGGTGTCCTGCTTATGTTGGATCAGAACAGGCGCCACTGAACACCACCGAAGTCACTTGGAAGTAATGCAGTGTCTCCTCTGGTGGGTTGCCTCTTCATGGCTTGACATTGATTGCTCCCTGTGGATTGCCTGTGCCGGGGCTGCGGCTGGCCGGGCCAGGCTGCATCTGTGGACAGGGTGTGGGAATGAGCAGTTTGGGTGCAATGCCACTGAGATGGCACAATAAATGAGATAGAAAAAACCCATTGACAAACAAACAAAGTGTAAGAAATGTGCAAACAGTTGACAAAGGAGCAAAATGTGACAATAAGCAAACTGTGACAATGACAGCTCAAACGACCGATAATATGACAAATGAGCAAAACAGCACTAATGAGCAAAATCAGAGAAATGAGCAAAATGGCTGGGGTCTATTCCACCTGTTGTGTGTGTGCAGGCAGAGGCAGCAAAGAGCACCGCGTCAGAGAAGAAGACTTCTAACCCCCCGGAATCCAACAAGGTAAGGACACGCCTCCTCTTTGAGGCGTTGCATCTTAAGAAACGACACAAAATAAGATATGAAATGGCCGCCTGTTTATGTTTTGCACTTTAAGAAACGATACCTAGCAGAATAAGTCATCTCTTTAATACATTATACGGTATGATTTACAGGAAAACAAGACACAGCTCCTTAAATGTGTTGCATAACAAAACGATATATAGCAAAGTAAGAAATCTCCAACTTTTTACTGGACTCATCGATCAGCATAAAAATGTATCAAATTCTGTGGACCTTCGTGCCCTGCTCTCATGGTGACCTCAGTTTCGATGTCCTCTCCCCGTCTGTGGCCTTGGTTTGATTCCGTCAGGGTCACGGGTGCCGGCGAGTCCATGGGACCGTCATTGGACTAGCGTGGTGGCGCCTTCCAGAGGGAGATCTCACTCACGCGGGTTCCACGACTAAGGAATTATTGTCATCAGTAGGGTGCTTAGTAGGTGGTGTTCTGCGTATATGTTGGATGAGAACAGGCGCCACTGAACACCACCGAAGTCACTCTGCAGCAGTGCAGAGTCTCCTCCACTGGGTTGCCTCTTCATGGCTTGACATTGATTGCTCCCTGTGGATTGCCAGTGCCGGGGCTGCGGCTGGCCGGGCCAGGCTGCATCTGTGGACAGGGTGTGAGAATGAGCAGTGTGGTTGCAATGCCACTGAGATGGCACAAGAAATGGGATAGAAAAAAAAAAACATTGACAAACGAACAAAGTGTAAGAAATGTGCAAACAGTTGACAAAGGAGCAAAATGTGACAATAAGCAAACTGTGACAATGACAGCTCAAACGACCGATAATATGACAAACGAGCAAAACAGCACTAATGAGCAAAATCAGAGAAATGAGCAAAATGGCTGGGGTCTATTCTACCTGTTGTGTGTGTGCAGGCAGAGGCAGCAAAGAGCACCGCGTCAGAGAAGAAGACTTCTAACCCCCCGGAATCCAACAAAGTAAGGACACGCCTCCTCTTTAATGTGTTGCATCTTATGAAATGCCACATAATAAAATAAGAAATGGCCCCCTGTTTTATGATTTGCACTTTAAGAAACGATACGTAGCAGAATAAGCCACCTCTTTAATACATTGTAGGGTATGATTTACAGGAAAACAAGACACGGCTCCTTCTTTACTGTGTTGCATAACAAAATGATATATAGCAAAATAAGAAATGTCCAACTTTTTACAGCGCTGCATTAAAAAAAAAAAAACCCAAAAAACAATACACGGTCACCCATTTCAGTTGTTCATTTTTAGAAATAAAGCACGGCAAAGTGAGAAATGGCCACTTTCCCTGCATTTTTAGTGTTTGCATTTCAAGAAATGTACATAGCAAAGTGAAAAATGGTTTGCCTCTTTCATGTGTTGCATTAAAAACGATACGTATCAGAATAATAAAAGACCATCACTTTAGTGTTTTCATTTAAAGAAAAAGGTCATAATAAGAAACAGCCACCTCTTTAACATGTTGCATTTATTGTCATGGTGTATAGGAAAACAAGAAGTGAACGCATCTTCAATATGTTGTAATCAAAAACTTGTTATTATAGCAAAATGAGAAATGGCCACCCTCTTCAGGTCGTTGCATTTTAAGACATGATGAACATCAAGTGAGGAAAGCTCTCTGTTCGATGTCTTACATTGTAAGAAATGATACTCTGTAGAATAAGAAATGCCCATCACATTTACATAAATGATACATAGTAGAACAATAAACGGCAACTTCTTTATTCTGTCGCTCTTTTTCTGTTTTTGTTTTTTAGGACGCATTGTTGAATAAGAAATGACCACCTCTGTAATGTTTTGCATTTTAAGAAATGATACATAGCAAAATAAGAAAAGATCGTCTTTTGAATGAGTAGTATATAAAGAAACGAGTCAGGGTAGAGTAAGAAAAGGCCACCTCGTTAACCTCAGCGCCATGGCAACATGTACAGGCCTTCTTTAACGGAACGCATCGTTGATGTTGCATTATTGCACTAATTCCAATTTGCTGTTTTAAGAGAGGTAGGTCTTTGTTGTAGGAAGAAGAAAAGCGCATCATTGCAGAAACAAACGCATGTATAAATATCAACATTCGCTTTGATTAATTTTTACACACATGAGTGTGAGAATTCCTTCAACAAAATATAACATTACAAGCATTCCAAGGGCTGACTGTAAAGTCAGCTAGCACTGGGAAATGTTGGATTCCACGACAGCTTGCGTCTTAAGCGTTAATGAGTTCCAGGTCAAGAAATAGTATACAGTTCGACGCATTACTTCAGTGTGTTGCATTAAATAAAATTGTGGTTGACAAAGTAAGAAATGGGTCCCACTTTAAAATGTAGCATTTTATTAAATGATATGTGCGAAGTAAACTATAGTTCCTTCATTAATATGATGCATTGTAAAAATAATGCATGGTAAAGTAAGAAGTGACCAATTCTTAAATGCGCTGAATATTAAGAAAGAAATGAGAAACAGCAAAGTAAAAAATAAATACGTTTTTAGTATCTTCTATTTTACAAAAAAAAAATTATACCGAAGTCGTTAATGACATCTCTTTAAAAGGCAATTATATCCTAATTTTTTTAAAGCAACGTAAGACATTGCAATTTATTTTATATACTGCATTTTAAGAAATGAAGCATAGCAAAATGAAAATGTATGTATCTTTGACGTGTTGTTTTCGAAGAAACAAAACTGTATATGTCACACACACACACACACACACAACACACCACACGCACGCACGCACGCACGCACACACACACACACACACACACACACACACACACACACACACACACATATATATATATATCGCGTGCACGCGTACACACACGCACACACAGATATGTAGGCCTACACACACACAGGCACACGCACACACACACACACACACACACACACACACACACACACACACACACACACCACAGTGCATCACCTAAATGGGTGAAGTGATTCGCCAATATCCACGAAGGAGAAAGAGAGGAGAAAAAGACGTGTAAAGTTCTGATCTGCTGACTCCCTTGCGGATGATCAACTGATCACCAGTGCACTCACTGGAGGATTCTTTCTCCCTTGCCTTTCACCGCAAACCTGTCATTTTTGTTTTACATATATATCCAAAGAAAGTGAGTCAAAGTAATCATCCTGGTGTGTGTATGTGTGCGTGTGTGTATGTACGAGTCTGCATGCGTGCGTGCGTGCGTGCGTGCGCGCGCGCGCGCGGTGTGTGTGTGTGTGTGTGTGTGTGTGTGTGTGTGTGTGTGTGTGTGTGTGTGTGTGTGCAAGCGTGCACGTGCCTGTGTGTGTGTGTGTGTGTGTGTGTGTGTGTGTGTGTGTGTGTGTGTGTGTGTGTGTGTGTGTGTGTCTGTGTTTGTCTGTGTGTTTGTGCGTGTGTGTGTGCGTGTGTGTGAGTGTGAGTGCGCGCGTGTGCGTGCGCATGTGTGCGTATGTGTGCGTGCGCGTGCATATGTACGTGCGTGCACGCGCGCGTTTGTGTGTGTGCGTTTGTGTGCGTGTGCGTGTGCGTGTGCGTGCGCGCGCGCGCGTGTGTGTGATTGTGTATGTGTGTGTGTCAGACCCATGAGGGAACCAGGTGTAGACGTTTTATGGTGAATACTCCTCAATGAAACCATATTTAGCACATCAGTCTTTTTATATGATGGAAAAGACAAATGAACAAGCATTGACAAAGGGACAAAGTTTAACAAACGTTCAAACAGTTGACAAAGGAGCAAAATGTGAAAAGCAAAATGTGACATAAACAAACTGTGGCAACAAGAGCCCAAAGGACCGATAATATGACAAATGAGCAATACAGCATCCATGAGCAAACTATGAGTAACGATCAATATTGTTGGAGTCTATATCCACCTGTTGTGTGTGTGTGCAGGCAAGGCAGCAAAGAGCACCGCGTCAGAGAAGAAGACTTCTAAACCCCCAGAATCCAACAAAGTAAGAACACGCCCCCTTTTTGAGGCGTTGCATTTTAATAAATGACATGTATCAAGATAAGAAATGGCCTCCTGTTTTATGTTTTACACTTTATGCAACAATACTTGAAAGAATAAGCCACCTCTTTAATGCATTTTAAGGTGTGATTTACAAGACAACAAGACATGGGATTTTCTTAAATGTTTTCCATTCTTGAAAATGGTGGATAGCAAAATTAGAAATGTCAAACTCTTACAGGGATTGCATTTTGCTTTAAAGATAGAAATCAGAACAATAAATTACCAGCATTTTAATGTGTTCATTTTTTTTTTAAAGCATAGCAAAGTGAGAAATTGCCACTTTCCCCACATTTTTTGATGCTTTGCATTTCAAGCGGAAAATGGCATTAATGAACAAAAAATATATACAGAGCAGAGTAGTACCAAAAAGCGAAACATGGCAAAGTGGCAAACTTGAGCAATGAAGATGATTAGAATTTTTTTTCTATGTGTTTGTGTACCATTGAAGCAAAATACGACAAAGAGTCAAAATGTGAGCAATGAGGATGACTGAGGGAGTGTTTTTTTATGTACTGTGTGTGCAGGCAGAGCCCGCTAAGAACAACGCATCAACGACAGAGAAAAAGATTTCCAAAGCCTCAGAGCCCAACAAGGTCAGAAAAATCACAGCTTGAAGTATTGCGTTTTCAGAAATTATACTTAACGTAATAAGGAAGGATCCTCGGTTTATGTCTTGGAGATTAAGAAATGATCAATGATATATCAAGACACCACCACTCCTTTAGTGTTTTCCTGTTTGAGATATGATGATTAGCAAAGTGAGAAATGGTCGTCTCTTTAATGTGTTGCATTTTAAGGTTGGGGGGGGGGGGGGGGGGGGGGGGGGGGAGGGGGAGGGTGTGTTTCTTTACTGCCAAAACTGTGAGAATGGTCTACGAACACACACACACACACACACACACACACACACACACACACACACACACACACACACATACACACACACACACACAAGCACAGAGAACACACACATGCACACACACACATGCGCGCGCGCACACACACACACACACACACACACACACACACACACACACACACACACACACACACGCACCACACACGCACGCACACACACACACACACACACACACACACACACACACACACACACACACACACTCACCTACACACACACACATACACACACACACACACACATACACACACACGCGCGCGCGCGCGAGCCCACGCGCACGCGCGCACACACTCTGTGTGACACGCATACGCTTACACACACATGCGCGCGCGCGTGCGAGCGTTTACACCCCAGCACGCACGTACGCGTACGCAAACGTACAAACGCACATACACACGCGCGTTACAAATAAAGGAAATCCATTACAGATGAGGAAAATATGATAAACAGGGCAAAATATTACAGCTGAAAAAAAAGTACAATAGCTGAGAAAAGTTAAACGAGTTTGCAAAATACCACTGACAAACAAAGTAGTACAAATGAAGAGCAAGAGCACCAATCAGCAAAATACAACTAACGAGACACAAAGAAGCAAAGATGAAAATTTCGATGTAAAATGTTTCTTTGGTGTGTGTGTGTGTGTGTGTGTGTGTGTGTGTGTGTGTTGTGTGTGTGTGGTGTGTGCGTGCGTGCGTGCGTGCGTGCGTGCGTGCGTGCGTGCGTGCGTGCGTGTGTGTGTGTAGGCGGAGCCTGCGAAGAACAACACATCATCCACAGAGAAAAAGACTTCCAAAGCCCCAGAGCCCAGCAAGGTAAAGAATGGACACTTCTTCAACGAGCTGAATTTTATGTCATTATTCAGGTTATGCTCCATACCGGCCAGAGCCTTCACATATGCACCCGCGCGCGCACGCACACACACACAACACACACACACACACACACACACACACACACACACACACACACACACACACACACACACACACACGCACACGCACGCACGCACGCATTCGTGGACGTGCACGCACACGTACGATCATAATGATGATATGATATGATATGATATGATATGATATGATATGACATGGTATGATATGATATATGATATGACATGATGTGATATATGATGTGATATGATATGATGTGATATACAATATGATACGATACATGATATGATATGATATGATGTGGTAGGCCTATAACAAATGAGCTGAACACCAGTTATGTGCCAAATTGCAGTCATAAATGCTTTATGTGTTGTGTGTGCAGGCGGAGCCTGCTAAGAGTAACACATCTTCGACAGAGAAGAAGGCTTTCAAGCCTCAAGAAGCTTCCAAAGTAAGGAACGATCAATTCTTTGATGTGCCGTGTCACCTTAAAAATTGTGAATCCAATGAGATGGTTTTCATAAGAATACTCATGGACAGTTTCAGTTTGTTTCGTCTAGGAGGCGTCATCGTGAGTGGACTGGTTCATATGCTCTACACTACATCTGCTTGTCACGAGATTCTAGGAATGCACTCACTCACTCACTCACACGCACACACACACACACGCGTGCGTGCGCGAGCAAACAATTACAGAAAAGGTAAATGACGATAAAGAACATGAAGAAAAGAAGAAGAAAAAAGGTAAAATAAAACCCTCCAGATCAAAGCAAAGTAACTGATTTTGAACGTTTCTAATACCTGGCGTGCGCGTACCGCCTTGACAGTGATTTCAGCATGTTCAGTACGGAATAGCTGCAGCAAAGGAGAAAAAAGAGTACATAATCTAGTCTCTCCAGTACTTTGTGTACTGAAGCACGTAGATATTTACAGTGTGTCTAACACTTTGTGTGTACAGCACATAGATCCAATGAAAGCATTGCGTAATTTCACTGTCCCGACGGATTTCTCTGCAGAGAAATTTAGAGTTATCTTCCGTGGAGAAAGCGCCACCACGGAACAGTGGTACCCATGTCTTTGCCCTTTTGATGTGACTGTCTTATTTTTATTTTACCGATCAAAGTGGAATTTTTTCGCACAGTTTTGTCAGAGGCAGCTCGCTTGTTGCCGTGGATTAGCTACCCGCGTTTAATCCATGCTGCACACGGAACCTCGGTGTATCGTTTCATCCAAAAGACTAGCACTCGGGTCGTCAGTTAAGATCTAGTGGAAAGAGACGGGGTGGGGGTGGGGGGATTTCACCCCGAGGAAGAGTCGAACGAAGGACCTTTTTCAAAAGTAATCCCGATCGTTTCCTGTTCTGACTGTCGGCAAGCATCTTAATCCAAGTGAATTGTCCTCGGAGCCGAAGAAGCTCAGTGATACAGCGCAGGACTCGCGATCCTTGAGATCCCGAGGTTGAGGGCTCGATTCTTCCTGACACGTTTCGGTACGAGATGATTTTTCCCACGGAGCTAACATGCGTTATGACTCCATTTCCGGAGAAAAATATCGTACGAATGAGACTATACACCGAGGTTCTGTGTGTAAACGCATGCACAACATCTTGGACAACTTTGGAAGAGAAGGCCAGTCTGGCGTGGATGTCAGATATACACACAGAAAGCAATGTCTGTAAAAAAAAAAAAAAAAGTAAATCGAAAGAATGAGTGAAAAACTAAGAGACTTAAGAGACTGATATTCAACTGAATGACACGGGAAACGACTGAACGTACCTCCAGCAGGCAGCTCTTCATGCATGCAGTCGGTTCTTCCAGCCCGCTGCGGAAACGAAAGCTGCATTGTAAGACGTTCAGAGCTTGGGTTCTAACCGAGGACTGGCGCTGTATAAGAACTCTCGGCAATGATAAATAATGATAAATTGTTTTCAGTGCTGCACGGACCTGAAACTGAAAATGTCTCCCAAACTGCGTGTGTGTTGAGGCGGAGCTCTCCCCTGACAAGAAGGCGGCCAAAGGAGTGCCGCTGCCACCCAAACGGTCACCTCGGGGCCCCGTGCCGCTGTCAGTCATAGAAGCCACCGCCAAGATCGACGATTCCTGGCAGCCAGGCGTG
>CM031595.1:65514752-65519752 GCA_018398815.1 Conus ventricosus | reverse complement strand
GTTGCCAGTATATTTGAACAAAAGAAGAAAATGCTTGCCTGGTGAAGCAGCCTCTTGACCACACAAAATCACTGGCTGGTTATTGGTGTTACACATTGTATTGCTGAATCTGACGATTTTGATTAATGTCGGCCGGTCCTATGACATTATTTGCTTGAATCAATGTTGACCGATTAACTCGCCTGTTATGGCAATTATCGATTTCGCTTGATTACATGGACTGCAATTAGAATGTGGTTGTTGTCCAGTACACTTTTTTTTTACTCTGTTTATTTTTTTATATCTGTGTGTGTGTGCGTATGTGTGTGTGTGTGTGTGTGTGTGTGTGTGTGTGTGTGTGTGTGTGTGTGTGTGTGTTGTGTGTGTGCATGCGAGCGCGCGCGCGTGCGTGTGTGTGTGTGTGTGTGCGTGCGTGTGTGTGTGTTTGGTATTTTTGCGTGATGTTGCAAGGCTGATATTATCTATCCTGCATAGAACTGTCAGATTGTCAAAATTGTCAAACTCTCTCTCTCTCTCTCTCTTCTCTCTCTCTCTCTCTCTCTCTCTCTCTCCTCCTCTCTCTCTCTCTCTCTCTCTCCCACCCTCTCTCCCCCACCTTCCCTCTCTCCCTCTCTCTCTCGTCCCCTCCCCCAGGTGACGAACACCACCACCCGTTTAGCCTACGAGCGGCCCAACAGCATGGCGCGGGTGGACAAGTATTCGGTGAACACGTTCCTGACCCTGCTGACCGCCCTGGGGGAGGACATCAATGACCAGGCGGTCGCCTTCAGGACCCGCCAGGTGAGAGACTCTGCACGCTCACACAGCGGTGGGTAAGACTGACTGACAAACATGCGTTCTGCCCCGATGCCTTTCACACGATATCCACGTCATTTATCTTCGATGCAAACATGGTACATGTTGGTCTTAAGAGCTGTAGGTCAGAGAGGAACTCTTTTCTGGTTATATACCCCACCTTTCCTCCCATTTCGACCCCCACACCCACACCTCGGCTCCATAAACAATAACGTCCTGTGAGCGGTCGGCATTAGAATCAGCATTGTTGCCCTCCATCTCTACTTGGGATTCGTAAAGTGTTTCACTTTTTTACTTATGTGTAATGTGTGACGCTCGCAGTCTGCCATTTCTGCGTCGTTTTTCTGTTCAGTGATGGTTCGATTACTATTGATCCCCAACACACTGAATTATCTGATTTCATTTGATCTGTTTTGATCTAATCTGGTGATGTCTTCCCTATTTGATTCATGTTACCTCAAGTTTGAAATCGGGAATTGCTTCACCTCACATCACCTCTGTTCATCTTCCTGCTTCTTTTCCTTTCTCATCTAACCTCATCTCGTCTCGTCTCGTCTGAGCTCGAGCCTTTCTTGTCTGAACTTACTTTCCGTAACTTTGCTGTGCACATTTCAGGCTTGCACACACTCACCCATTTTCCCCTCATCGTATACCACCTCTCCTCCACTCGCCGTACCGTCCCTTCCTTTTGAGAAGCCTATCGTTTGCGCCTTATCTCACCTTTTGTTATCTTGTGTTGCCTCAGCTTTCTTTCTTTAAAATTCACCTTTGTTTCGTTCATCTCACATTCTCTTCCCTTATCTTAGCTCACTTTTCTTTCCTTTATTTCATGTCATTTTCTGTTACCATATGTAACCCCACCTTCTCTTCCCTTATCTTTTGTCACATTTCACTTGCCTAGACTTAAGTGACTGTCTTTACATTTTATCACCATCCCTACTTTTATCTGATCTCACCTTCCTTTCTCTTATCTTACCTCCTCCTCCCTTCCCTTATTTCATCTCAGCTTCCCTTACCTTGCATCACCTCACCGTCTCTTTACTTATCCTACCTCAACTAGTCTTCAGTATTTTACCATACCCTAGCTTACCTTATTCTATCTAGTTTCGAAATGAAGTGACTGAGGGCGATAAATGAAGAAACTTTAGAAAGAATACGGGTTAGTAACCGCCACAGATACAGACAAGCAGATTACAGGACAAAACGCAATGCATTTTGACCTCTTGGGTCTTCTTCAGACAAAAACAATCAACATTTAGGACAATAAAAACGAAGAACGAGACACCACTTAACTTCTCATGTTCGGTGCAAAATGGCTGTTGGATGAAAACGAGACCGTTCACGAACACCATACCATACCGTACCACACCACACCACACCACGCCACACCAAACCACACCACACCACACCACATCCCTACCACATTACACACACCACACCACACCACACCACACCATACCACACCACACCACGCCACACCACACCACACCATACCACACCATACCACATTACACCACACCATGCCACACCACGCCACACCACACCACACCACACCACACCACACCACACCACCACCAAACCCCACCGCACCACACCCCCCCACACCACACCATACCATACCATACTACACCATACCATAACCATACCATAGCCATACCATACCATACCATACCACACCATAACCATACCATAACCATACCAAACCATACCATACCATACCATACCAACTACCATACCATGCCACACCACACCACACCATACCACACCACACCACACCATACCATAACTATACCATACCACACCACCATACCATAACCATACCATACCCTACCGTACCATACCAAACCATACCATACCATACCAACCATACCATACCATACCATACCATACCATACCATACCATACCATACCATGCCATACCATACCCATCACCTAGCCAATACCATACCATAACTATACACCATACCACACCATATCCATACCATAAACATACCATGCCATACCACACCATACCATACTTACCATACCCTACCATACCATACCATACCATACCATACCCTACCATTACCATACCATGCCATACCCTAAACCATCACCATACCACACATTTCCATACATAAACCATACCCATCCAGTACCACACCATACCATACCAACATACCATACCATAACCATACCACATACCATACCATACCATACCATACCATACCATACCATACCATACCATACCATGCCATACCATTACCCCTCTCACCGTACCACACATTACCAACCATAACTATACCATCCATACCACACCATACCAACCAACCATACATACCATACCATACAAACCATACCATACCATACCATACCATACATACCATACCATACCATACCTACCATACCATACATACCATACCATACCATACCATAGCCATACCATACCATACCATACCATACCATACCATACCCCATCTTTCACCGTACCACACATTACCTTACTTCCCCACGCCTTCCCTTGGCTAACACCCAGTCCCCCTCTTTCCGTCCCTGCCCCACCCTGCAGATGGGTCTTCGGATGCCGGAGGACAAGGAGAAATCCGAGCATCAAAGACATCCAGCTGATGGAGAAGAACATCCTGCTGGCCGTGGACAACTGCAACATGTGCCTCAAGGCCATCGCCCCCGCGGGAAGGCGGCGGCCACAAGTACCTGCGGCTGGACTTCAGACACGGCCCTGGGACTGACACGTATGCAGTCCCAACGTGGTCTGCGTCTCGGGCCACCAGTGTCCTGTATGTCGTCACTGTGGTAGGTGTCTTTTGGGCGGCAGAATGTGATGATGAAGAATTGTGCTTTTTTTTCTTTTCTTTTCTTCCTTTTTCTTTCTTTCTTTTTGTTGTTGTTGTTGTTTTGTAACCGCTGCTTGACTGATAATCGAGGGTGGGATGGGGTGGGAGTGGGGAGGGGCGGGAGTCGGGTTGGGGTGGGGGGACTGATAGACGGAGGAAGGGATGGATGGGGATGAGAGGTGGGTTCATAGTCGGATTTCTAGTTCGGATGGCGTCACATTTTATCACTATAAGTAATGTTAATGTGTTATTGTTCATAGTGAATGTTTGTTAATCTGAGTGTGATTACGATTATGAGTTTGGGAATGTGTTTTCTTTTTGTTGCTGGGGTGGCGCTTTGTTGTGTATGTTTACGCGCGCACGCGCGCATATGTGTGTGTGTGTATGAGACAGAGAGAGAGAGAGAAGAGAAGAGAGAGAGAGAGAGAAGGAGAGGAGAGAGAGAGAGAGAGAGAGAGTAGTAATGGATAAATAAGTGACACTCACCACATAAATTTGTTGTCTAATCCCTGTGGGGAATTCTACGTGTGTATGTCAGGTACCGCGAGGCTGGGAGGGTTCCATAACTGTAGGCAGGTCCTGAAGTTCTGTCTGATTCTTTCACTCGCCAGTTTCTCTTTAGCTGGGGAGGATGTGTTAAACGACGTAGACAATGACATAGACAAAACATCGAACCACGGCGCACCGTATCATCACAGTAGCACACTAATGTGCAACCCCCACCCCCGGCCCCTTCCCACTCTCCTCCGCCACCACTCCCTCCTTGCCCCTCTGTCTCCACAGAGTGACCAAGCGCTGACCTTGCAGTCCGGCGTGCGCACGCGCAAAGACTACTGGTCCGTGGCCTCCCTCAGCCCCATCAACGTGGCCGCCGCCTGCAAGTTCCCTCCCTCCATCGACATCGTGGACATCACCGGTCGCCGCCTGCGCACCATCGACGGCGAGCAGAACGGGGTGCACATCTTCAAGCAGCCCACGTTCCGGGCCTCCATGAACGGCAACATCCTCATCACCGACTTCCAGGATAGGAGCGTCGTCTGCATCGACCAGGCCGGAGAGGTCAAGTTCGTCTACAAGGCCAGCCGGGACGAGCGGTCCTACCCGCGCGGGATCTGCACGGACGAGGAGCATCGCGCCTACCTGGTGGAGGGCAACAGTGTGGTGATGCTGTCGTCGGAGGGGAAGCAGCTGTGTCAGGTGCTGACGTGTCTGCCTGACCCCCGGGCCATCTCGGTGGGCAAGGACAATCAGATGGCCGTGTCCATGGACGGGCGGGGCGTCACGTTCTTCACTCTGTCCGAGATGAAGGGGCCTTACAACTAAATCCCATCGTCTCTGTGCCGGGGACTCTGGGAGGAACGCTTTCAACCT
>CM031595.1:65477252-65509752 GCA_018398815.1 Conus ventricosus | reverse complement strand
GTGGTGATTCATACGGTACGAGTTTGTGGAACAGATCAGGTGGTGCAGCATATTTGTACCCCTGTTGATTTTACCCCAGGGTCAGGTCTGCCTAGTCAAGATTGACCCCGTAGTCTTTCCGGACTAGCCTAGAAAGACCCCTGGGAGTAAACTTGGCTTGATCAAAACCGACTCCCCCCGCCCTCCCCAATTAGTTGTTATCCCCCTCCTCTCCATTTAAAGCCTGTGAATACAGGGATCGTTGGGGGCTGGACACACACTCACGTGGGATAAATCTGGTCCCGTTTTCCTTCTTGTTGACCATAGTTTGACTGCTCTGTTTGCGCTCGAAAATAAGACTGTCGTGTGAAGTTTTACTCTGTCTATTATATTCAGAAACTCCAAACATTTATCAACAGATGTCTGCGAAACATTGTGAACATCAGATGGCCAGATGTTATTGCCAACACAGAACTGTGGAACAAGACCAAGCAAGTTCCAATAGAATTAGAAATCAGAAAACGGAAGTGGGGATGGATTGGCCACACCCTCAGAAAGTCTCCATGCAACATCACAAGACAAGCCCTTGAATGGAACCCTCAGGGCAAAAGAAAAGTGGGAAGACCAAGACAGACACGGCGAAGGAGTACCGACGCGGAAGTGAAGGTCGCCGGAATGACGTGGGCCGAGCTGAAGAAGATCTCCCAAAACCGTGTCCGCTGGAGGAGTGTGGTTGCGGCCCTATGTTCCCCAGGGAATTCAGAGGACTAAGTCAAGTCAGTAAGTATTATATTCAGATGCAGTCTTCAAATCAGTGACTCTGTTCTGGGATGCTTTATGTATTGTAGCCGGAAATCGTAAGTTTATGTTCTTGAAAAAAAAAAAAAAATCTCACAGCCTAATGGCCGGTGTGCCGTGTCCAGAGCAGAGCTTTCTGGAGGACTGGACCCATGCCTCGCCCTCTGCCAGGTGAAGTAAGTTACATACTGATTTACTGCTGGATGGACAGTGGGGGGGGGGGGGGGGGGGGGGGGGGGGGGGGGGGGGGGGTCTGGACGTTTCTGGCTGACCCCAAAACGCTCCAACCATTCATGCAACTAGGGCCCCCTTAATGAGACTAAAAAAAAAAATTGTAATAAAGGAATTTATTTTCAACCCGTGCTGTCTTAGTCCCCTTGCTGTATTTTGAGATCTAAGCGGGAATGCAGTCTTTCTTTGGTGCTTTGCCAGAGGCAAGAAAGTTCAGGGCCTCAATGAGTTCTTTGAGGACTGAATTCTGTTGAACTCAAGAAAGTTCAGGGCCTCATTGAGTTCTTTGAGGACTGAATTCTGTTGAACTCCTCCAACAAAGGTAGCTACTCGATGGCATTCGAGGCGACTTCAGTGATCCTGCTCTTCGTGACGTATACCTGGAAGTACAGCTGTACCCAACGGTCCATCTGTTGTGCCCAGTCCTGCATTAGCTCGTCTGTAGCAGCCTTAAGACATGCATCTTTCGTCCGCGTCGTACCCGGTACCTACTTATTCCGTCGTTCATCCCTTTCAAGTTACGAATATCAGCTGCAGTCCGTATCTGGGAGCAGAGGTGGAGTCAGCAATGACTGGCGCATAGCCTGACAATGTGCTGAACTTTGCAGTGAGCAGCCCAGAGAACATGCACTTCTGTTCACCGGAGCAGGCATGGTATGCCGGAGAGCATTTCTCTTCTCCTCAATGACAGGTGTCATTTCCGAAGAATAAGCCTCAGATCAGTCTGCCGATGTACTGGTCTTCTGCTAAAGATAGACACGGGTACTCTGAAGACAGTGCCTCTGATGTGTTTCCACTTTTAAAGCGTTGGCGCTGGGGCAGACCCGGAAGAGATCTCTTTAGAGTACTTGCTAATTCTTCCATGGTCTCCTGGTCGCGTGTCTTGCTGGTGCCAGTGCCAGGTCTCCCTCCTCTTTCATGCAGTACCATCCCTTTCATCACAATTTCACCCTGCCGCACTCCAAGCACTGGTCAGTGTACAGGCATCGCTGTGGAACTGTGGGGTGAATTGACGTTGTGAAGGCTGACACCCGAAGGCTGATGTGCTAGGGATGCGGGCGTTAATGATTCACAATACAGCGTCTGTCAGCCAAGTCCACAGCTAGGCCTTGGAGCGTGACTCAGCTTCTGAGCTCGGCGGAACCGACGGACAAAAAGGTTCACTATCGCATCGTGCCAGTTCCTCCAGGCAGATGGGGCTCGCCAATCTTAGGAGGCAGCTCGATAGGTGAAAACTCTGGTTTCATGACCCCGCTGTATTAAATGCAATGGCGGCTGCACCCACCCTGGAGAAAGGCTTCGGGGTCTACAGCCCCTAGGAACACCACCTTCCATTATACTCGCCATGTTATAGTCAGGAGGGAGAGTCAGTAAAGCTAGCACAGAAGGGCTTCAAGATTCGCTCCCCCTCCCCCCCCCCCCCACCCCCTTTCTTTTTTCCCACAGAGTAGAACCATCACGTTTTGATAAGGATGGGGACGGGGAGTGGGGATGTGATGGGGGCAGTGACACAAGAGTCCAGAACGATCGCCTCCCTTTACTGCCTTTACCACACCGTAAAGTGGAGAAGAGTCAGTTACAATAGAACACCTTAACCTCTGCGTTCCTTAAGCTGAGACGGAGGTGGGGTGGGGGTGGAGGTGTCGATCAAGGCTAGTTCAGAACGAGGAAGGAATTAAAGTGTCACTAATCATATGTTAATAGAATTGGATCTCTCTTCTCTCTCTCTCTCTCTCTCTCTCTCTCTCTCTCTCTCTCCTCTCTTCTCTCTCTCTCTCTCTCTTCCTCTGCTCTCTCTTGCTGTCTGCTTTCGTTCTGCTCTCTCCTCTCTCTCTCCTTTCCTCTCTCTTCGTTCGTGAGGTGCGTGGTGGTGCGTGTGTGTGGTGTGTGTGTGTGTGTGTGTGTGTGTGTGTGTGTGTGTGATTTATTTAACGTCTTTCCACTAATCGTGATATTAGACGAAAAAACAACAACAAAATAGTACATGAGTAAGAGAGTAAGACTTGTGCATGTCTAAACTGTATGGAGTTCTACATTATTGATACATATGGATGCTTAGGCGTGAAAATGTATGTGCATTTGAATGTAGGAAGAATATATAGCTACACTATTATAATAGCAACAACAAAAAATGTGTGTGTGTTGTGTGTGTGTGTGTGTGTTGTGTGTGTGTGTGTGTGTGTGTGTGTGTGTGTGTGTGTGTGTAATCGCGTGCATGTCTGTGTGGGAAACTCTACGCGCATATTGTGCGTGCGTGCTGTGTGTGTTGTGTGTGTGTGTGTGTGTGTGTGTGTGTGTGTGTGTGTGTGTGTGTGTGTGTGTGTGTGTGTGTGTGTGTGTAAAGCACACATGCACGCATGTATGCTGATGAGTGAATTGACAGAAGAAGAAGAAGAAGAAGAAAGAAGAAGAACTCAAATTTAAAAAAAAATAAAGAGTGAGATCGTAGACAAAAGAATTATAGAATTAAGGACCGAGATCGAAGACACTTTCTCCAGTCTGTCCTGTGGGGTGGGGTAAAGAGAGAGAGAGAGAGAGGAGAGAGAGAGAGAGAGAGAGAGAGAGAGAGAGAGAGAGAGAGAGAGAGAGAGAGAGAGAAGACAGACAGACAGACAGACAGACAGACAGACAGACAGAACAGATGAGAGCAGGCGTTCCAATTCGATCCTAACACTTCTCCATTTCTTTTTCTGCAAAGAAAAAAGCGTTCGTATACACGCAGTTAGCGAGAGGCCTCCCCACCGCCCTCCTGTCACTCCCCCCCCCCCTCCTCCCTCTCTCTCTGTCTCTCGATATAAATGCAGTACAGAGGAGTATGTTCCTGGTTGTTCTCGTGATTTTTGGCACAGAGCGAGTGTCTGGCTCGTTTCTACTGATCTGCTATTGAAGAGGCGAAACGTGAGTATGAAATGACACCTTTCTTCTTCTTCTTCTTCTTCTTTGTTTTTTTTTTCTTTTCTTTTTGTTTTGGTTTTCACTTTGTTGTGTTGTGTGTGTGTGTGTGTGTGTGTGTGTGTGTGTGTGTGTGTGGTGTGTGTGTGTGTGTGGTGTGTGTGTGGTGTGTGTGTGTGTGTGTGTGTGTGTGTGTGTGTGTGTGTGTGTGTGTGTGTGTGTGTGCACGCGTGCGCGCGCGTGCTGGAGCGCAAGGGTGTGTTATGTAAAGTAGATGTGTGTGTATGGGGGGGGGGGGGGGGGGGTAGTTACAGAGAAAATGGGTATTGAAAGTATATTGCATAAGACAATGAGAGTATTTACATATTCTCTATTTCACTCAGGGAATATGTATATTCCCTTAAAGTGTGAGGATATAGACATAATTCCTGTAAAATCGGCATCTTTTCTTTTTCTTTCCCTTTTTTGACAATTTCTCTGACTTAGTTTTCAAACATATATCTTCGACATTATCCCTGTGTTTTCATGTGATACCTGGTTTATCATTCACAAGGTTCCGTGTGTCAGCTGGCACCGATTGAAGTTTTATCATGTATCATCTTAGAATAATGGTTGTTTTCATTTGTAACATAAAACAAATTGCGGAATGTATGATATTTAAGTTCCTTTCGTGTTATGCTTGTTATGACGCATAGGTGAAAAAAAATGATATGAAAGAGTTGTCTTGTTTTTAACAGGACAAAAAGAAAAAAAAGAAAAAAAAACAAAGAAGAAGAAGAGAAGAACCATCCACCCTCCCTCAAAAAAAAAAAAAAAAAAATCTGTGCCTGAACCTAGAATCCACCCAATGGACGTGGTACATCTTGATTTTGGACACCATTTGAAGTTAACATGCGAGCCTGGAGATCATGTTCTCTTAATAGACGCTGAAAAACACCTTCAGGAAGGGCTGGTGATGTCTGTCCAGTCTTTGCGTCTGCTTCCAAAAAAAAAAAAAAAAGAAAAAGGGGGCTGCGAAGGTGTCTTCTTAATTCCAGTGTGGGCGTGATTTTGCAGTTGTCGTTCCTGTTTCTCAAATTTCAAAGTCTTCAAACCCACGCTCCAGTGCCTCATGCGTTTGTCACCGAGCCCGGCTGTCAGCATGACTGTGACACCACAGTTTGCACATTGCACTCATCCACTGGACTGAATGTGCCCTGTTTAGCATGAACGATGGTGAGCTATGTTCGCAGGTTAGGCTATTTAATTCATTGACGATAGATCCAGTGAATTCAGTTCCATTATCGTTACGCAAAATTTGACGTGCCTAAACTGGCCCCCCCCCCCCCCCTGCTCAGTTACATTAAGAGCAGTTTGATGTCAGATGTCTCCTCCACTAAAATCAAATACAGTTGATCGTTTTCATTTTGCTTTTTTTAATTTTTTTTTACTAACCCCGTCAGGCAATTTACTTTTTTCTTCGTCAAGTAAGTTTGACATAGTGGATTTTTTTTTTGTTTGCTCGTCTGTTTTGTTTTGTTTTGTTTTTGACTTGAACTTCATTTCAGTGAATGATATTGGCGTGGTATTTTTGTGTTTTCTTTGAATGAAGTTTTTGACTCTTCAACATGATCAAATGTTAATCTTTGTTAATTAAATTTTTGTTTGTTTTTTTCTTTCTTCTTTTTTTATCAGTTATTCTTCCTTTAAACATCTGCCCTCATTTTCCGTGGCTTTATTGAAAAGGCAAATAACTAACTGTAGTGCTAGATATTAGACTGACTTGCTAAGATCTACTCACAAATCAACCCAGTCACAAACAGTGTTTTAGAGCATACACAGAGACAACTGTTCACCAGCACTACTGTTCAGTCTAACTTAATGACAAAAGTCTGAATTCTACTCAAGCTAGAGAGAGAGAGAGAGAGAGAGAGAGAGAGAGAGAAGCACGAATGTTCTCTACACTGTACAAGTGAGTGATCTGTGGTGTTACCTGCAAAAAGGGAGGTTTGGGGGTGAGGGAAGGAGAGGGTAAGAGGGGAGAGTGTGAGTGTGATACATGTGTTGGTGTTGGTGGAACATGCGCATAAGAATGAGAATTGTTGGGCAGCATGAAAGAGGGAGAAAGAAGGACAGTAAAGGACAAATGAAGACTCTGCGAAAATGAATTGGAATTGGGCCTTACCTGCTGCAGATGACTTTGCCTAACAGACACAGACAGCAGAGATCCTCTTGGCTTTAACTTAGACACCACAGCAGTCTTTGTCAGTGCTAAGCAGCAAACAACGTAGAAAAACGGGGAGGGCGGATGTATTGAGAGAAGTTGGGATGGAAGAGGGTGGATGTGAGAGGGTGGGAAGAGCGCAGGTGATCAAAAGGTTTGGTATGTAGGCAGACGGGAGGGGAGAACTGACGATCAGAGTGCTCTCAGAAGGGAGTCTGCTGTCTCAGTGTAGTGCCGAACACGCTCATTCTGTCCATGCAGAGCGCCCTGTGCTGGTCAACTTAACTGGAGCAGGCCTTGCGCAGCTATCAACTGTGCATGCAGGTCTGTGCTGGCAACATCATGTGCATGCAGGGCCCTTGCTGGGACTATCAACTGCTACGTAGTGGATCAGTCTGCAAAGACTGAACAATAGAGACTGATAAACTTTTTTCTCAACTAAAGAAAGCATGTTTTTCAGTAAATTACTGCTGGTCACTGTACATGAATGAAGAGGTAACAATCTTTCGTCGGGAGGAGAGGGGGTTGGGGGTTGTCGCTGTGAGTCATGGATTATTAGTTGTTTTTTATGCATCACTTTATGATAATAATAATAATAATAATAATAATAATAATAATAATAATAATAATAATAATAAGGAACATTTAGTGCGCTTAATCTTAAACAAAAGCCCTAAGCGCTTACAGCAATAAGCCCTAACACACACACACACACACACACACACACACACACACACACCACACACACACACACACACACACACACACACAAAACACACACACACACACACACACACACACACACACACACACACACACACACACACACACACACACACACACACACACACACACACACACAGCAGCACACCCCAACACCAGCGAAGGAGCAGAAAATTATGTTTTTTTATGATCATTTACGCATTGCTGCGCTAAGGAAGAGAGAGGCGAAGATGACAGCACGACCTGAGAAGACGATACATCGATTTGTTTAGATTTGATCATGCAAACAAGATGCATGCCTCTGTTCCTCCCCATGCGTACAACTACCATTTGCTTTTAATCTTCCTGTGATATTTATTTATTACATAGAATCATGATAGACAGCTTATTGCCGCTCTTGTTGTCACTGTGCAACATACTGATCAAGGGGTTTTGCAAATTGATCCGACAAGGAATGCACCATCTAAATCTTAAAACAGAAATGCACCGAAATAACTTAACAGTCGAGATAACAACTGTTGAAATGAACCCGGACATTTATTGGAAATCAAAAACACTGCCAATTGTTAGCAAACTGGCATCGAAATATTTCCTCGAATTTAGGATGGCAAAATAATGCGACGGCAGTCAAAAACGTCTTCTAGCATTGTCAAACATTTTCTTGGTACAGGACTGTACGTATTTAGGCACGACTCTCTGTCCAAGACTACGCTACCAGGTGCATGGTGGATGGAGATCCTAGAGGCAAGGTTGAAAACGGTTCTGGGTGGAACGTACTGGAATGGGTGCCACACCTCTATCCTGTTGCACTTGATTGAGGGCAGGGGTGAGGAGATCCCCAACTGCCCTTGTATCCGCCAAGTTATCTTTCCACCTAGTCTCATGGGACGATACCCAAAGTACCCACTCCAATATTTATGTCATGAGCACTGTCTGCCTTCACTGTCAATCAACGTAAGTTTAAAACAAGCAAAAACCAAGCCATGTTCACAGGACTTGTTAGCCTCTAATTGTTTTCCTCTATTACTTTTTTTCATCTTTGTTTTCTTCTCGTTCTGCCAAAGAAATAGATCAAAGCTTATTGATTCTGTTTTGTAATTAGTTTTTTTCCGTTCATTTGGATCCCTTATTATTCAATATTCATTTTCCTCTCATTATTATGTGGCTTAATTTGTTCTCTTTCATTCTCTTTGCTCATGTGCTGTAATCTGTTTGTTCCGTTCGTTCGGCAGCCTTACTGCTGGACTTTCATTTCCTCTCATCATTATTACCTGGCTTCATTTGTTCTCTGTTCAAAGCTTATTGGAAAGGCAATGATGCTGCGGGGATCCCTGATCTTGCTCATCGCTCTGACATCACTGGCCGCCGCCAACGACGATTTGCGAGCTGAGGTGTGGCCGAGGCCTGCCATGACGCCATGCACTGGGAAATCTGCGCTCAGCAGAACAGGTGCAACAGTCTGGGGGGCGAGAGTCGGCTGCTTTGCATGGAGAACTGTCTCTACGACGGCGTCAACTGTGAATTTGGTTGCTGGGATTCTTATGACACCATCATGAGCACGTGCAGCGCGCAGTGTGAGGCGGGTGATGGTGCAAACGCGGCCCAGTGCAGTAGAAACTGCTTCTTAAGAGAATACCCGACTCAGAAGAAATGAGCATAATGCTTTTCTTCATTCCTCTACATTTCTCTTGGTTTCTTATCCCCATTTTGTCATCAGCTCTGGCAGATTTCTCCGAACAGATTAGATCAGGAAGAAGACATTCATAGAATCAATGTTTTCCGGGTGCCGTCAGACTCTGGAACAGTACTAACCAGTCGAGTCATTAGAATGGTGACACTGAGAAGGCTTTTAAAGGAAAGCTTTTAAGGATAAGTTGTTCCCACACCCGTGTATGTATTAGTAGTGCCAGATCATCTGAAAGCTGCTCTACCTATCAAGAGTATAAAGGGTTAGTACAGCCAGTCACTGGAAAGAATAAGATGGGTGTATCTGCCCTATATGTCTTTTCTCGTTTTCAGAAACTTCAAATCCGAGTTTGGTTTTGTTCTTTTACAACAGAGTTATGGTCATTATTGCGGATGCCCCTGAAAAATATGAGTCATTCTCAAATCCTGGCCCTTCTGAAATGTGACACGGATGCTGAGGAATTAAAAAAATCAGTGTATACGCGCAGGTGTTTTTAAACATATGAGACATCTGAATGCAATACGAGAAAAAAGACAGAAGAGAAACAAGCCCTCATTTATATAAGAATGGAGAAAGATTTAACGACAGATTGCAAAGCAGAGAGTTTTAGACCTTGGGCAAGTTGTTTTTTTTAAATTTCGAAATCATATTAGATTTCAACTAGAATTGTTCAATATTCACATAAATGCATTGGAAAAAAAGACAGCCATTCATTGTTTCTTTTCACTTCCACATGCAATGGAATACAAAACCTCCACGGTATGCAGTTATGTATGTTACAAAACGAGCCATTTCTCTTACTGCTTAAGCTTGATTTGCTTGTTTGTTTGTTTGCTGTCCAGCCTGTTCACCGATTTCCTAAAACATACAGTCAACAATTTTAAATACAGCCTGGATAGCCTTTAGAATCATTATTTCTCATCCATCTCATTAATCTCCAATGATTCAATGATGCTCGTCTCTGGTACAGTATAGGAATAAACTAATTCAAACCATGAGTAGAATGTGTAAAATCATCTGCTTTGGTTGCTCTAAAGTACATTGCGATCGGTGACGTACTACGGCGAGATTAATTGATCGAATAAATGATTGATTGATTAGGAAGCAATGGGTGAACGCATGTGCCAACACCAGTCATTGACAATGAAGTCACCACGAAGCAATGGGTGAACGCAGTGACTGAACGCATGTGCCAACATTGATCATTGGCACTGGTGAAGTTATCAGGAGACCAGATACGAAATCCTTGCATGCACTTTGAACTGGTAGCGTGTATTGGGGACATGGGCAGGAAGGAGGAGGAGTGAGTGTGGTGGTGGTGGGGGGGTGTCGACAGATGGAAAGAAGGTATTGGGGGGGGGGGGGGGGGGGATAGCGTTCTTACACAATCAGTGTGTGTGTGTGTGTGTGTGTGTGTGTGTGTGTTGTGTGTGTGTGTGTGTGTGTGTGTGTGTGTGCGTGCATGCATGCATGCGCGCGCGCGCGCGTGTGTGTGTGCGTTTGCGTGGGCGCGAGCGTGTGTGCACGCGCTATGCATAAACCTATGTCCAGGTGCTCCTAGTTTTGACTACCACGTTAGACTGCATGCACCTACTTCTAGATAACTATTCAGTCCATTGTGAAATGCTTCTCTCGATGTGCTTGTATTAACCAGTAAACGCACTTATGTGAATAGATGATCGTAAGTGAGGCATTTACTCTTTCAGTTGCATCAGGTTTTTTTTCTTTCAAACTGTCCTCACAGTAAAACATTTTCCTATTTGGTGTAAATATGACAGAATTTATCACTACCATGTATCCGATTCAGGTTCAGAATATCCAGTTCATGTAAACATTCAGGACGATTTCACCGCATGATACTGAACAGAGAAGACTGCAGAACAAAAGGATCACAGTCTCGAAACTAAAACCTGGGATTTTCCTCACTTTGCTGGGGAAACACGCGTCTTAGAGAGGAAATCTTCATCCTGCATTTTGTTCACAGTTTGCCCAGACAGCAAACACTCTATACAGAATCAGCGAAACAGATGAAACCCAGTTTCACACTATCCGTGAGATGGCTGAAAAATAACATTCCATGCATTTTTTAAAGAACGAATTATCAGTGAGTCCAACAAACAACAGGAACAAACAAATTGCAAGATAAAACACGACGCGTTTCGACCTTTCAGGTTTTCTTCAGGCAAGATTACCAACATTCAGGACAATGACAACAAAGAACGAGCGTTCACGTATCTTCTCCAAGTCGATGCTTGATGGGCGTTGAAGCTGAGAAGTGAAGTGATTGCTCGTTCTTCGTTTTCATGGTTACGAATGTTGTCTATCTTGCCTGAAGAATACCTAACAGGTAAAATGGCGTCGCCTTTTGTCTTGTAATTTGTTTGTTTCTGTTGTGTGGAGGACTCACCAATATTGCTTTTTGAAATATATTTCAATTTCCGCCTGCAGTCACTTCACTTTGAAACCCACATTCCGTGCATTGGCCAGCCTGTACACTTACTAGAATGTCATTAGGTCAAAGTTCGATTTAGACCTAGTACTGTCTGCCTGCAAGCAGATGTCGGATGTAAGAAGAAAAAAGGGAAAAGGAAAAAGAAATAGAAAAAACGATTTTTAAAAAGTTAGACAAAGAAATAACAAGACTCTGTACTGGGCTCTATTGGCACAGGGCCCTAGTGGGACTCGGCCCTAACGGTGCGACTCCATCGCAGTCATAACGCATGGCACGCAGGATTCAGGGTAGATGCGAAACTGCGGATCTAGTGGATTCCCTGTGACTTGAAAGCTTTGTTTGACTGCTGATGTTTGAATATATGGCCGAACGTGATGATTTAGGTTTTAAAGCATGTTTTAGAAACCGAATTTATTCTTACAGATGGAATAAACACCCAGCCATTCTCTCTCTCTCTCTCTCTCTCTCTCTCTCTCTCTCTCTCTCTCTCTCTCTCTGTTTATGATGTGTTTCCAAGAGTAATTTTTTGGGGAATTTTTTTTAACATAAATTTTGATGATTTTGATTCATGTTGTTACTCACAAAATTAACTATCCGTGAAGTAAGTCGTTTACATGGCTTCTTTGTTGTTTAGGTTTTCAGGGCCGCCTAAATGTTTCTGTCAGATATGAATAATGATCTCGCACAAAGCAATTTTCCTCCCAAATCATAGATAGTAAATTAAAATTCAGTGTAGCATACTCACACTGCAAACTGTTAACAATTGTAATTCGTTATGAAATGATGATGTACAACGAGATTAGTTACGAAAGAACCCCCCCCCCCCCTTCCCCCCTAATGGTTTTAATCTCAGCTAAGTTAAGATGTGCAACGGTGGATATTCTCCAGATTGGTACGTGACAAAACGACTGCTGTGGAAACGTCAGAATAAAATTCTTCTTAAATTTCTATCCATGTTGTTTACATTACTTTCTCAAGATTTGCCTGGCTAAAATATGCTCAAAATAACAAAATGTAGTCTTGTCCGAATTCCAAGATTCTCGTCCTGTTTATTTCTCTTTTTTAAGCGCACAGCACGTAGCCTATGCATGAGAAAACAGAAAGTAAACCACACACAGGAACGAACACAAATGAACGCCCCTATAGTATAACGAAATTAAATGTACATCTTAGACATTTATATGCGTACATCATTCATCGAAAATACGAGTCTTGCGTTTCAATCAATTAATGTGTAAATAGTCTCGCACATGCGCGTGCACAGACGTGCGTGGACACACACACACACACACACACACACACACACACACACACACACACACACACACTCGCGCGTGCCCATGCGCGCACGCACGCACACGTACGTATACACAAGCACGCACGGACTTTATATTTGTCGTACATACTAGCATTTCAACCCGACTTCTCCTGGTGTGTACCTCCCTTCATTGCAACTCACGTGAATGACCTGCAGTCAGTTTTGGTTTGATTGGAGCCTGTGGAACTCGAACCGGCAACTCATGGATGGTCGGGTGGCTGAAGCCCGGTGGCCTCTGTACAGATGGTTTACCGGCATAGTTACCGGACCCTTGTAAGACATCCTTATATTTCTGGTGCACATTCAGGCGCTTATGTAATTGCCTTTAAAGCTCCGTTCCTCTTTTTTCTTTTTTTTACTTGAAATCGAGAACTGTTTCATGAGATCACAAACGGAAAAATTGACAAAAGTCCTTGCTCCAACGTTTTTGGCGGGGATTTTTATCTGGAACCCAGATTCCCTTTGATTGCTGTTTTGACTTGCATACTTCTAATTTAGGTGTTAGTCTTGATGTACGCTTATTCACACGTATACAGATTCTCTCCCTTCCCTCTCTTTCCTCCCTTCACTGCCATTCTGTACTTTCCTACTTTGAAGCTCTCTCTATACTGCCACTCTCACTCATACGAAGTGACTGACCACAGACTGTCACCTGTGCAGCAAATGGGATCGCTAGCTACTTTTCAGCCCTGTCCTCCGTGGTAAAGGAATGGTTTTACTAATAAGTCCAGGCAAATTACTCTCTCGAAAAGTTCTAAGTCTGTCTCAATTGGGCTCTGAAGATCATGTGCACTTAACTGTGGGATGATGTCGAGAAACGTTTTGATGCCAAGTTCTTACAAAAACTTCCTTATTTTAACACTTCTAAGAACGATGGCATTTATAAACAAGACATGTTTTACTTTAAAAACAAATAGAAGAAATGAACAAGTTGTTGAGTATAATGACGACGAGGATAATGGTAATGATAAAGGGGAGGTGAGAGACGAAAATGGAAGTGAAAAAGAAGAAAAGCGACGACAACAGTGAAGAAGATGGGAAAAAATGAAGATAAAAGAAGATGAAAAAGAGGAAGAGTAAAGAAAAAATCATCTTCGTGTTGCGCACCCTGAACCTCCCACCATAGTTTCAGCATTATTCAAAATTAACATTTTATAAATCAAAACGACTGGTTTTTTTTTCCGTTCTTTTTTCTTTGTTGGCTGTTTATCTTCAATCTGTAGATATCGCTCACCCACCTCGTCCACTTCTCTTTCTTCTTCTTTCCATCCCTCTGCCCCTCGCAACTATTACCATCCCTCTGCCCCTCGCAACTATCACTCCAATCGCCTCCCAAGTCGTTTTGTTTCAGCTTTATTAGATTTTTTACAAATGTTTTCACAATGCATGAGCAGAAAACTCAATGGTTTAGTTTGAGCTTTTAAACGGGAAAATTATCTCTTTGTTGCTGTGAAACCTTTTTTTCTAATATGTCTTGACACTAATCTTGTATCTGCCACGAAACTCGTCATCTAATAGTCCCGAAACCGTTCTCTTACCTCCCTTGAAAAGCATAACTTACGCCCCTTGAAATTCCTTTCTCGCTTACTTCAAGACTCTTCTCACACTAGACTCGAAATTCATCTCTTACTGCAATGAACATAGGCTTTGGCCTTCCCTAGAACTTACCTCTCACCTGTCCTGAATCATATCTCTTACCTGTCTAGACACTCAACTCCTACTGCCGTGAAACTTCTTCACATGTCTTTAAATTCACCTCTGATCTGTCCTGAAACACGCCTCTTATCCGCTTCCCCACTCCCCACCGCCGAACCACCTTTCTTACCAACCTGAAACGCATCTCTTAACTACCTTGTAACATTTCCGTTACCTGCCTTAAGACATCGTGTTTCTACTGGGTTGAAACTCATCTCTTACCTGTTTTGAAAGTCATTTATGTAAGCTTTGAAAATCAATCCCACATAAAATCGGTTCTGAGGCATCACGCGCAACACAAACGCAGGTGCGGATCAGGGGAGAGGTTGCAAGGATCTCAGACCCCCTTACCCCACCCCTCACACCCAATTTACAAATAAGTCAGTTACGGTGTTCTGGTAGTTTTCATACCGCCTGGTCTCTCCCACTCCTCACCCTTTCCTTCTCCCACCCCCGGCTGTTGGTCTCGTAGTCTGGTTGCTCATAATGAGCTTTGTCAGGCCTTTTCCACAGCTCAGCTGTGTATAATGAGCTTTGTCATGGCCTGTTCCACAGCTCAGCTGTGTATAATGAGCTTTGTCATGGCCTGTTCCACAGCTCAGCTGGTTGCTCATAATGAGCTTTGTCATGGCCTGTTCCACAGCTCAGCTGGTTGCTCATAATGAGCTTTGTCATGGCCTGTTCCACAGCTCAGCTGGTTGCTCATAATGAGCTTTGTCATGGCCTGTTCCACAGCTCAGCTGGTTGCTCATAATGAGCTTTGTCATGGCCTTTTCCACAGCTCAGCTGTGAGCTTACACCGCTCCTACAACTCTCGTCCATCCTGCCCCGGCGCCTCTGCCTGTTCCCGCGCTCTTCACATGAAACAACTCGCGCGGCTGTAGCGCGTACGTTTTTTCACACACGGAAGAACAGCCATGACTTTGTGATGAGAAGTGACATGTGAGCTTTAATGGTGTCATTCAAGTGCACTTTCATCTTAACTAGGTACATACTATCAACGGTGATTCGGAAGAAATGTTGGGTTTTTTTTACTCACATAAAACCAAAAATTCAGTTTAACTTTTAAAATGCAAAATAATGTATCAACAACCAGGTTTTATTTTGTTTTTGTACACAATTCATTTCTTGTACATCAACATAGTTTTACAAGCGAAAATATGATTGTAAATGGCAAACTCCTGGTCACTGTCTGAAAGGTTACAGATCTCACTGAACAAATAGCATATTGCAATATAGACATACACACGATTCATACAGAAAAAACCCACTATGATATGTTTGTGGAGTAAACACAAATAGCATATTGCAATATAGACATACAAGCGATTCATAAAGAAAAAACCCCACTATGATATGTTTGTGGAGTAAACACAAATAGCATATTGCAATATAGACATACAAGAGATTCATAAAGAAAAAAACCACTATGATATGTTTGTGGAGTAAACACCAATAGCATATTGCAATATAGACATACAAACGATTCATAAAGAAAAAAAACACTATGATATGTTTGTGGAGTAAACATTACACCTAAAGCAGCAAGTTGTTTATCTTAACTTTCTAAATCGTTATATTGATGGATTGCGAAATGCGAATGTAAAACCAGAGCCGAAAATAAGAGATTTAATGCTCAGAAAGACTGATGAAGGAAAACAGAGGGGACAGGAAACAGTGAGAAACCCTGAAGCCTGACATTAAAAAGACCTGTTACAGTCACTAGCATTCAATCAATCAATCAATCAGTCAATTGGTCGACTGATGGATTGATCAATTGATCATTTGATTAACCAATTAGTAGCTGTTATGACATGAATAAGTTTACCATGTTCTATGGCGCATTGGTTAACTTCGCGGATTCCGGACTGAAAGGTCGTGGGTTCCATTCTCAGCAGAGCCATTCGTTTATAGGATTTTTTTTTTTGGTCTCGACTGGCTCCTACCAAGCGTTGAGTTTGCTATGGGTTCACAATGGGAAGACTGGAACCATACAATCGAGTTTCATTCTCGTCTCTCACAGTGTTGCTCAAATTTCCTGACCAACACTGCAGGTGTCTGCAGCTTGCGGGCCTAGTTGATAACACTTGGACATATCGGGGAAGTAAGCGTAGAGTACAACTCTGCAACGCGCTCGCAGACCATAATGGCTCTGCGCTGCAAAATCTTCATCATCTTCATCCTCATCGATCAATATAACAAAAGTGTCAAGTTCTGCAGCCCTTCATGCCAGCTCTCATGGTGACCTCAGTTTCAGTTATCTCTCCACGTCTGTGCTCTTGGTTAGTTCGGGTCGGAATCACTGGCACCGGGATGTTCATGGAGTCTGGAAGCAGGAAGAGGGGGGGGGGGGGGGGGGGGGGGGGGGCGCTGTCTCCTGCCGGCTTCGCGACTGAGCAATGCCTGGTGTCAGTAGGCCGGGCATAGCGCGCTGTGTCTTGAGTCTGCTGTGTCAGACCCACTGACCACTGCCGAAATGACCGGGCAGCAGCGCAGTGTGTCCTCATGACGACTGGACATGGGCTGCACCATTTGTACGGCCGGTGCCGGGGACGGCGGCGGAGAAACCGGGCTGTGTCTGTGGAACCGGGCTGTGTCTGTGGAACCGGGCTGTGTCTGTGGAACCGGGCTGTGTCTGTGGAACCGGGCTGTGTCTGTGGAACCGGAATGAGCGGCGTGGGGAGTTATGCCACTGGAGTGTCACGGAAGATGAGACAGATAAGAGTCTTGATTCTCCTCCCGGCATCTATCATTTTCCTTTTTAAAGTATTTTTCTCCATTAAACAAAGATCATCGCAACATATGACATTCATCTACGATGCCCCAAACTGTTTACCAGACAATCAGATTGAAGCAACCCGTCCTAATGAATACACGTGTAGAAGCTTTACATCCATGTCTCTGTCGACAAAGTGATTTTAACAACATAGATTCTCGTCGGGGCTAGAGTCCTTGTTCCCCGGGAATCAATACACCTCAGTATTCCTCCAGTTGTCCATGGTTGTTAGAGAGAGAAAGTTTTGACAGTGGAGGAAAAAAAAACTTACTGCGTTTAGTTGAAGTATACCAACCGTTTCCTGTCTCAAGACTTCAAGCAAAACATTTCATGAAGACTTCATTTGTAACCTGACAAGAAAACTGAATAAGCTAAGGCATGGACTTCAAGAAAAACATGATGTCATGTTGAATGAATCAAGTAAATTTTGACCAGTTCCGAAGTGTGACTTTCTGATTCAAATTCAATTTTGATATAACATGATGAATACAGACTCAAAACGTAACATATATAATGTGATGTATCAATTCAAATATCGAATATGAAAGATCATGGTTTGTCAAGTGATATCAAAAATTTGGTTTTAAAAGTAAAAACATTACTTTAATGAAGCCTACGCCTATATGATTTGTACATGTATTTTACACACATGTTTTACACACAAGGTACACATAAAACTGCCAACAATTTCTCATGTTCAGTGAAAACGAGTACTCAAAATTAAAACATCAACCAAGTCAGGATTTGAATGGAAATATTCAGTGAAGCGGGGAAACCTAAACAGCAAAAATTAAACAAGGACAGTAACTTTTGGTCCAATAGTGAAATAATCAAAGGCATATAACTCCAAACCACTGCTTATTGCAGTAACCATTCACCTTGCACACATACAGACAAGGAGGGTTAAAAAAATAAACTGGAGGTACACAGAACAATGGACACATAAAAGAAAACACAAAGAAATTATCTTCCCCAAATCTTTTCCTTGGAACTTCCTTTTCGGACAAGTTTCTTTCTTTATTCCGTGTGACTCTTGGCTGCCTTCCTGCTTCTTGAATGAGAACCGCAAGCAACGTTAGGTTGAAGTTAGGAACCTCAAATCATTAAAGTATAGAATCAAAAGTTGCCTCCCTCATTTTTCAATCTTAGGATCGTTATATAGTCTAAACAACAAAGTAGAAGCGATGAAAAAAAAAACAAAAAAAAACGTAACCGATTTTACCTGTAAAATGCCATGTGTTGTTTGCCAGCGCCATGTCTTACTTTGTCACTGTTGGCACGTCCTTTTAGAAATGGGAAGTCAGCGGACGCATGAACACTTTAAAGTTTACACCTTCGTTAACAAGATTAAAACCGCAGCAAAGCATCTCGTGACTTTTCAAATGTAAATGCTGGAAGGTATATTAAGGATTTTTACGGATTTCCTTACAGTGCATAATCAGCCAGGAATGTTCCCAATTCTGATTTTCAAGTATAGATATAGAGGTTTATGAAGTTTCTGGCTGAATATTTTGTCCAAAGGAAGTGTAGACCGTTTTAGAACGTTCTTTAACAAACCTTGTCCCCATCCTCCCTTCTTCCTTTCCTCACATTAACACCTTCACAAAACTGTGTAATTCTACGGTCAGGTTACTAGAAGAACATTACGATGGCCTGTAATTCGATGACCAAAAGGGAAATTTTTAGCTACGTTCTACCGTAATGTTTATTAATACACTCGAAATGCTTTTCACAACAAATGAACGATTTACACATTCATACCTAATAACATGAAACAACAACAACAACAACAAAGTCTTACAAATCTGAAACAATAGTCACAATAACAATAATGATGATGATAATAATAGTCATAATAATTCTTATGATAACAAAAAAATGTAAGGAACATAATGGTAAAAATAACAATTATCATAAAAACTAACATGTTGAAACGTTTGAAATGAGAAAAAGTGCACCGACATACAGACAGAACCCTTCTTGTCAAAAAGCTTAAAGAAACAACTTGAAGGATCACATACACAAACATGTAACATTAACAGAGATCTGGAAATACGTGAGAGAAGGATTGGACAAGTCATGTCACGTCTGGCACCACGTTTCAATCTATATTACGCCACTATACTACATCAAAACAATTTCCTGCCGCAGACACTGACAACAAGATGTTTAACTACAACATCTAGAACGGTGCAACCATCCGCCAGAGTCGAATACTGGATTCATCCTTTAATCCGTTTCAAAACATATTTCATCGCGCCACACGTTTCGTTAAAATCGCTTTTGCGTAATTGGGCGAATAAACGGACAGCCAGTCGAACCAACAGCAGCGGATGAAAGTCTAACATGCTATGGGAATGTAAGAAAAAGACAAAAGAAATATCGAGCTGAGAAGTTGTGCTTTTCTTGGAGTGAGCATCCGAAATTCTTACAGAGTTGTCCGTGTTATCATGCAGAACACAAGTGAAATGCCACCACATTATGCAGATACGTGTGTGTATCTATCTATATATATATATATATATATATATATATATATAATGCTGAACAATTAAATAGTGGGGGAAAACAAGTGCAGGTTAACAATTCTTCAGTCATTTTAGTAATGACTTGGAAAAGATTTAAACTTTTAGAAAAGAAAAAAAAACTGAAGATGAAGTAAATGGGGAATGTATTTTAAATATGATAAACCCTTCACTGGCTGCCTGAGGGAACCATCGCAATCCCTCTCGAAGACCCATCTATTTGCATTGCCTGCTCCTAGGCCTTTCGTCCGCTGGGTCGGACTCATCAGCGAGACATGGCTGGTTGTGTGTGCGCTCTTGGTGTCAAATAGAGACGCACCACAGTCCATAATTCTGTGGTGTTCTTACCACCAAGGGTTCAAAAAAGAATCCAACAGCACCCCCAAAGTAGCCAGCGAAGAGTAGTAAATGGAACAAAACGAAAGTGTGGAGAGGAAATAAGTTGCTGAAAAACCAAAAGCATTATTCAAACAGTATAAAATATAGGGGACAATCTTTGAGCCTATGCTTGAGGATCCAGTCAAGGATGCAAGGGAGATCAAAAGATTAGGAACAGTCTGATTGGTCAGCTCTGCTGACCATATATATATATGTGTGTGTGTGTGTGTGTGTGTGTGTGTGTGTGTTCATGCATACGTGCGTGCATGCGTGCGTGCGTGCGTGTGTATGTATGTGTGTGTGTGTGTGTGTGTGTGTGTGTGTGTGTGCGCGCGCGCGTGTGTGTGTGTGAATGTGTGTGTGCGCGTGCGCGCTTACATGTGTACATTTATCCAAAGCGATTCTTTCAATTCCAAAATTAAACATTTCCTTCAGGAAACAAACATTCAACTGTTCTGACTGATCTTTTTAAACAAGATCAATGCTAGAACATGCAAGTGGGCATAGTCTTTAAAAACGTGATCACACGATTTGAAACAAAAAAAGTTGAATGACTAATCTAAGAACATTGATAACAAGAAAAGCAGTAACAATAGTGATAATACTAATAACACTATTACTGTCACTACTACTACAGCTCCTACTGCTGCTGCTGTCATTCCTACTTCTGATACTGCTGCTTCTATCATGACTACTACTTCTACGACTACTAGGGTTGATGACAGCATAATTCGTAATACAAATAGTATTACTAGCAATGATGATTATAATAATGTTAAGTTTCAAAAGTATATAAGCTGGACGGCATCATACGAGCGTTTTTACCAGAGAGTAGCCAGGCAGCACTCACAACAAGAGCTGTACACAGCAATACAGGGCTGTGCCAGGAGGCGGATCTGTTCCCACGGGAAAACACGGAATCCTAGGTCCTCTGCCCCAAGCACACCACCGTGGGAAAGCATGCGTCACTATGGTCAGTGTAACCGTCGTCCAGCATGCAAACGACCCAATATGAACAGACAGGAAAATTAAAACGGAAAACCTACAAACAGAAAGAGAGAAATAATTCGAAATAATAATTAAGTAAATAAACGAATAAAAAGCAGAAGTGAGAAAAACACAACAATGTAATCGATAACCCAAAGACAATAAAAGCAATGGTCACTTTAAAATTGAAAACAAAAATTCCTGTGAATACTTGCTCCATTCCCAGCGTACACAGACGCCTGATGGTTGGTTTGCGTCCTGTCGTGACACGCACCAAACAGACAGCTATCGGTTTCAGAAATCGAGCTATTCTACGAACAATTCTGAGAGTGTGGAATTAGAAATCAAAGACTGTTGTCAGGAGTAAGACGAAAAGAAAGGCGAAAAAAATGGATCTGAATCTGTCATCACGTGGAAGTTTACACAAAATGAATAGACTGAAGTTAGAAGAAATGAAAACGCCGGTGTAAAAAGTGTTCAAAACAGCAATTTCGGGGAATTCAAATCCAAAACATTGTTTCAGCTAAGATAAAATAATAAACATAAAAATAAAGAAAAGGACAGGAAAACAGGTGAGGAAGCAGGCACGGTCGTTCTGTTTTTCATAAACTTAAAATTAGTTAGCATTATATGTGGTGATGAAAGCAGAAGAAGACTGTAAAATACAATATGGTAAAAAATTGATTCCACTACGAATCCATTATGTAACACAAGATCATCAGTGACAAGAACGATGGTGTAAAATACAATGTGGTAAAAAATTGATTCCACTTCGAATCCATTATGTAATACAAGATCATCAATGACAAGAACGATGGTGTAAAATACAATGTGGTAAAAAAATTGATTCCACTTCGAATCCACTATGTAACACAATATCATCAGTGACAAGAACGATGGTGTAAAATACAATGTGGTAAATTGATTCCACTTCGAATCCATTATGTAATACAAGATCATCAATGACAAGAACGATGGTGTAAAATACAATGTGGTAAAAAATTGATTCCACTTCGAATCCATTATGTAACACAAGATCATCAGTGACACGAACGATGGAAACATGTCCCCACTTTTAAATGAGTGACGAAACAAGTCGTTTGGTGAAGAATGAAAAGAGCCACCTTTGCCTTTACCTTTACAACACAATGGACAAAGATTTGACAGTAATCTGAACCCCAAGGCCATGAGCCAATTATCAGCGTCAGCTGAGCTGTAAACTGTGTGGCTCCGATTAGCACGGTACGCCAATGCAGACAGACAAACGACCCACACTGTCTTTCCTTAAGTTTTGTCTAGCTTTATCTTTTACTTCATCAGTGAATGTTTACTGTCTTACGTTTCAGCCCTAAATCCTCAACAGCTCTGGCCGAGGTCAAACTTCAGTTCAGAAGGAAAAAAATATATGACGTCAACTTCTGAGTAGAGGCAGCCTTGAAATATGTATGGAACCTTATCCCGGGGACATTCCTCTCAACAAAAAACAAAAATAGAAGAAAAAAACATTACACACACACACACACACACACACACACACACACACACACACACACACACACACACTCAAAAGTCACCCACCTGATAGAAGTGAAAGACATTAAAGTTGCTCGGGAGGTGGAGGAAGGAACAGGAGACAGGGTGATGGTGAAAGGGATTTCACACGCTCAAATAAAAAAGAAGCAAACGAAACAGAAAAACCAGAATGAAAACATTACTGCTGTTTAACAGTTGCAACGACGCTGTTCTTGGCTGTACGGGAAACAAATTGAAATAATGAACATTGACACCTAGAACAATTTCACCCTGTAAATGACGATTATGCTAGTCACGTATTCTACACTAAATATCATGAATTAATGAACAAGAACCTAAAAGAAAAAAAAAAAGGACACCAGAAATGTACAAATGATGACGTTCGACACTATTAACACCGTAAATATAATATTTCTCAGCATGAAGCTAGAAAATAGCAGAACTAACATTACCATAAACGATTATTTAGCTCAGTTTTGTGAATATAGACAACAGCAGACATTTTTCTCGAAAACTTGCAATACTTAATCAGATTAAGCATGGAATGCGCCGTCACACATTGTTTCGGGACAAACTGCGAACGTACGGCTGCATATTTGGTGCAGTAAAATACAAAACAGAATTCATTACATAGTTCACATTACAAAACTTAAACAGTCTCTGCATATTCCCAGCGTGCATGCTTTGCATGTAGAGGTTTTCTTGCATTCCAAGGTGACGATGAAAGCTGCTTCGTTAAGCATGCGATCAGCATGGTCACGACACTGTGGGAGTGGCAGGTGTTCATCGTTGTTGTCTTCTTCGTCGTATTTTCCAGCAGGTTAGGCCACCAGTCGGCAAGCGATGATGACAGCACACAGCAGTATGTGGACGGACACACTGAAGATGGCACCAGCTGAGAGAGAGAGAGAGGAGAGAGAGAGAGAGGTAGAGAAGAGAGAGAGAGAGAGAGAGAGAGAGAGAGAGAGGAGGGTAGAGTTTTGCATTTTCCGGATATTTTTCATGGAACTGATTGACTGATAATTCTAATTTTAAAGGAAACAGGTGAGCAAGATGATGCCCTTTTCTACTTTATTATCATTATCTTTTTATCTGGCCCTTAGCTGACGAGAAACAACGTGTAATCAATAATGCAATACAGTGAAAACATGCTGAATTGGATGAAAATGAACAAACCTGCTGTTAATGAGGGGATGAGGGGGGAGGAGCACATAAACAGTTTTTTCCCCCATCTTGCCCTCAAAAAAGAAAAAAAAAAGTACGCAGCTGCAAAAAGTAGATGAACAAAACACTATATAACAGCACAATGCAGGGCACCAAAATAAACTTACAGTAAGAGAGAGAGAGAGAGAGAGAGAGAGAGAGAGAGAGAGAGAGAGAACTTACTGTTGCATCTCCCGGATATCTGCCGACTGAAACCTTCATCACAGGAGCAGGCTTGGGGGTTACTTCCGGTGCACTGCGCATGCTCCACACACATCTTCATCGTTATTGCACGTTTTCTCAGCCTTGATCTCTGCAAGAAAAACACACAGTCCTGCATGCCAGACAGGCGGTGGGAAAGGCCTAAGGCTCTGTTGTGAGGAAAGGGCAGCATTACCGGGCAAATCGCCTAACACGTAATGATGATCATGATGGTGACGGCGGTGACGATGATCGTAGAAAGGGCGATAGTGATGACAATGGTGAACAATTCGCCAAAACGTTAACAAAACTCGTTACAAGGGAAAATACCTGTACAAACCGAAACTAGTGTTCACAGAATTCATAACAGTGTTTCTAAGGGCAAAGAGGAATGACTGGCGGCACATACTCCCTCTCTGAGTAGATTACTCTGGTATGTGGTTGGCATTCGTGTCTTTCACATGTATGACAAACCTAACACTGACATAGAAGATTATAGCAACGTGGGCGCTCGATCTTCTGAGGCTTCAGCCGCTTATCTCTATACACTTTGATCAGGGAAACTGGGCAAAAAGTACTGTCCATGTTCCCACAACTTCTGAATATGAACAGACCACGTCTCTGCTCCTTGGTGTCTTGTCTCCAAACCGTTAGGTACATACTGCAACTTGTCATTCAAGTTACCTCTTATCTGGGGTTGGAAGGAGCTCCAGAGTTCTGTCGATTCAGGCTTGTTTTGTTTCACAAATGGTAAAGATGAAAGAAACCGACTTGAAATTTGGCAAGTTCTGTGTTCATGCCTGCGATTATTGTACGGCTTCAAAAAATAGACAGTAGGCAGCTCTGTGTGCAAGAAATTGTCTGTACACAATTTCGTTGGGTACACATTCACAAGAGAGGATCACAACTTTAAATAATACAGTCTCATGAAAATACATGTGGACCATTTTTAGCTAAAATGAATCTGCTTGTATTCCACACGTTCCAATTGTCCGGGGAATATATATATATATATATATATATATATATATATATATATATATATATATATATATATATATATATGTGTGTGTGTGTGTGTGTGTGTGTGTGTGTGTGTGTGTGTGTGTGTTGTGTGTGTGTGTGTGTGTGTGAATGTGCGTGTGTTTGTTTCATGTTCTTGCTTTATATCCAGCATAAAGTCAGTCATCTTTGAATCACAACCGGTTCAGGAAACACATTTTCCTACGCTCTCACACCAGCAAATCCTATTAGCACACTTCTACTTCTACCCACACTTACTCATTCGCACCAAGCAATATTATCATTCATTGTTCTTGTCCCACTCTGTCTTCATTTGTCTGAGCTTTTTAAAAAAAAATCTAGCCTGTATAATCTTTACGGTCGAAACGCGACGTTTTGTTCTGTGCTCCGAGCTTTCCGTTCGTCCAGTGGGCACCACTTACAAAATTTTTGCTTCATCTCCCCCGCCTTTGATCCCTGATCTGAACTGACCTGAGTAGAAATGTCCAGCAGCTGCAATCCCTCGAGAAATAATATGTGGGGTAGTTTGTGTGGGACTGTAGCCTCTAGAGCCTTTAGAGCATTTACAACCTGGCAGTGCTGATCTCCGTTTGTTTTAAACGTTCCTCCACGTACTGGCAAGGTCAGTTTTCATCCTATAACCAATGTCCTTCCTTCTCTTTTAGCCGTGTTATACTGAAAATTGTTGATCAATAACCTGTGGTAACCAATCACTACATCATTGTATTTGCGGACGACAAATAACCAGTATAGTTCAAATACATGATTGAAAAAGAACTTTATTAAAGGCTCGAAACCGTTTATCTATAATGAAAATCATACGTGTTTTCTCCCATTTATGAACACAACACACACACACACACACACACACACACACACACACACACACACACACACACACACACCGGGAGAGAGAGAGAGAGAGAGAGAGAGAGAGAGAGAGAGAGAGAGAGAGAGAGAGAGAGAGAGAGAGAGAGAGAGAGAGAGAGAATCAGCAGTACCATCACATTTCTTTCTGCGTGGTCTTCAGCAAAAGCTCTTTTTTCTCCAGAATCATCTTGACACTGGAAAACCCTCTCACCACACACACACACACACACACACGCACGCGCGCACGCACGCACACACGCACGCACACACACACACACACACACACACACACACACACCCCTCCCTCAGTACTTTCGGCTTGAGACTGCTGAAACAAAACTAACGAACACAAATCTCACCTCATTTTTTTCCATGAGCCCCACGCCGCGCAGTGTGAAGCCCTACCTGTCAGTAATCGTCAACTTCGGCAGCTGGACAATTAGTGGAAGAAGAAAAGCTGAACTTATAAGCAGACTGTGACAGCTTTAGCGTACTCACTGTTGGCTCATGAGAAGGTTACGGTCTTTAAGTTTGTTGATAGGCCAATGTGAGTCCTGATCCTGTACTGTGTGGCAGTAGCTAGCTCACTAACGCTCCAGTAATGTGGGAATGGAGACAGAAACAGCAGCACGGATGACTGCTGCCAAAAGATGCACGCAGATAATATTCCTCTTCGACAACTGACTGTTGGAAAATGAAGGGAAGATGTTAGCCCTAAGTGACAACTAACGAGTGTTACGTTCAGGAGAACAACTATAGAGAGCTTACTGCAGTAGCTGTTGTCGCAGACGGCGATGTCAATGCAGGAGTCGGCACCGTTTACAGTCCTACAGGCACTGTTGACGGTCAGTTCTGAAACAGATGATCAATCGATAAATGTGGTGCCATAGGAACAACGGATGATATTCTCCAACAGGCTCAAAATTCCACCGCAAAGCTCCTCATGAAAGTAGCAAGCAAATTTCAGTTCTGCACACACTTCTCTTTAAAGCACTCAATATGCCTTCCAGCTGAACAAGGAATAAAACATAAGACCTCCTGTCTTTGCTTTCAAGTCATAACTTGAACTGCATCTAAATAGTACGTCCGCACGTAAGTTTGCAGGAATACACTCCACAAAGAACATTGTAGAATATTGACATGGTCCATTTCCATGGGTAGCAGTAGACTTCCACTCTGTAAAGGAAAACATGGTACCAAAATGCAATGCCGTTCTCTTGGGAAAAAAAATTGCGCTTGAGTGTGCATGTGACACGCGCGCGTGAGCCTGTGTGTGTGTGTGTGTGTGTGTGTGTGTGTGTGTGCGCGCGCGCGCGTGTGTGTGTATGTGTGTGTGCGCGCGCGTGCGTGCGTTCGAGCGTGCGTTCGAGCGTGCGTGCGTGCGTGTGCGCGTGAGAGAGAGAGAGAGAGAGAGAGAGAGAGAGAGAGAGAGAGAAAGAGAAAGAGAAGCAAGTGAACCCCAAGAAAATTAAACGTAATGATGCGTGAAGCGAAACGTGACAAGTGAAGTCACACGCGGAAGTGGACGTTCTCAAGTGACGTCATGCTGGTGAAGCCAGACCTTGGCTACTTACTGCACTTGTCTGCCTCACACACTGTTCCTGATTTACACTGGCCAGAATTGGCTCCACTACAGTCGCCGTCAGTGTCCAGTTCTGCACACAGGGCGTATGAACACACACACACACACACACACACACACACACACACACACACACACCACTTTTGTCTGAATCTTTTTAGTGGAAGGACGTTAAACTGAAGAACAACAACAACACCACTTTTACAGGTAACAATTGGCAGTAAAACACACACTCTCTCTCTCTCTCTCTCTCTCTCTCTCTCTCTCTCTCTCTCTCTCTCTCTCTCTCTCTCTGTGTGTGTGTGTGTGTGTGTGTGTGTGTGTGTGTGTGTGTTTCAGAATACATTTACAACACAATGAGGGCAATACTTTACGGGAGACCGAAAAAGTATTTCGTGCCGACTGACACGTGCAGTACATTATTTCCTGAGTTTCTCACCTGTCTTGGCATCGAAATACTTCTCTACTTTGCGTGGGCCTCTTCTCCTGGAAGCCTTGCCGTGTGACTTCTGCCTCACGTTCAGTACATGTTCAGTCTTACTTCCTGTATTAGTACACTGCATTTCAGAACATGTTTCACGGCCATATCGAACTATGTTTCACGGCCATATCGAACTATGTTTCACGACCATATCGAACTATGTTTCACGGCCATATCGAACTATGTTTCACGGCCATATCGAACGCTAGTATTAAAAACAAGCTCTAACTTTCTTTCCGTCGGAAGCCCCACTGCATCCTTTTCCCACTCTACCCAAATTTATATGAAAACCAGACACAAATGCACAACTGGATTCAATAAAATGTATGAAGTGCCCATTAAGAAATTTCAAAACACGAATAATATCATCGCAATATTTAGGAATATTATTCATGTGTTCAGTGGAGACGTGCTGTGTGTATTAATCACAGTGCATGTTTTATTATTAAAACATAAGCAGAAGCAAAAATTCACAAAAAGATGGTTCAGAGACAACAAATTTTTTGGAATGTATCAGCTTGTTGTTTTCCTATATGATTGTGTTGTTTTGCACTATATTGCATTATGTTTTGTGTGTAAAAGCTTCCACCTCAATATATGGCAACCAATGGATAGTGTTATCACGTAGGAGGTGGGCGGGGTTGGATTAGACAGACGACTTTGGGTCGTTTCCAGCAGACACCAGGACGTCCCACAGAAGACATAGACAAATGCTGAGGAAGAACGTTCCAGTCAACAACCCAGAAACAGTGAACGGCGAACCAATAGAAAACATACAGGAAATAGTGCTCTTCTGCTGACCATAGTGTATTTTACAACCCTCCTACGTTCAAAGATAAAAACATGTGCCCTATCCAACCGATCCCGGTTGTCGTGGAGCGCGAATTCAGTGATCAAGGAAGGTAACTCTCACGTGTATTATATAACAAAAAAGCTTTTCTGAGTAGTTCAAGGTTAAAATAGAGTTAGATTAGATAAGGGTTAAGGTCAGGTTAGGGTTAGGGCTATGTGAAGCTTTCAGCAGATGAACAGAGGATCGAAATTTAAATAACATTTATTGATTGATCCGACGAACTTGCACATTTTTCATACTCGTCCACTTCTTCTTCTATCCGCCATTGTTCTTCTCTTCCCGCCTTCAAATCGAACCTAAAATCCACCTTTTAGGCAAGCTTTTAAGCTCCCTATGAATTTTCTATTTCTGCCTTTTGTTATGTTTTTGTGTGCTGCACGATTGTCTTAGTTTGGGAGCGTGGATGTGCGTGTCTGCATGGATGTGTGTGAGTGCATGCTAGTGTGTATGGAAGTGTGTCGTGCGGACGTTATGTTAACATGCATGACTGATTAATGCAAGTGCTCCGTACATTTCAATATGTTTTATGTGTGGTATGTTGGAAATAAGTTGCATGGTTTTGAACTTATTGTTAGCTGTATAATCTAATTTGTGTGTACAACTTATCATCATTTTTATATATTTTTATGAATCTTAAAGCACTTTGGGCTTTAGAAAGTGCTGTATAAATGTTCATATATATTATTACTATCATTAGTTTTTCTAGTAAGGTGACAACAGACCGTGAATGAAATCAGATCATAGTAGACCCCAATCGCCATGGTAAAGCCCATTTTGAAGTCCACTGATATACGAAGGTGTCTGCAGCACTAAAGTAACTAAAGTAAGAGCAACAATGAGGCTAACAGACCGCCAAACGAATAGAAGAAACAAGTTAAAAACAAACAAACTGTGTTTCGACCCGTTGGTCTTCTTCAATGAGGACAGGTAACACTTAAACAATAGACAGACAGTCACTTGGCTTTTATTTCAACATTGGTGAAGAGAGTGACCTCGGTGAGAAGACTAATATAGATTAATTTCTGTGGACTACAATTGCGGAATGTTTTTCAGATAAGGAAGGGAACGGCGATGAAGAGACTACGTGTTAGAAATGAAAACAAATATGATGATAATAATGATAATTAACATTATGATAAATGATTATAACAAAATAAACAAAAAGGATAATGAGCAAGATGATTATAACAAAATAAACAAAAAGGATAATGAGCCAGAATGATTAAAAATAAAAATGTGACGAAAAAATGTTTTAATTATTTAAGTAAAAATTAGAAGAATTTTTTTTTTTCTAAAAATATCTTATTCTAATGCCAAATCTAAATCGAATTGAAATACGAATAGCAATAATCCGAAAACACACACACACACACACACATACACACACACACACACACACACACACACACACACACACACACACACACACACAAACACACACACACACACACACACACACACACACACACACACACACACACACACACACACACACACTGAATTACATCTCCGTGCATGTATTACAATGTGGGTGTGCAGAAGCAATTCAGCAGCTGTAAAATAACAAGAATACGATTATGGTAAACTGCTTTAGTCAAGATACTCATGACCAGTCGATGACAATTTTGTTTAACGATTATTAGATCTGCTATTGATGGTCTCGAAAATGGCTGCTTAAAGTAGTTATTCAGTGTGGTTAAAAGTGGTAGTGTGTAGAAGCAGGTCATTTCACGTCTAGGTGCAGAGAGATATAGCATGCATCTTCCGCTAGTACGGCTTTTACCACTGCACTGCAAACAATTTACTTCATTTATCTATTCATTTTCTCTCTTCCGTTCACTTCTTAAACTTATTTGTTTATTTTTCAAAATGGAGTGACTGATGGCGGCGAACGAAGCAAAATTAGGAATAGAGTTTGTTTAGAACTTACCGCCAATGACATTGACAAACAAAGCACATGACAAGACACGATGCATTTCAACCACTTGGGTCTTTTTCAGGCGAAAAAATAAATCACATTTAACATGGGGGACAGTAAAAACAAAAAACAAAAAAACAAAAAAAAATAAAAAATACTCATGTTGTTGCCCAGGGTGGGTAGGGGGGAAATGACGGGGGCCCGGGGGGATTATGGGAAGGAAAACGGGGGGGGGGGGGGGGGGTGGGGGGGGGGGGGTGGGGGGTGTGTGTGATATGAAGGGTTTTGTGTGTCGTTTTTTGGGGGATGGTGGATATCTTTGTGAGGGTTGGGTAATTGGGTTTGAAATATTAAGGGGAAAGGGGGGGGGGGGGGGGGAAATGGGGGAAAAAAACGGGGGGGGGGGGGGGGGGGGGGGGTTTTAAAGGGGGAAAGGATAAAAAAAATTAAGATTAAAAAATGGGGGTTGTGTACTACGTAGGGTGGTGAAGGGGTGTGGTGGGGTTAAGTATTTTTTTGGGGTTTTTGTGTGTGTGTTGGTAGGGGATATTCCAATGTTTGGGGAAAATGGTGGGTATGTGTGTTTGGTTTTGTTGGATTTGATGCCTTGGGGGTGTAGTGTCCCCATTTGGCAAGAGATGGGTTTTCTTGGTTTGCGTTCAAAGCTGTCACTCGTGACTGCCAGAGTGCCATAACTTTGACATGGTCATTTGTTTGGGTGGGGTTGAAGTGTAGGGCGGGGGTTTTGGGTGGGTGGGGGGGGGGGATTAGCCGGGTGTTCAGGATGCTTTTTCAAGTGTGCTGACTTTTCCCCCTATGGATCTTGCCCACAGCTGGCGTGGAGGGATAATAAAAGTTGGGCTCTGCATGAGAATGTGCTTTTGATGTAAAGGGAGTTTTGGGGGGCCCTTTTAAGGGGTGTCGGTTTGGTGGGGGGGGCAGATTTTGGTTGGGTTTTAAGCGGGGTGATACCGGGTGGTTTTCTTGGTTCTGTTCAAAGGGCCCGAAACAGGGGTTTGGGGTTTTTGTCAGTTTGAATTGATCATGGGTTTTGGTAGGGAAAGGGGGGTTTGTGGTTATGTAAAATGTGCAATTGGTTTTGGGACCCCTCGATGGGGGGGGTTGCGGGTGGTGAGGGGGTTTGGCTGGGGGCGTCTGCTTGGTTGGATGCGGGGTTTCCCAGAGCAGATGTTTGGATTCACTAGGGTCGGGGGAGTGCTGATTGATGAGGGAAACGGGGGTATCCGGGGTTGGTGAAAATTTGACATTTTGGCTGCTTGTATAGTGAAATCTTCCTCGTGGAGCAGGTCGGGAAAGACGGAAAAATTTGTGAGTAGGGATGCTTTTTTTGTGTTGGGTTTGGGGGGATGAGTAGTCTAGTATGCATGTGCGTCGGGGGGTTTGTAAAAATGGAGTTTTGATGGGGCCTTTCAATGGAGTGGTGTGTTGGGAAGTTGCCGACTAAAAAGGTTGTAGGTAAGTCGGATATAGGGAAGGTTGGGAAAAATTTGAGGAAGTTGGGAGGTTTTTTTTGGATGATTGGTCCCGTCCATCATCGTTTCCCTTTTTGTACATTCAGGGGGGGGGCCCTTGTAGTGTTGAGTAGGCGGTGTTCCCAAGTGCCCCCAGAAGGGGAGGCTAGGCGGGGTCCCATTTTGGTCCCCATGGCAACCCACTAATTTGTAAAAATTTTCCCTTTTTGTTTAAATGTGTTCGGGTGAGACAAATTTCCCGGGAGTTGCCAGTGTGGTGGTGGGGGGTGTTTTTGGGGTTGGGGGGCGTTTGTAAGGGAAAAAATGTGGGGGCCCTAGCCATCGTGGGGGATGGGGGGTTTAGAGTGACACCAGTCAAGTGTGAAGGGGGCTGGGTTAAAAAGGGGGGTTTGTGTTGTGCGATTTAATCAGTTGGTGTGGGGGGTTGTGTCTTTGAGGGGGTGGGGAGGCTTTGTACTAGGGGTTGAAGGGGAAGTCAGGTATGCGAAAATGTGTTCAGTGGGGGGGCTGCAGGGTGAAACAATGGGGCTGCCCGGTGTTTTCATTTTGTGTATTTTGGGGTAGGGTTGAAGGTGGGGTGTTTTTTGGGGTCTGTCTAATGGGAGTTTGGCTTAGGGGGGAGTTGGTCCCGATTTTTTTTGATTAGTTAGCTTTTAGTTTTTGGTGTTGAGGGAGGGTGATGTTTTGAGGGGTGTTAGA
>CM031595.1:65427252-65464752 GCA_018398815.1 Conus ventricosus | reverse complement strand
TCACAGGAACGGGATCATCAATGATGTATTGGATGACAAAACAATTGATTAGAAATTGTTAAAGCCATACTGACATTAAAGGGAATCTTCCCTTGTGGTGTATGTATTCATGTCGTGATTGTTGAACGACGCAGTACGTAAGGCCTTGCCAAACTGTGTAAGTATACTCGGGGAGAAACAATACTTCCAAACAGAGAAACACGATTTGTGCGCTCATGTGCACACGTGCACATGCGTGTCCATGTGTGTGTGTGTGTTGTGTGTGTGTGTGTGTGTGTGTGTGTGTGTGTGTTGTGTGTGTGTGTGTGTGTGTGTGTGTACTTGTATCTGTGTGCGTGTATGCGTGTGTGCAGTTCCCCTTCCCCGCCTCTCTCTCTCTGTCTCTCTCTCTCACCCTCTGAGCGTGCATTAGTGCGCATTTGTTGCATGTGTGTTTATTTCAAGAGTACGTCTTTATCCTGACTGCTCGTTCTTGAGATCATATTTTGAGTTTGAAATAGACGCAAGAATACGGTAGGTTGAACCACACAAGTTTAAGTTTCCTTCCTGTCCTAAAACATCAAAAGTTTCAAGGTCTCTTTGCCTTCATTTCATTGTGACTCTGAATAACTTCAAGAATCCTTTCCATAGTGTGCCGATCACTTTTCTCCTAATCTGTCATCTGAACACAGTGCGTCAAATTAATATATCACACACTACAACTGATTGAAAACGAATACATGTGAAACCAAACATTCATTACCAAGGAACTGATCTACCCTTTCTTCAGTTGTCATCTTGGCCAATGCAGCATACACCGAGTGAGCTAAAAATTAAAACAAAATAAAAAAAACTTACTGCAGATATTTTGGTCACATGTTAGACCTGTTCCGCAGACAGTGTTGGCAGGAGAGCAGTCCCCATCCACAGCCAGTACAGTTTCTGTCAAACATCACAGACATTTTCATCTTATCCTCACAATGGTTACAAAGCCACACTTTTCTTAACACATCTGTCTCTAGCACACAAACCAAAATTGGAATTGGAATTTCTCGAAAAGTGTAAGTGTACATTATGTCACAGGAATGGGATCATCAATGATGTATTGGATGACAAAACAATTGATTACAAATTGTTAAAGCCATACTGACATTAAGGGAATCTTCCCCTTGTGGTGTATGTATTCCTGTATCGATTGTTGAGCGACGCGGTACGTAAGGCCTTGCCAAACTGTCTAAGTAAATTACACTAGGGGAAAGGGAAAAATGCTTCAAAAAAGAGAAACATACGATTTGTGCATGTGTGTGCTCATGTGCGCATGTGTGGCCATGTGTGTGTGTCTGTGCGTGTGTGTGTGTGTGTGTGTGTGTGTGTGTGTGTTTGTGTGTGCGTGTGTGTGTATCTGTGTGTGTGTATGCCTGTGTGCAGTTCTCACTCCTCCCCCCCTCTCTCTCTCTCCTCTCTCTCCCCTCTCTCTCTCTCTCTCTCTCTCTCTCTCTCTCTGAGCGTGTGTTGGTGCGCATTTGTTGCATGTGTGTTTATTTCAAGAGTAGGTCTTCATCCTGACTGCTCGTACTTGAGATCATAGTTTGAGTTTGAATAGACGCAAGAATAGGGTAGGCTGAACCACACAAGTTTATGGTAGCAACATGTGTGGTAACCCTTCGACACGGTTGGCACCTCAGAAAACAGAGAAGGGGACCATTCTCACAGGACCACAGGTAGCAACATGTGTGGTAACCCTTCGACACGGTTGGCCCCTCATAAAACAGAGAAGGGGACCATTCTTACAAAACCTACCACGCATAAAAAAGATCAGGGTAGTATAAATCAAGTTGCTAGTAAAGAAAATACTGCACATAGCATTCATAAGTGCACAGGGAGAAAAGTATGGTCTAAGTCACAGAAACATAGAACGAATAACGACAACAAAGAAAATGTTACAAACCTGTCCAATCACACACTTACGAATGCAGAGATATCCTGCTCTCTAAAGGGCTCAAGTTTGTACCAGATAAATCACAGGTAAATACTACAAAACGTTTGGCAGACTTAGATGAGTGGGAACGTAGGATGCGCCTCAGAGAATACTTTTTTGACAAACATAGCAATGATGAAGAAGAACAAGAAGAGGAGTCTCGTGAAGAAAAGTTTAAAGTAAAAAATAAGAGCACTTTCACACCAAAAGAAGGTAGGGATCATTGGTTAGATATGTACATTGAACTTGTAAAGAATGATACTATGAACGACTTGAAGAAAAATATATTTTCCATTGTTGACAATGGACTAATGAAAACAATAGGTTTGTGTCACAACACAATCAAAACATGTGTATATACATTTCTAAAGAGTTATTTGCTCGTGACACATACATATAATTTTATTCACTTTCACAAGCAAGTTAGACATAAATAGTACATGATGATTTTTTCATTGTTTACTAAAGAATAAAGCAAAGAATAGATGTGTAATACATCAACATCAAGTAGTTTTTGCTTGTAAAACATATAGTCACTTCAACAAGCAAATTAAGCATAAATACCACTTGATTTAAATAGTCAGTAACATACAATGCACTGCAAATGTGAGCACACTGTAATCATAAAGAAAAACTTTAAAAAACCCAGGAATAGTCCTTCCCTTGAAGACAGTTACATTTGTCCATGAATATTCATACACGTGACAATAAATCTGCCATGACATTTTGTGTTCCAGGCACTGGTTCAATAGTAAATTGGAATTCCTGCAATGCAAAAGACCACCTTAATAATCTGCTGTTCTTAGCCTTTGACGATTACAAGAACGTCAATGGCCTGTGGTCGGTCTGTAACCGAAACTTTCTTCCAGTCAAGAACCTGGCGAACTTCTCATATGGCCATACAATAGCCAAGCACTCTCTCTCAATAGTGGAGTATTTCTCCTGTGTCTTTGAGAACTTTTTACTGGCGTATTGCACGGGATGTAACAAAGCATTTTTTTCCTGCAACAGTACCGCTCCCATTCCTTTTGAACTGGCATCGGTTCTCAAAATAAAGTCTTCTGAGAGGGAGGGTAACAAAAGAACAGGAAATGAATTGAGGGTGTTCTGAACACACTCCAAAGCCTTCTGGCACTCATCAGACCACACAATACTTTTGTTCTTCGTCCCTTTCGTCAGTTCAGTCAAAGGGGCCGTCAGGGACGCAAAGTGGGGTACATATCGTCTATAGTAAGACAATAATCCGATGAGTGACCTGATCTGTTTCTTTGTAGTGGGTTTTGTAAGGATAAAATCTTTTCCACTTTCTTTCCTTCTGGCATCATTTTCCCACTGAAACAGTGTGACCCAAAAACTCGAGAGTTTGAAAACCGGCACGAATTTTGGATGGTCTCGCAGTTAGACCAAAACTTCTGAGTCTGGAAAAAACAGCTCGTAAGTTAGAAAGGAGGTCACTCCATGACTTTGCAGCCAACAAAATGTCGTCAAAAATTGACTGCACCACATTCATGAAGTTTCAGGGCTCGCATCATTCTGGCAAAAGAAGCTGCGGCATTTTGCAAGCCGAATGGCATTTTCGTCCATTGGAAAAGACCAAAAGGTGTTTGAAATGCTGTCTTTTCCTTGACAGCTTCAGCCATTGGGATCTGCCAGTATCCTTTAGTTAAGTCTACTTTCACAAAATAATTTCCTTCTGAGAGCTGACACAGAAGTTCTTCAATGTCTGGGATGGGCTCGGCATCGAACACAGTGATTTTGTTTAATTTCCTGTAATCGATGCAGAACCGTACCGAGCCATCAGGTTTGTCCACCAATACAACTGGTGAGCTGTACGGAGATGTAGAAGGTTCTATGACCTTTAAATCCAGCATTACTTAAATTTCTCTCTCGACAACCTCTTTTTGAGCTGTTCTGTCTGACTTGCAGACAAATCATTCGACAGAACCACATCATCATAGGTTTCACCTTTGATAGACAGAGTAGGAAGGGGTACAACATCATCTGCACTGGTAGATGTTAACACTCCTACATTTGCTGTTTTCACAACCTTTGATCTGTCCCTGTACTTTACATTGGGTGCAAAATCATCACTGATAATATCTGTCATATTGACATCAGTTTTTGACATAGGACATATCCATTCAACTGGCTGGTTGATGGCAACATTTGTACGCTCAACATACTTCTTCAACATGTTCACGTGGAATACCTTCTTAGTGTTTGCCACTTTGATCTTATAATTAACTGCACAAAGTTTTTCGACCACCTGAAAAGGACCCTTCCACATAGCACGAAGTTTGTTATGTTCATCAGTGAGTAGTACAAGACTTTATCCCCTACACTGAAGGAACGTACCTTTGCTTTTCTATCTGCAAAGACCTTGGATACATCCGTTTTTCTATCAGCTGACTGTTTGTCCGTTGGTACGTCAGTGACAGTCTGTTTAGCAGCAGAAAGTATTGTCGTCAGCGTCTTGTCGTCAGCGTTCGTCTTTTCCATGCATTTCTTTTATATCATCTGGGGTAATTTGGAGTTCATCCAGTTTTGAGACTTTTAGCGGCTTTGTAGCCTTTCCCTGCTCTATGATGTCTGATCTGGTACTCACAAGACAAGGAATGAACGATCCTCCAGCACCACCATGTACTGTAGCGACACCTGGCAAATTGCCCAAGATCAAGTCGCAGACTGGGTTATCAATGACACAGGCGGTAAGAAACCCGGAGTAGTACGGTGTATCGACTGAAATTTTCGCCAGCGGAAACGTTTCAATCTTGCCTCCAAACGACCTACACTTTTGGACAGTGTTGAGATACTGGTTTTGAAGCGCGAAAGATTTTCTTACACCAGCAGTGGTGCACCCAGTGTCTCGCAAAACCAAAGCCTGCAATGCGTTGATGGCTCCGTTTTCTAACACCAGTCCATCAACCGATTGATGTGGTGCCAAAACAAGGCCTTCTTCACAATCAGTGGAGACTAATGCAGGTTTTAAATCATTTGGTTTGAAAGGGCAATTCTTTTCAAATGGAACTTGCCATCACAAAAGAAACATTGCATTGTCTGATCGGCAGCTGACTGATTGGTGTTACTTTGTGAACTTCGGTTCCCAAAAGGTCTACGCGGTGGTCGTTGTCCACGACCTCGGAACATTTGCTGAGGAGCAACGGGTTTTTCCGGCGGTGAGTACCGGTACTGACGAAAGTCACTCGAACCGCGGAAAGATCCCTGTCCGTTCCTAGGTTAGGTATATCCTTGGGGACCCAGAAATGACCCACGATTTCCTTTCCTGTAATTTCCCTGTCCCGATGGGATTGTACATGACGCATGAGACTCAAATATGGAAAATTCTCCTTTCCTAGCCACGCCCTTATCTGGGTGAGCGATACAATACTGATCAGCCATCTGACACATTTCCTCAACGCTTTCAAATTGCCTTTCTTTAAGGAAAGTGGCCAGATCTTTGCTCACGCTCTGGAAAAGGTGTTCTCTAAGAAGGAGATCACGCAGGGATTGAAAAGTTTTGTTCGTTTTTGATAAATCGATCCATCGATCTAAACAATGACTCATACGGATTAGAAACGACGGAAACGATTCTCCTTTGTCAGGGCGCACAGAACGGAAACGTTCGCGAAAACGATCGGCAGAACATTGAATGAAATTTCTTGAGTTCTTTCAATTGATCCCAAGTTAAATTTTGTTTCGCCACGAGTGTGTGGTACAGCGCCAAAGCGCTACCCTTAAACAACGACGCAATATACGATGTCCACTTTTCCTTTGACCAACCACAAGACGTTGCGTGACTTTCAAATCGGAAAAGAAAACTATCGATGTCATCCGTTTTTTCCCTCGAAAGGCGGTAACTTTGGAATATATGCTGATTTTGGTTGAGGCGCGCTTGCGAAACCGACTGGTGGAGCTGGTGGAGGTTCTCTCGATGCCTGTAATCTTTTAATTTCAGCATCGGTCTCTAATTCTAACTGCCTCAACTTAGATTGACGTTCTTTATCTTCAGCTTCCCTCTGTAGTCTTTTTTCTTCAGATTCCCTCTGTAGTCTTTTTTCTTCAGATTCAGCTTCCCTCTGTAGTCTTTTTTCTTCAGATTCCCTCTGTAGTCTTTTTTCTTCAAACTCTAGTTCTAGTTTCCTTTGATTTTCTTCTCTCTCTCTTAGCCTGTCTGCCCTATCTATGCATTGTTGCACATAGTTGGTAAGTTTTTCTCCATCAAAACCCAAGCGTTCCGCTTGTTGAACATATTTATCAAAATCATCCATAATGAACCGTCAACAGATATAAACACAAAACAATTTCTAAGTATGAATAAAAATAAGGCGAGATATGATGGTGTTACATGTTTCACAAAAACTTAATTATAATATATACAAATAAAGAATTCAATTTCCAGTGTAAACAGAAAACGGCTTACTAAAACAGGATAGATATGAAACCCAAGGAATGTATTTTTCCAAAAGTATTTTGTTTTCGAAAACAGGTATCAATTTGGAATGTTAAAAAAAATGAAGTTCAATGCTAATCTTTGTTTTTCCTAAGAAAGGAAAAAAACCACAATATTAAAGTTTTCTGGAAATAAATTCTTTATAAAGTTTGAGTTCTTAAATGTTCTTGTTGTCAGTCTTTCTTTCTTAATTTCAAATGAATTCACAAAACAAATGTATCGCCTTATACGATAAATGAAAATGAATTTACAAAACAAATGGAATCACAGACAATTAAAAAGAGGGGAAGAAACACAAACTAGCGGAAGTCCTACCTATAAGATGAAAATGTTGAAAAGAAAACTAGATAGGAGTTTATTGCTGAGAAGGTTTAAGAGGTTTTGAAAAAAGGGGTGAAAAGGAAATGAAAGGATACAAAGGATCGGAACAGTAAGAAGAAATCAAGAAAAGCAAAACAAGCCCTCAGACAGCACCCTAGTGGTCACCGTCTCCCGTGAAACTGGAGACGGGGAAAAATCATGCACAATACACACAACACTATAGTAATAATACAAAATAATAAACAATCAATCAATAAATGCACAATCACCCAAACGCAAAGAAAATATCACAACACAAAAAAAACAATAGAAAAAATTTATTAGGAGGAGTTTTCCCCGCACTTGTCAACCTCTGTCCTGTTGAAGGAGACAAGGTCGGGTCAAACTCTGGGAAAAGGGGACTATTTGAAATGAAACGATAGGACAGAGAAAGAAAAAACAACAAAATAAAGCTAATAAGGGGCGATCACGGCTGCTCCCACTCTTTGAACTAATCGCTCAATGTAGCGAGAAGCGGTGGGGCTCACCGATCGGGGAAAAGGACAAAATAGGGAAAATCACGGCTGCTCCCACTCTTGAACTAGTCGCTCAAGGTAGCGAAAAGCGGTGGGGCTCACCGATCGGGGAAAAAATTAAGGACCAACAAACAAACAAAAACACTAGCAAAACTCAGAGTCAGAAAGAAGAGAGAAGTCCTCACTCGCACTGAAAATAAATCCACTGACACACATAAACAGAAAAGAAAACAAATGGAAATACACAAATAATTAAACATTCTTTTTTCCTTCCCTCAAACCCTTGAGGGTACAAATCAAAATTTTTGTTTCTAATGAAAATATATCTTTCTTTTTCCCCAAGTCCCGAGGGCACAAACAGAAATCTTTCCTCTAAGGGTACAAATCAAAATCCTTTTACCAGGCCCCGAGGGCACAAATAGAAATCTTTCTTCTTTTTTTTTCCAAGGGGAACAAAAACAACGGCAGCTACGTCGGGTCACCACTGTCACACTGTCACTTCTGCACACACGCATTCACGACAGCATTTACTCCATACGCACACGCAATCCCTCCAATCAACCAAAAGGCGCACTACCGAATGTTTTTTCTTATCCCCCTCTCCTTCGGGAAAAAACACTTTACTAAATCACATCGAACAATTAATGAACAGATTCTATACATGTATCTCTCTTTCTCTTCACATTGAGAGATAAATCAAGTTTCCCATTTAAATCAATACAAGTTTCTGTAAAGTCATGGCCTTCACATCACATTGGCCCAAGATCCAGACCAGGAGAATAAATAATTCCTGCAATCATGATGCCATACCCGCATCAGAGATGAGACTCGCCCCATACTGTCATGATTCCCTGTCTCTCTCAGAAATCGTGTCGCCCCCTTGAATTCTCCTGTCACCAGAGAAATGACGAGATCCGACTCCTCTCCCTGGAGTCTTTAATTGCTGGGGCTGAACTACCGGTGTGTTCCCCACACCATGGCCATCGTTAACCACCTGACGGGGTGAAGAGTGAAGGGCTGAAACACGAATAAGGTTCGTGTAAGCAACCTGCTTCCCAATTCAACATATGAATTCTTTCTTTCTCTTTTCTTTAGGTTTTCCCCTGTAGCTTTCCCCAACTATATGGCTCACCTGGTAATGACTGGTCAGTGGTGAGGACCAGCGTCCTGACAGGTTCGAGTCTCTAGGCCATCTGCTGGGCTAAAACTGATTCTTTCCTCCCTCCTCCTAGTGAGTGCATACTCAGTGTTCAAAACACATGACCAGCACCTTACCAACCCTTATTAAACTATCTCTCAGTGGTCACTTTCACCCAACGACCACCCTTGTTTCTTTTAATGAGTGAACTCACAATTATTTGGGGACGCCCGCTACACTAGTCAAGCCACATGAATATTCTTCCTTTTTGGTTGTGGCATGGGGAAATGATTCATATCACTAAACTACATGTGATGGAGCGTCACATGCCTTGATGTGAGGCTATGTCACATGACAAAAAGATAGTGAATAAAATGTATAGAGAAGGGGTTATATCCAAAGACCTACAACAGTACCTCCTCCCACGCTACCCAAAAGCTGGTAAACTGAAGGGGAACCAAAACTACATAAGCAAGGTGCACCACTGCGAACGATTGTCAGTAGTATAGACACTCCCACAGAAGAATGTGCAGAAGTCACAGAGCATGAGTTGTATGATTACGTCATTAACTCTCCCACGTACGTAAGAGATACATCGGACTTCATAAGTAAATTAAAAGAATGTGCTTGTCCTGTCCCAGACGATGCTATTCTGTTTTGCTTTGATGTAGAGAAACTCTACCCCTCTGTGCCTCGGAAAGAGGGAATAGAAGCATGTATAGAAGCTTTACAAAGCAGACCTAGACCCATCGTACCAACAGACTGTGCAATTGAAATGATTGAAACTGTTTTAGATTATAATGGATTCAGTTTAGGGGATTCACACTACAGACAGACAGATGGAATAGCCATAGGGTTCAGACTAGGGAGAAACTTTGCTTGTACTTACATGCGAAAGTGGGATGAGAAGCTTTTGGAGTTTGAACAGAAACCTTATTTCTACATTGATGATGGGTTTGGCATTTGGAATGGTGACCTTGACTCCCTTTTACGTTTCACAGATTATGCCAACACCATACATATCAACATAAAAAATCACTCTGCGATGGAGTAGAGAACAAATTGATTTCCTTGACACTCTGGTTAAGTTAGAGAATGGCCATGTCTACACGGATCTATTTAAGAAAGATACTGATAAACAGTTATTTCTCAGGCAGGATTCTTGTCATCCCCCACATACAAAAAAAATCTCTAGCATATGAATCTTAAATAAATGTTAGCGAACCGCCCAGAGAACGTGGACAAACGAGTCACAAGACAAAACACAACGCATTTCGACCTCTTAGGTCTTCCTCAGGTGAGACATAAACGAATAAAACAACGAAATTCACTTAGCTTTGATCGCTTCAGATCGCTTAGGGTTCAGCGCAAGGATCTATTTAAGAAAGATACTGATAAACAGTTATACCTCAGGCAGAAAAAAAAAGAAAGAAAACACTGAAAGAGTACCACTAGTGTTGACATTTTCAAGATTATTGCCAGATGTACACGCTGTACTAAAGAGACATAGTGATACGCTCTATAAGTCAGAATACATGTGCAAAGTATTCCATAAACTACCGATGCCTGCATACAGACGGGATAAAAATTTATGTGATACGTTGGTTCACCAGAAAACTGAAAGAGCAGTGAAAAGAAAAAAAGAAACTTGTGATTGGGACACCTGTTCTTCACTAGTAACTTCAACAGTGTTGGACACAAAGCAGAAATCTTCACACAATGTTATTAGTAATGTGACATGTGCAGTATAAATTTGATATATGCTCTGTTGTGTAAACGGTGTAATAAGACAGTTTATGTTGGTGAAACCGGACGTTCATTGAAAGAAAGAATAGCGGAACACAGACGTGACATCACGTTCCAAAGAGAAAAGCCAATAATGCGAGATTTACTTCAGCATTCAGTGGGAGACATTGCTGTTGCAGTGTTGGCAAAAGCTTACGGTGAAAGCAAAAGCTTCAGACTTATTACTGAAGAAAAATGGATAAGGACATTAGATACTAGGATGCCAAATGGATGTAATGTTAAGACAAATTTGTAACAACCCTATCCAGATTTACCTACGAACACAGTGATGATTTGCAGAATTTTTTTTTTTTCAGATGACAGTTCTTGTATGCCATGCACAGTCACAGACAGGATTATGGTCACATTATTCTATGTTTCATTTCATTGTGATTATGGAGCGTATTGTTATGTTTTTTGAAGTGCATTGGTTACAGTATAACTACACACACACGCGCGCGCGCGCGCGCGCGCGCGCGCACGCACACACCCGCACACACACACACAACTTGCACCCCCTCCCTCCCTTTCTTTTTTTCCTTGTTTATGATATCACATATTATGATGTCAGAACTTGCGTATTATATTTATGACGTCATTTTCTTTGCTCTGACCACTTGCCAAAGATGGACATCACGTAGTTGCATTGTCGTTGTTTTTTATCTCTTGAAAAAGGCCACGTGGCCGAAAATTAGATGCGTGGCATGTGATTTTTCCACACAAGTTTAAGTTTCCTTCCTGTCCTATAACATCAAAAGTTTTAAAGTCTGTGTCCGTCATTTCATGGTGACTCTGAATAACTTCAAGAATCCTTTCCATAGAGTGTGCCCATCACTTTTCTCCTAATCAGTCATCTGAACACAGTGCGTCAAATTAATATATCACACACCACTACAACTGATTCAACAGGAATATATGTGAAACCAAATATTCATTACCAAGGAGCTGATCTACCCTTTCTTCAGTTGTCATATTAGCCAATGCAGCATAGACTGAGTGTGCTAAAATAACAAAAAGAAACAAACTTACTGCAGATATCTTGGTCACATGTTAGACCTTTTTCCACAGACAGTGTTGGCAGGAGAGCAGTCCCCATCCACAGCCAGTACAGTTTCTGTCAAACACACAGACATTTTCATCTTAATCCTCACAATGGTTACAAAGCCACACTTTTCTTAACACATCTGTCTCTAACACACAAACCAAAATTGGAATTGGAATTTCCTCGAAAAGTGTAAGTGTACATTGTGTCACAGATATGGGATCATCAATGATGTATTGGATGACAAAAACAATCATTACAAATTGTTAAAGCCATACTGACATTAAGGGAATCTTCCCCTTGTGGTGTATGTATATATGTATTGATTGAAACATGTGCTACGTTAGGCCTTGCCATACTGTGCAAGTAAATTACACTAGAGAAGGAAAAATACTTCAAAAAAGAGAGCCACAGGATTTGTGCATGTGTGCATGGATGGCCGCACTCACGCACATACGTGTGGATGTGTGTGTGTGTGTGTGTGTGTGTGTGTGTGTGTGTGGGGTGTGTGTGTGTGTGTGTGTGTGTGTGTGTGTGGGTGACAGTACGTGTTTGTGTGTGAATGTTTGTGTATGGGGGTTGGGGGGGGGGGGGGGGTAGTGTGTGTATGTGTTTGTGCCTCTCTGTCTGTCTTTGTATTATTTTGGGTATGTGTGTGTCTGTGTGTGTTTTGAGCATTTCTCTCTCTCTCTCCTCCTCTTCTCCCCTCTCCCCTCTCTCTCTCTCTCTCTCTCTCCTCTCTCCCCTCTGTCTGTCTGCTTGTCTGTGTGTCTGTGTGTCTGTCTGTCTCTCTGTCTGTCTGTCTGTCTGTCTGTCTGTCCTCTCTCTCTCTCTCTCTCTCTCTCTCTCTCTGAGCGTGTATTAGTGCGGATCTGATGCTTGTGTGTTTATGTTAAGAGCAGGTCTTTATCCTGACTGCTCATATTTGGGGATTATAGTTCAGTTTGAAATAGAGGCAAGCATAGGGTAAGCTGAACCACACAAGTTTAAGTTTCCTTCCTGCCCTAACACATTACCTATGGAATGATCTACCCTTTCTTCAGTTGTCATCTTAGCCAATGCAGCATTGACGGAGTGTGTTAAAAGCCAAAAACGAAAAACTTACTGCAGATATTTTGGTCACATGTTAGACCTTTCCCACAGACAGTGTTGCAGGAGAGCAGTCCCCATCCACAGCCAGTACAGTTTCTGCCCAAACATCACAGATATTTTCATCTGACATTAAAGGAATCTTCCCCTTGTGGTGTATGTATTCCTGTAGTGATTGAAACATGTGCTACGTTAGGCCTAGCCATACTGTGCACGTAAATTACACTAGAGAAAGAAAATACTTCCAAAAAGTGGAACACAGGATTTGTGCATATGTGCATGGATGGCCGCACTCACGCACATACGTGTGGATGTGTGGTGTGTGTGTGTGTGTGTGTGTGTGTGTGTGTGTGTGTGTGTGTGTGTGTGTGTGTGTGTGTGTGTGTGTGTGTGTGGTGTGTGTGTGGGGGTGGGGTGGGGGTGACAGTACGTGTTTGTGTGTGAATGTGTGTGGTATGGGGGTGGGGTGGGGGTGTATGTAATGTGTGGTGTTTGTGTCTGTCTGTCTTTGTGTTTGTTGTATGTGTGCGCCTGTGTGTGTTTTGTACATTTCTCTCTCTCTCTCTTCCTCTCTCTCTCTCTCTGTCTGTCTGTCTGTATCCTTCTCTGTGTGTCTGTCTGTCTGTCTGTCTCTGTCTATCTCTGTCTCTGTCTCTCTCTCTCTCTCTCTGAGCGTGTGTTAGAGCGGATCTGATGCTTGTGTTTTTAAATGTTATGAGCAGGTTATGATTGCTCATACTTGGGATTATAGTTTAAGTTTGAAATAGAAGCAAGAATAGGGCAGGCTGAACAACACGAGTTTAAGTTTCCCTCCTGTCCTAACACATCAAAAGTTTCAAAGTCTATTTGCTTCATTTCAATGTGACTCTGAATATGTTCAAGAATCCTTTCCATAACGTGTCCGGTCACATTTCTCCTAATCTGTCATCTGAACACAGTGCGTCAAATTAATATATCACACACTAAAACTGGACGAAAAGGAATATACGTGAAGCCAAACATTCATTACCAAGGAACTGATCTACCCTTTCTTCTTTTGTCATCTTAGGCAATGTACCATTGACTGAGTGTGTTAAAAAACCAAAAAGAACAAACTTACTGCAGATATTTTTTGGGCACATGTTAGACCTGATCCACAGACAGTGTTGTATGTATTCCTGTAGTAATTGTTGAACGACGCAATACGTTAGGCCTTGCCAAACTGTCTAAGTAAATTACACTAGGTAAGAAGAACATACTTCAAAAAAGAGAAACATACGATTTGTGCATGTGTGTGCTCATGTGCGCATGTGTGTCCATGTGTGTGTGTGCGTGTGTGTCTGTGTGTGTGTCTCTGCGTGTGTTTTGTGTGTGTGTGTGTGTGGTTGTGTGTGTGTGTGGGTGTGTGTGTGTGTGTGTGTGTGGTGTGTGTGTGTGTGTGTGGTGGTGTGTGTGGGGTATCTGTGTGTGTGTATGCGTGGTGCAGTTCTCCCTCCCCCTCTCTCTCTCTCACTCTCGCTCTCTCTCTCTCTCTCTCGTCTCTCTCCTCTCCTCTCTCTCTCTCTCGCTCTCTCTCTCTCCTATCTCTCTCTGTCTCTCTCTGAGCGTGTGTTACTGCGCATTTGTTGAATGTGTGTTTATTTCAAGAGTACGTTTTTATCCTGACTGCTCGTTCTTGAGATCATAGTTGAGGTTGAAATAGACGCAAGAATACGGTAGACTGAACCACACAAGTTTAAGTTTCCTTCCTGTCCCTAAAACATCAAAAGTTTCAAAGTCTGTTTCCCTTCATTTCATTCTGACTCTGAATAAGTTCAAGAATCCTTTCCATAGAGTGTGCCCATCACTTTTCTCCTAATCAGTTATCTGAACACAGTGTGTCAAATTAATATATCACACACTACAGCTGATTGAAAACGAATATATGTGAAACCAAATATTCATTACCAAGGAGCTGATCTACCCTTTCTTCAGTTGTCATCTTGGCCAATGCAGCATAGACTGAGTGTGCTAAAATAACAAAGAGAACAAACTTACTGCAGATATTTTGGTCACATGTTAAACCCCGTTCCGCAGACAGTGTTGGCAGGAGAGCAGTCCCCATCCACAGCCAGTTACAGTTTCTGTCAAATATCACAGACATTTTCATTTTTATCCTCACAATGGTTACAAAGCCACACTTTTCTTAACACATCTGTCTCTAACAAACAAACCAAAATTGGAATTGGAATTTCTCGAAAAGGTAAGTGTACATTGTGTCACGGGAGTGGATCATCAATGATGTATTGGATACAAAACAATTGATTACAAATTGTTAAGCCATACTGACATTAAAGGAATCTTCCTGTTGTGGTGTATGTATTCATGTATTGATTGTTGAACGACGCGGTACGTAAGGCCTTGCCAAACTGTGTAAGTAAATTACACTAGGGAAGAAACAATACTTCGAAAAAGACAAACATACGATTTGTGCATGTGTGTTTTCATGTGCACACGCGCACATGTGTGTCCATGTGTGTGTGGTGTGTGTGTGTGTGGGTGTGTGTGTGTGGTGTGTGTGTGTGTGTGTGTGTGTGTGTGTGTGTGTGTGTGTGTGTGTGTGGGTGTGTGTGTGCGTTTTGTGTATTTGTATCTCTGTGTGTGTATGCGTGTGCGCATTTCTCACACACACCCCTCCCCCACTGTCTCTGTCTGTCTGTCTGTCTCTCTCTCTTTTCTCTCTCTCTCTCTCTCTTCCTCTCTCTCTCTCTCTCTCTCTCTCCCTCACTTTTCTCTTTGAGGTTGTAGTAGTGTGCATTTCTTGCATGTGTGCTTATTCAAGAGTAGGACTTTATCCTGACTGCTCGTACTTGACATCATAGTTTGAGTTTGAAATAGACGCAAGAATAGGGTAGGCTGAACCACACAAGTTTAAGTTTCCTTCCTGTCCTAAAACATCAAAAGTTTCAAAGTCTGTTTCCCTCATTTCATTGTGACTCTGAATAAGTTCAAAAATCCTTTCCATAGCGTGTGCCCATCATTTTTGTCCTAATCTGTCATCTGAACACAGTGCGTCAAATTAATATATCAAACACTACAACTGAAGGAAAAGGAATATACGTGAAACCAAACATTCATTACCAATGGACTGATCTACCGTTTCTTCAGTTGTCATCTTAGGCAATGCAGCATTGACTGAGTGTACTTTAAAAAAACAAACAAACAAACAAAAGCCCAACTTATGCAGATATTTTGGTCACATGTTAGACCTGTTCCACAGACAGTGTTGGCAGGAGAGCAGTCCCCATCCACAGCCAGTACAGTTTCTGTCAAACATCACAGATATTTTCATCTGACATTAAAGGAATCTTCCCCTTGTGGTGTATGTATACATGTATTGATTGAAACATGTGCTACGTTAGGCCTTGCCTAGCCATACTGTGCACGTAAATTACACTAGAGAAAGAAAAATACTTCCAAAAAGTGGAACACAGGATTTGTGCATATGTGCATGGATGGCTGCACTCACGCACATACGTGTGGATGTGTGTGTGTGTGTGTGTGTGTGTGTGTGTGTGTGTGTGTGTGTGTGTGTGTGTGTGTGTGTGTGTGTGTGTGTGTGTGTGTTCGTGTGTGTGTGTGTGTGTGTGTATGTGTGTGGGTGGGTGGGGTGGGGGGTGACAGTACGTGTTTGTGTGTGAATGTGTGTGTATGGGGGGTGGGGTGGGGGGGTGTATGTATGTGTGTGTGTTTGTGTCTGTCTGTCTTTGTGTTTGTTTGTATGTGTGCGCCTGTGTGTGTTTTTGTACATTTCTCTGTCTCTCTCTTCCTCTCTCTCTCTGTCTGTCTGTCTCCTTCTCTGTGTGTCTGTCTGTCTGTCTGTCTGTCTCTATCTATCTCTGTCTCTGTCTCTCTCTCTCACTCTCTCTCTGAGCGTGTGTCAGAGCGGATCTGATGCATGTGTGTTTATGTTAAGAGCAGGTCTTTATCTTGATTGCTCATACTTGGGATTATAGTTTAAGTTTGAAATAGAAGCAAGAATAGGGCAGGCTGAACAACACAAGTTTAAGATTCCCTCCTGTTCTAACACATCAAAAGTTTCAAAGTCTATTTGCTTCATTTCATTGTGACTCTGAATATGTTCAAGAATCCTTTCTATAACGTGTGCCGGTCACATTTCTCCTAATCTGTCATCTGAACACAGTGCGTCAAATTAATATATCACACACTAAAACTGGACGAAAAGGAATATACGTGAAGCCAAACATTCATTACCAAGGAACTGATCTACCCTTTCTTCTTTTGTCATCTTAGGCAATGTACCATTGACTGAGTGTGTTAAAAAACCAAAAAGAACAATTTCAAAATGGAGTGACTGACGGCGGCGAACGAAGCAAAATTAGGAATAGAGTTTGTTTAGAACTTACCGCCAATGACATTGACAAACAAAGCACATGACAAGACACGATGCATTTCAACCACTTGGGTCTTCTTCAGGCAAAAAAATAAATCACATTTAACATTGGGGACAGTACAAACAAAGAACGAAAAACGAGAAAAAGAACGAAAAATGACTCATCCGTTGCTGTCCATGAGGGGGGAAGAATAGCCGGTAGGCGGAAATGACGGGGATTATGGGAGAAGAAAAGGAGGGAGGGGGGGGGGGGGGGGGGGGTTGCGTAGGGGGAGTGGTGTGTGTGTGTGGTATGATAGGGTTGTGTGTCTAGTTTATTGGGAAGGTGTGATATGTTTGTGATGGTTGTGGTAATGGTGGATTGATAATATGGTAAGGGAAAAAAAAAAAAAAAAAAAAAAAAGGGGTGATCATGAGATACAAGGTACAATGGGACGAAGGAAAAGAAGTGGTCAGTGGGGAAGGGGGAAAAAATGTGTGTGTGTGTGTGTGTGTGTGTGTGTGTGTGTGTGTGTGTGTGTGTGTGTGTGTGTGTGTGTGTGTGTGTGTTGCAGGTTAGTGTGGTGTGGTGTGTGTGTGATTTTGTGGAATATATAGTGGGTTGTTGTTGCAGTGGTGGACCGGTGTAATCATGTACTTGGGTTGGGATGCAGGTAATGCGGGGGTGAAGGGAAAGAGCGGGGGGGGGGGGGGGGGGGGGGGGGGCAGTGGGTGGTGGGAGGGGGGAGGAGGAGTACGGGGTAGATCAGAGGGTAGGTAGTTGATTGGTATAGAACATGGGGTGTGGTGGAAAGTGAAAGATGAAGGAGGGGAAAAAAAAGAAAAAAAAAGAAAAAAAAAGAAGGTAAAGTGGGGGGGGGGGGGGGGATTTAAGGGGAAGGATAAAACAAAATTAAGATTAAATAGATGGAGGGTGGCTGGAACTACTGTATGAAGTGAGTGAAGGGGATGTGGAGGTGGTGTATGTATGTGTGTGTGTATGTGTGTGTGTTGGTAGGGGATATTGCCAACTGATGTGGAAGTGGTGGGTATGTGTGTTTGATTATTGTTGGATATTGATGCCTTGGGGGTGTAGTGTGGCACACTACACCCCCAAGGCATCAATATCCAACAATAATCAAACACACATACCCACCACTTCCACATCAGTTGGCAATATCCCCTACCAACACACACACATACACACACACATACATACACCACCTCCACATCCCCTTCACTCACTTCATACAGTAGTTCCAGCCACCCTCCATCTATTTAATCTTAATTTTTGTTTTATCCTTCCCCTTAAATCCCCCCCCCACTTTACCTTCTTTTTTTTTTTTTTTTCTTTTTTTTCCCCTCCTTCATCTTTCACTTTCCACCACACCCCATGTTCTATACCAATCAACTACCTACCCTCTGATCTACCCCGTACTCCTCCTCCCCCCTCCCACCACCCACTGCCCCCCCCCCCCCCCCCGGCTCTTTCCCTTCACCCCCGCATTACCTGCATCCCAACCCAAGTACATGATTACACCGGTCCACCACTGCAACAACAACCCACTATATATTCCACAAAATCACACACACACCCACACCACACTAACCTGCAACACACACACACACACACACACACACACACACACACACACACACACACACACACACACATTTTTTTCCCCCTTCCCCACTGACCACTTCTTTTCCTTCGTCCCCATTGTACCTTGTATCTCATGATCACCCCCTTTTTTTTTTTTTTTTTTCCCTTACCATATTATCAATCCACCATTACCACAACCATCACAAACATATCACACCTTCCCAATAAACTAGACACACAACCCTATCATACCACACACACACACCTCCCCCTACGCAACCCCCCCCCCCCTTCCTCCTTTTCTTCTCCCATAATCCCCGTCATTTCCGCCTACCGGCTATTCTTCCCCCCTCATGGACAGCAACGGATGAGTCATTTTTCGTTCTTTTTCTCGTTTTTCGTTCTTTGTTTGTACTGTCCCCAATGTTAAATGTGATTTATTTTTTTGCCTGAAGAAGACCCAAGTGGTTGAAATGCATCGTGTCTTGTCATGTGCTTTGTTTGTCAATGTCATTGGCGGTAAGTTCTAAACAAACTCTATTCCAAAAAGAACAAACTTACTGCAGATATTTTGGTCACATGTTAGACCTGATCCACAGACAGTGTTGGCAGGAGAGCAGTCTCCATCCACAGCCAGTACAGTTTCTGTCAAGTATGACACACATTTTCATCTTAACCTCACGTTGGTCGCAAAGCCACACTTTTCTTAACACATCTGTCTCTAACACACAAACCAAAATTGGAATTGAAATTTCTCGAAAAGTGTAAGTGCGCATTATGTCACAGGAATGGGATCATCAATGATGTATTGGATGACAAAACAATTGATTACAAATTGTTAAAGCCATACTGACATTAAGGGAATCTTCCCCTTATGGTGTATGTATTCCTGTAGTGATTGTTGAACGACGCAATACGTTAGGCCTTGCCAAACTGTCTAAGTAAATTACACTAGGTAAGAAGAACATACTTCAAAAAAGAGAAACATACGATTTGTGCATGTGTGTGCTCATGTGCGCATGTGTGTCCATGTGTGTGTGTGCGTGTGTGTGTGTGTCTGTGTCTGTGCGTGCGTGCGTGTGTGTGTGTGTGTGTGTGTGTGTGTGTGGTGTGTGTGTGTGTGTGTGTGTGTGTGTGTGTGTGTGTGTGTGTGTATCTTTGTGTGTGTGTATGCGTGTGTGCAGTTCTCCCTCCAACCCTCTCTCTCTCTCACTCTCGCTCTCTCTCTCTCTCTCTCCTCTCTCTCTCTCTCTCTCTCTCTCTCTCTCTCTCGCTCTCTCTCTCTGTCTCTCTCTGTCTCTCTCTGAGCGTGTGTTACTGCGCATTTGTTGAATGTGTGTTTATTTCAAGAGTACGTCTTTATCCTGACTGCTCGTTCTTGAGATCATAGTTTGAGTTTGAAATAGAACGAAAGAATACGGTAGGCTGAACCACACAAGTTTAAGTTTCCTTCCTGTCCTAAAACATCAAAAGTTTCAAAGTCTGTTTCCCTTCATTTCATTGTGACTCGAATAAGTTAAAGAATCCTTTCCATAGAGTGTGCCCATCACTTTTCTCCTAATCAGTTATTGAACACAGTGTGTCAAATTAATATACCACACACTACAACTGATTGAAAAGGAATATATGTGAAACCAATATTCATTACCAAGGAGCTGATATCCCCTTTTTCAGATGTCATCTTAGGAAATGCAGCTTAGACTGAGTGTGCTAAAATAACAAAAAGAACAAACGTACTGCAGATATTTTGGTCACATGTTAGACCTGATCCACAGACAGTGTTGGCAGGAGAGCAGTCCCCATCCCAGCCATACAGTTTCTGTCAAACATCACAGACATTTTCATCTTATCCTCACAATGGTTACAAAGCCACACTTTTCTTAACACATCTGTCTCAAACAAACAAACCAAAATTGGAATTGGAATTCTCGAAAAGTGTAAGTGTACATTGTGTCACGGGAGTGGGATCATCATGATTTTATTGGATGACAAAACAATTGTTTACAAATTGTTAAAGCCATACGGGACATTAAGGGATTCTTCCCCTTGGGGTGTAGTATTCATGTATTGATTGTTGAACGACGCGGTACGTAAGCCTTGCCAAACTGTGTAAGTAAATTACACTAGGGGAAAAAAAATACTTCCAAAACAGAGAAACATACGATTTGTGCATGTGTTTGCTCATGTGCACACGAGCACATGTTGTCCATGTGTGTGGTGTGTGTGTGTTGTGTGTGTGTGGTTGTGATGTGTGTGTGTGTGTGTGTGTGGTGTGTGCGCGTGTGTGTGTGTGTTTTGTGTGTGTGTGTGTGTGTGTTGTGCGTGTGTGTATTTGTATCTCTGGCGTGTATGCGTGTGGGCATTTCTCACACACACCCTCCCCCACTGTCTCTCTCTCCTCTCTCTCTCCTCTCTTCCCCCCTCTCTCTCTCTCTTCTCTCTCTCTCTCTTTGAGGTTATAGTAGTGTGCATTTCTTGCATGTGTTTTTTACTTCAAGAGTAGGACTTTATCCTGACTGCTCGTATTTTGACATCATAGTTTGAGTTTCAAATAGACGCAAGAAAAGGGTAGACTGAACCCCACAAGTTTAAATTTTCTTCCTGTCCTAACACATTACCTATGGACTGATCTACCCTTTCTTCAGTTGTCATCTTAGCCAATGCAGCATTGCGGAGTGTGTTTTAAAAAAACCAAAAACGAAAACCTTACTGCAGATATTTTTGGTCACATGTTAGACCTGTTCCGCAGACAGTGTTGGAGGAGAGCAGTCCCCATCCACAGCCAGTACAGTTTCTGTCAAACATCACCAGACATTTTCATCTGACATTAAAGGAATCTTCCCTTGTGGTGTATGTATAAAATGTATTGATTGAAACATGTGCTACGTTAGGCCTTGCCTAGCCATAATGTGCACATTAATTACACTAGAGAAAGAAAATACTTCCAAAAAGTGGAAAACAGGATTTGTGCTATGTGCATGGATGGCTGCACTCACGCACATACGTGTGGATGAAAGTGTGTGTGGTGTTTTGTGTGGTGTGTTTTGTGTGTGTGTGTGGGTGTGGGTGGGTGGGTGGGTGGGTAGGGTGGGGGGTGACAGTACGTGTTTGTGTGTGAATGTGTGTGTATGGGGGGTGGGGTGGTGGTGTATGTATGTGTGTGTGTTTGTGTCTGTCTGTTTTTTGTTTGTTTGTATGTGTGCGCCTGTGTGTGTTTTGTACATTTCTCTCTCTCTGTCTTCCTCTCTCTCTCTCTCTGTGTCTGTCCGTCTCCTTCTCTGTGTGTCTGTCTGTCTGTCTGTCTGTCTCTGTCATCTCTGTCTCTCTCTCTCACTCTCTCTCTCTGAGCGTGTGTTAGTGCGGATCTGATGCTGTGTGTTTATGTTAAGAGCAGGTTTTTTATCTTGATTTCTCATACTTGGGATTATAGTTTAAGTTTGAAATAGAAGCAAGAATAGGGCAGGCTGAACAACACAAGTTTAAGTTTCCCTCCCGTCCTAACACATCAAAAGTTTTAAAGTCTATTTGCTTCATTTCATTGTGACTCTGAATTATGTTCAAGAATCCTTTCGATAACGTGTGCCGGTCACATTTCTCCTAATCTGTGATCTGAACACAGTGCCTCAAATTTAAAATATCACCCAAAACTAAAACTGGACGAAAAGGAATATACGTGAAAACAAACATTCATTACCAAGGAACGATCTACCCTTTCTTCTTTTGTCATCTTAGGCAATGTACCATTCACGAGTGTGTTAAAAAACCAAAAAGAACAAACTTACTGCAGATATTTTGGTCACATGTTAGACCTGATCCACAGACAGTGTTGGCAGGAGAGCAGTCTCCATCCACAGCCAGTACATTTCTGTCGAATATCACCCGACATTTCATCTTATCCTCACAATGGTGCAAAGCCACATTTTCTCAACACATCTGTCTCTAACACACAAACCAAAATTGGAATTGAAATTTCTCGAAAAGTGTAAGTGCGCATTATATCACAGGAATGGGATCATCATGACGTATTGGATGACAAAACAATTGATTACAAATTGGTTAAGCCATACTGACATTAAGGGAATCTTTCCCTTATGGTGTATGTATTCCTGTAGTGATTGTTGAACGACGCAATACGTTAGGCCTTGCCAAACTGTCTAAGTAAATTACACTAGGTAAGAAGAACATACTTCAAAAAAGAGAAACATACGATTTGTTGCATGTGTGTGCTCATGTGCGCATGGTGTCCATGTGTGTGTGTCTGTGCGTGTGTGTGTGTGTGTGTGCGCGCGCGCGCGTGTGTGTATGTGTGTGTGTGTGGTGTGTGTGTGTGTGTGTGGTGTGTGTGTGTGGTGTGTGTGTGTGTGCGTGTGTGTGTGTGTGTGTGTGTGTGTGTGTGTGCGTGTGTGGTGTGTGTGTGTGTGTGTGTGTGTGTGTGTTGTGTGTGTGTGTGTGTGTGGTGTGTGTGTGCGTGCGTGCGTTGTGTGTGTTGTTGTGTGTGTGTGTGTGTGTTGTGTGTGTTGGTATCTGTGTGTGTGTGTGTATGCGTGTGTGCATTTCTCCCCCCCTCTCTTGCTCACTCTCTCTCTCTCTCTACTCATCTCTCTCTCTCTCTCTCTCTCTCATCTCTCTCTCTCTCATCTCTCTCCTACCTCTGAGCGTAGTGTTACTGCGCATTTGTTGCATGTGTTGTTTATTTCAAGAGTAGGTCTTTATCCTGACTGCTCGTTCTTGGATCATAGTTTGAGTTTGAAATAGACGCAAAATACGGAGCTGAACCACACAAGTTTAAGTTTCCTTCCTATCCAAAACATCAAAAGTTTCAAAGGAAATGTTTTCCCTTCTTTGTCCAGTTGAACCTGAATAAGTTCAAGAATCCTTTCCATAGCAGTGTGCCATCACTTTTCTCCTAATTACTTATCTGAACACAGTGTTCAAATTATATATCACAGACTACAACTGATTGAAAACGAATATATGTGAACCAACATTCATTACCAGGAAATGATCTACCCTTTCTTCAGTTGTATATTGGCCATGCAGCTTAGGCTGAGTGTGCTAAAATAACAAAAGAACAAACTTACTGCGATATTTTGTCACATGTTAGACCTGTTCCACAGACAGTGTTGGCAGGAGAGCAGTCTCCATCCACAGCCAGTACAGTTTCTGTCGAATATCACAGACATTTCATCTTATCCTCACAATGGTTAAAGCCACACTTTTCTTTACACTGTCTCTAACAAACAACCAAAATTGGAATTGATTTCCGAAAAGTTAAGGACTTGTGCACGGGAGGGGGATCATAAATGATGTATTGGATACAAAAAAATTGTTTTAAAAATTTGAAAAGCCATACTGAATTAAGGGAATCTTCCCCTTGGGGTTGTAGTTTTCCGTATTGATTTTTGAACGACGCGGACGAAACCTTCCAAACTTTAAGTAAATTACACTGGGGGAAAAACAATACTTAAAAACAGAGAAACAACGATTTGTGCATGTGTTGTCATGTGCACACGAACGTTGCCCATGTGTTTTGGGGTGTGTGTGTGTGTGTGGGTGTGTGTGTGTGTGGTGTGTGTGTGTGTGTGGTTTGGCGCGTGTGTTTGTGTGTGTTTTGTTTTGTGTGTGTGTGTGCGTGTGTGTTTTTGAAATTTTGGGGCGTGTATGCGTGTGGGCATTTCCCACAACCCCCCTCCCCCACTGCCCCCCTCCTCCCCTCCCTCTCTCTCCCCCTCCCCCTCTCTCTCCTTCTTCCCCTCTCTCTTCTTTGAGGTTATAGTAGTGGCTTTTCTTGCATGTGTTTTTATTCAAGAGTGGGACTTTTTCCTAAATGCCGACTTACATCATTTTTGGGGTTTCAAATAGACGCAAATAGGGAGACTGAACCCACAATTTTTAAATTTTTTTCCCTGTCCTAACCATTCCCTTTGGGACTGAAAAACCCTTTCTTCAGTTGTCTTTTACCCAAATGCGGGCTTTACGGGTGTGTTAAAAGGGCCAAAAACGAAAACCTTATGCAGATTTTTTTGGCACTTTTTTTGCCTGTTCCGCAGACGTGTTGCGGGGGAGGCAGTCCCCATCCAACCCTCAGTTTCTGTCAAACATCACAGACATTTTCATCTGAAAATTAAAGGAATCTTCCCTTGTGGTTTTTGTAACATGTATTGATTAAAACTGTGAAAACTTTAGGCCTTGCCTAGCCATAATGTCACATTAATTACATAGAGAAAGAAAATACTTCCAAAAAGTGGAACACGGATTTGTGCTATGTGCTGGATGGTGCACCACGCCATACTTGGATGAATGGGGGGGTGTTTGTGTGTGGTGTTTTGGGGTGTGGTGTGTTGTGGGTGTGGGGTGGGGGGGTGGGGGGGGGGGTGGGGGTCGACGGTTTGTGGTAAATGTGTGTGTTGGGGGGGGGGGTGGTGGTGTAGTATGTGTGTGTGTTTGTGTCGTCGTCTTTGTGTTTGTTTGTATTGTGCGCCTGTGTGTTTTTTTGTCATTTCTTCTCCGTCTTCCCTCTCTCCTCTCTGGTCTGCCGTTCCTTCTCTGTGGTCTGTCTGTCTGTCGTCTGTCTCTGTCATCTCTGCTCTCTCTCTCACTCTCTCTCTCTGGCTGTTTTAGTGCGGTCTGTGCTTTGGGGTGTTTTGTTTAAGGCAGGTTTTATTTGATTTTCCCCTACTTGGGGTTTTATTTAAGTTTGAAATAGAAGCAAGATGGGCAGCTGAAAACACAAGTTTAAGTTTTTCCCCCTGTCCTAAAATCAAAAAATTTCAAAGTCTATTTGTTTATTTCATTGTGACTCTGAATATTTCAAGAACCTTTCGATCGTGTGCCGGCACTTTCTCCCAATCTGTGATCTAACACAGTGCCCCAAATAATTATCCACACTAAAAAAGGCGAAAAGGAATTTGGAAAACAAAAATTCTTACCAAGGGAAAGATCCCCTTTCTTTTTTGTCATCTTTGGCAATGTACCATTCCGAGTGTTTAAAAAACCAAAAAGAACAAACTTTCTGCAGAATTTTGGTCCATGTTAGACCTACCACAAAAGTGTGGCAGGGGGCGTCTCCATCCAAAACCATACATTTCTGTGAATACACACATTTTTATCTTTTCCTCACAAGGTTGCAAAGCCACCTTTTCTTTAACACATTGTCTCTAACACTAAAACCCAAAAATGGAATTGAAATTTCTCGAAAATGAAGTGCGCATTATGTCACAGAACGGGTCATCATGATGTATTTGGGTACAAAACAATGATTTTCAAATTGTTAAAGCCATACTGCATTAAGGGGGGCTTCCCCCTTTTGGGTTGTATTCCCCTATGATTGTTTAACGACGCAATACTTGGCCTTGCCAAAATGTCTAAGTAAATTAACTAGGGAAGAAGAACAACTTCAAAAAAGAGAAACATCATTTTTGGGAGTGTGTGCTATGTGCCATGTGTTCCATGTGTGTGTGTCTGCCGTGTGTGTTGTTGGGGGGTGGTGTGTGTGTGTGTGTGTGTGTGTGTTTTTGGTGTGGTGTGGTGTCTGTGTGTGGTTATATATGCGTGTGGCAGTTTCTCCCTCCCCCTCTTCTCTTTTCCCTTTTCCCCCTCTCTTCCTCTCCTCTCGCTCTCTCCCCTTTCTTTCTCTCTCTTCTCTTCTGAGCGTGTGTTAGTGCGCATTTGTTTAATGGTGTTTTTTTCAAGAGTAGGTTTTTTCCCGAGTCGTTCTTGAGATCATAGTTTGAGTTTGAAATAGACGCAAGAATACGGTAGGCTGAACCACACAAGTTTAAGTTTCCTTCCTGTCCTAAAACATCAAAAGTTTCAAAGTCTGTTTCCCTTCATTTCAGTGTGACTCTGAACAAGTTCAAGAATCCTTTCCATAGAGTGTGCCCATCACTTTTCTCCAAATTAGTTATCTGAACACAGTGCGTCAAATTAATATATCACACACTACAACTAATTGAAAAGGAATATATGTGAAACCAAACATTCATTACAAGGAGCTGATCTACCCTTTCTTCAGTTGTCATCTTGGCCAATGCAGCATAGACTGAGAGTGCTAAAATAACAAAAAGAACAAACTTACTGGCAGATATTTTGGTCACATGTTAGACCTGTTCCGCAGACAGTGTTGGCAGGAGAGCAGTCCCCATCCACAGCCAGTACAGTTTCTGTCAAACAGCACAGACATTTTCATCTTATCCTCACAATGGTTACAAAGCCACACTTTTCTTTACACATCTGTCTCTAACAAACAAACCAAAATTGGAATTGGAATTTCTCGAAAAGTGTAAGTGTACATTATGTCACAGGAATGGGATCATCAATGATGTATGGATGACAAAACAATTGATTACAAATTGTTAAAGCCATACTGACATTAAAGGAATCTTCCCGTTGTGGTGTATGTATTCATGTATTGATTCTGAACGACGCGGTACGTTAGGCCTTGCCAAACTGTGTAAGTAAATTACACTAGGGAAGAAACAATACTTCAGAAAAGACAAACATACGATTTGTGCATGTGTGTGCTCATGTGCACACGCGCACATGTGTGTCCATGTGTGTGTGTGTGTGTGTGTGTGTGTTGTGTGTGTGTGTGTGTGTGTGTGTGTGTGTGTGTGTGTGTGTGTGTGTGTGTGTGTGTGTGTGTGTGTGTGTGTGTGTGTGTGTGCGTGCGTGGCATTTTGCATCTGTGTGTGTGTATGCGTGTGCGCATTTCTCTCACACACACCCCTCCCCCACTGTCTCTCTCTCTCTGTCTCCCTCACTCTCTCTGTGAGGTTATAGTAGTGTGCATTTCTTGCATGTGTGTTTACTTCAAGAGTAGGACTTTATCCTGACTGCTCGTACTTGACATCATAGTTTGAGTTTGAAATAGACGCAAGAATAGGGTAGGGTGAACCACACAAGTTTAAGTTTCCTTCCGGGCCTAACACTTTTCCCATGGGGTGATCTTTCCCCTTTTTCAGTTTTCTCTTAGCCCAAAAAAGCATTGGGCGGAGTGTGTTTTAAAAACCAAAAAAGAAAAAATTACTTGGGAGATATTTTGGTCACATGGGAGACCTGTTCCGCAGCCCGTGTTGGCAGGAGGGCAGCCCCAAACCACGCCCCGTACAAATTTCTGTCAAAATCCCCAGAATTTTCATTGCATTAAAGGGGGAAACTTCACCTTTTTTGGGGGTTAACCAAAGTTTTTATTGAAACATGTGCTAAATTAGGGCCCCTTTCCTAGCCAATGTGCACGTAAATTACACCGGGGAAGAAAATACTTTCAAAAAGTGGAAAAAAAAGGGTTTTTTGGGATATGTTTCCCTGGATGGCTCAATCACGCACAAACGTTGTGGATTTTGTGTGTGTGTGTGGTGTTGTGTGGGGGTGTGTGTGTGTGTGTGTGTGTGTGTGTGTGTGTGTGTGTGTGTTGTGTGTGGGTGGGGGGTTGGGGGGGTTGGGGGGTGGGGGTGGGGGGGGGTTTGGGGGGGGGGGGGGGGCTGACAGTACGTGTTTGTGTGTGACTGTGTGTGTAGGGGGGGGGGGGGGGGCGGGGGTATGTATGTGTGGTTTTTTTGTGGGTGTATTGGGTGTGTGTGTGTTTTTGTCTGTTTCTTTTCTTTTGGGTTTTTTTTTTGTTTGTTGTGGGGGCGCCCCGTGTGTGTTTTTTTTCTTTTCTCCCCTTTTTCCCCTTCCTCCCCTTCTCTCTCTCTGGCTGTCTTCCTTTTCTGGGTTTCCCCCCTTTCCCCGTGTGTCTGTCTCTCTGTCGTCTCTGTTTTTCCCCTGTCTCTGTTTTTTTTTCTGGCTCTCCCCTTTTCTCCTTCTCCCTCTCCCCCCTCTCTTTTCCCCCGCCCTTTTCTCCGTTTTTTTTCTCTCTCCCCTCCCCTCCCCCTCCCCCTCTCTCTTTTTCTTCTGAGGGGTGTTAGTGTGGGTCTGATGGGTTGTGTTTTTTTTGTTAAGAGGGAGGGGCTTTAAACTTGAAATTTCTCATACCCTTTGGGGTTATAGTTTAAGTTTGAAATAAAAAAGGGGAAAAGGGCAAAGGGTGAACAAAAACAAGTTTAATTTCCCCCCCTGTCCTAACACATCAAAAATTTCAAACTCTATTTCTTCATTTCATTTTTGACTCTGAATATGTTCAAAATTTCCTTTTGATAACGTGTGGCCCGTTTTTTTTCTCCCAAACTGCATCTAAAAAACAGTGCGTCAAATTAATTTTATCACCACTAAAACTGGACGAAAAGGAATATACGTGAAGCCCCAAAAATTCATTACCAAGGAACTGATCTACCCTTTCTTTTTTTGTCATCTAGGGCCCCAAGTTAAACCCCTTGACCCCGAGTGGGTTAAAAAACCAAAAAGAAAAAACTCCCCCTTTCTGCCCGAAATTTTGGTCACAATGTTTTGACCTGATCCCCAGGGGCGTGTTGGCAAGGGGCCCGTCTCCATCCACAGCCAGTTAAATTTCCCGTCAAACATCACAGACATTTTCTCTTTTATTCCCCACGTTGGCCCCAAACCAAAACTTTTCTTTAAAAACATCTGTCTCTAACACCCCCAAAAACCAAAAATTTTGGGAAATTTAAATTTCTCGAAAAGGAAGTGGCATTAAAATTTTCCCCGGAAGGGTCATTTAATGACGTATTTTGGTGAAAAAAAACAATTGATTTCAAATTGTTTAAAACCCAAATGAAAATTAGGGAATCTTTCCCCCCATGGGTAAAGTATTCCCCGTATGATTGTTGAACGACGCAATACGTTAGGCCTTGCCAAACTGTCTAAGTAAATTACACTAGGTAAGAGAACATACTTCAAAAAAGAGAAACATACGATTTGTGCATGTGTGTGCTCATGTGCGCATGTGTGTCCATGTGTGTGTGTCTGTGCGTGTGTGTGTGTGTGTTGTGCGCGGCGCGCGCGTGTGTGTATGTGTGTGTGGTGTGTGGGGTGTGTGTGTGTGTGTGTGGTGTGTGTGTGTGTGTGTGTGTGTGTGTGTGCGTGTGTGTGTGTGTGTGTGTGTGGTGTGTGTGTGTGTGTGTGGTGTGTGTGTGGTGTGTGTGTGTGTGTGTGTGTGTGTGTGTGTGTGTGTGTGTGTGTGTGTGTGTGTGTGTGCGTGCGTTGCGTGTGTGTGTGTGTGTGTGTGTGTGTGTGTGTGTGTGTGTGTGTGTGTGTGTGTATCTGTGTGTGTGTGTGTATGCGTGTGTGCATTTTATCCCCCCTCTCTTGCTCACTCTCTCTCTCTTCCTCTCTCTCTCTCTCTCTCTTCTTCTCTCTCTCTCTCTCTCTCTCTCTCTCTCTCTCTCACTCTGAGCGTGTGTTACTGCGCATTTGTTGCATGTGTGTTTATTTCAAGAGTAGGTCTTATCCTGCTGCTCGTTCTTGAGATCATAGTTTGAGTTTGAAATAGACGCAAAAATACGGTAGGCTGAACCACACAAGTTTAAGTTTCTTCCTATCCTAAAAACATCAAAGTTTCAAGACTGTTTCCCTTCTTTTCAGTGTAATCTGAATAAGTCAAAATCCTTTCCATAGAGTGTGCCCATCACTTTCTCCTAATTACTTACTGAACACAGTGTGTCAAATTAATATATCACGACTACAACTGATTGAAAACGAATATATGTGAAACCAAACATTCATTACCAAGGAATGATCTACCCTTTCTTCAGTTGTCATATGGCAATGCAGCTTAGTGAGTGTGCTAAAAAACAAAAAGAACAAACTTACGCGATATTTGGTCACATGTTGACCTGTTCCACAGACAGTGTGGCAGGAGACAGTCTCCATCCACGCCAGTACAGTTTTGCGATTCCACCCCCAAAAAGGCCAAAATTTTTTGAAAAGGGCAAAAAAAAAAAAAAGGAAGGGGAAAAAAGTGAATTAAAAAATTAACAAAAAGAAAAACAATTTTACTTGGCCCAAAAAATTTCTTTTTGGTTTTTTCAAATTTAAGACCTTTCCCCCAAACAGTTTTGGCACGGGGAAAAGCCCCCAATACCCAGAAAAGCCAAACAACGGAATTTTCATTTTTCCTAAATTGGTTTAAAAAGCCAAAACCTTTTTTTTTTTGTTTTTTTTTTGGGAAAATTTGGGGGTTTTGGTGTGTGTTTTTGTGGTGGGTTTGGTTTTGGGTTTTGAAAAAACTTTGTTTTTTGGGTTGCCATTTTCTTAAACAATTCTTCCCTTGTTTATTTCCCCATGTAGTTTAAAGTGGTCTTTCCTCCATAAGTGTTTAAAATTAAAAGGGGAAAAAAAAACTTTTTACTTCAAAAAAGACAAAAAGTTTTGAGTTTGTTGCCGGGGTGGCAAACCCAAAATTTTTTATAGTTTTTTGTTTTTTTGTTTTTTTTGTTGTTTTGGTGGTTGGGGGTGTGTTCCCCCGGTTTGGTTTTTGGTTGTTGTGTTCCGCAGTTTGGGTTTTGGGGTGGCGGTGGCTTTCCCCCACCCCCCCCAGAAAGGTTTCTTCCCACCCCCAGGAATCCTTTTTTTTTCTTCTTTTTTAAAGGAATTTTTACCTTTGGGGTGTTTTTTTAACATAATTTGATTTTGAAAAAAAAAAGGGGGTGGTTTCCCCTTTTAAGGCCCCCCCCCCCCCTTGCCTACCCATATTTGGGAAGGGAAAAACCAAAAAAGAAAAATTTTCAAAATTTTTTGGAAACCAGGATTTGGCATAATTTTGGAGGAAAGGCGTCCCACCAAGGATTTAATTTTGTTTTTGTTTTTATTGTTGGTTTTTGTGGTGTTGTTTGTTTGTTGTGTGTGTTGGTTGTGTTGTGGTTTTGGGGGTTTTGTGGGGGGTTTTGGGGGGTTGGGTGGGGGCCCCTTGCCCCAGTACGTGTTTGTGTGTGGTGTGTGTTTTGGGGGGGGGTGGGTGTTGTTGTGTGGGGTGTTTGTGGGAGTGGTGTTTGTGTGTTTGGGGGTTTTGGGGCGGGGGTTTTTTGGGGTTTTGGGGGGGTGGGTGGGGGGCCCCTTTTTTTTTTGATTTTTCTTTTTTTATTTTTTTCGGGTTTCTGTTGTTGTTTTCCCTGGTTTTGGGTTTTGTTGTTTGTTTTTTGCCCCTGTTTTTGGGTTTTTTTTGTTTTGGCCCCTTTTTTTTTCTTTCTCTCTCTCTCTTTCCACTCTTCCCCTCTCTCTGTTTTTTGGGGTCTGTTTTGTTTTTTTTTGGTTTGCCCTTTTTTTGTTCTTTTTTGGGTTATTTGTTTGTGCGGTCCTCCGTTTTTTTCCCTCCTTCCTCCTCTTTCCTCTTTTCTTCTTTCTTTCTCTAAATTGTTGGGTTTTTCGATCGTGTGTTTTTTCAAGGGGTTTTTCCCTAATTGTAAACCCTTGGGTTTAAATATTCCCCCAAAAAAAAAGGGAAAAAGGAAAAACGGTGAACCAAACATTTTAAAGGCCTTTTGCCCAAACCCCTAAAATTTCCCCTTTTGCTTAAAAATTTCCTTTGGGGACTGGAATTTTAAAAAACCCGAAAACTTCCTGCCAAGTTTTTTATTTTTGCAAAAGTGCCTTAAATTACAACATTTGGCAAAAAAGGGGTATCCAAGCCAAACATTTCCTTAACCAAAGGAATTTCCCCCTTTCCCTTTTTTTTGGCCCTTTTGGGCCAATTTTCCAAAACTCTGTTTAAAAAACCAAAAAAAAATTTGAAATTTTCAAAGGTGTTAAGGGGGGGGGGTTTGGTCTTTTTTGGGGGGGGCCATAAAAAATTTTTTAAGGTTTTTTGGGGGGGGGGGGGTTTTTCGGGGGCCCCAAAAAAAGGAAATTTGGTTTAAAAGGGGGAAGGGGCTTTTAAAATCACAGGAATGGGATCATCAATGACGTATTGGATGCCCAAAAAAATTTGGGATTACAAATTGAAAAAACCCCATATGACATTAAGGGAATTTTCCCCCTTATGGTTATTATTCCTTTTATTGATTTTTGAAGGGACGCAATTTTTTTAAAGGCCTTGCCAAACGTTTTTTTTAAATTACACTGGGTTAAAAAGAACAATTTCCCAAAAAAAGAAACATACGTTTGTGCATGTTTTTTTTATGTGCCCCTTGTTTTCCCAAATGTTTTGTGGTCTGTGCGTGTGTGTGTGTGTGTGTGCCGCGCGCGGGGCGTGTGGTTGTGGGTTTTGTGTGTGTGTGAGGTTGTGTGTGTGTTGTGTGTGTGTTGTTGGTGTGTGGGGTGTGTTGTGTGTGTGTGGTGGGGTTGTGTGTGTGTGTGGTTGTGGGTGTTGTGTTTTGTGTGGTGTGTGTGTTTGTGTGTTTTGGTTTTGGGTGGTGTTTGCGGGGTTGCGTTTTTGTGTGTGTGTGTGTGTGTTTGTTTTGGTGTGTGTGTGTTGTGTTTTTTCGGGTGTGTGTGGTGTTTTATCTTTTGTGTGCATTTACCCCCCCCCCTCTCTTGCTCACTCTTCTTTTCTCTCTCTTCTCCCCTTCTCTCCCCCTCTCTCTCTTTTCCTTCTCTTTTCCCCCTCTCTTCTCCCCTTCCCCTCTGAGCGGGGTTTTTTTACTGCCCCTTTGTTGCATGTGTGTTTTTTTCAAAAAGAAAGGTCTTTTCCGACTCTCGTTCTTGAGATCATAGTTTGATTTTGAAATAGACGCAAAAATAGGGGTAGGCTGAACCACCAAGTTTAATTTTCCTTCCTATCCTAAAACAAAAAAAAGTTTAAAAACCCTTTTCCCCCTTTTTTTCCCATTTAAAAAACTTGAATAAGTTCAAAAAATCCTTTCCAAGTTGTGCCCTTCACTTTTCTCCTAATTACTTATCGAACACAGGGGTGCAAAAAATATATCACAGACTACAACTGATTGAAAACAAATATATTGAAACCAAACATTCTTTCCCAAAGGGAAACTGTTTCCCCTTTTCTTCAGTTGTAAAATTTTGGGCCCAATGCAGCTTGGGCTGAGTGTGCTAAAATAAAAAAAAGAAAAAAATTTAATGAATTTTTTTGGGTCAAAATTTTAGAAAATTTCCAAAACAGGTTGGCAGGAGACCCCCCCCCCCCAGTCCCATCCACAGCCATTACAGTTCTGTCAAATTTTCACAGACTTTTTCATCTTACCTCAAAAAGGGGTTAAAAAAGGCCCCCTTTTTTCCCTTTACACATCGGTCTCTAACAAACAAACCAAAATTTGGGAAATTTGGGAAAATTTCCGAAAAGTGAAGTGTACATTGGACACGGGGAGGGATCTTTCAATGATGTTTTGGATGACAAAACAATTGTTTAAAAAAATTTTTAAAAAGCCTTTAGGGAAAATTAAAGGGGAATCTTCCCCTTTTTGGTGATGTTTTCTTTAAATTAAATTTTTTGAACGACGGGGTACGAAAGGCCTTCCCAAAACTGTGTAAGAAAATTACACTGGGGGAAAAAACAATATTTCCAAAAACAAAAAACAAACGATTTGTGCATGTTTTGTGCTATGTCCCTCACAAAGCACATGTGTTTTTCCATGTGTGTGTGTGTTTTTGTGTGTGTGTGTGTGGGTGTGTTGGTGGTGTGGTGTTTGTGTGTGTGTGTGGGGTGTGTGTGTGTTTTGTGTGTGTGGGTTGGGTGTGTGTGTTTTGTGAGGTGGGGTTGTTTGTATTTGTTTTTCTCTGGGCGTGAAATGGTGGGGGCTTTTAACACACACCCCTCCCCCACTGTCCTCCCTCTCTCTCCCTCTCTCTCTTTTCCTCCCCTCTCTTTCTCTCTACTCTCTTGGGGGATATAGAAATGGGGAAATTTCTTGCATGTTGTTTACTTCAAAAAGTAGGATTTTTTCCTGATGCTCGTACTTGCAAATATTTGAGTTTCAAATAGCCCAAAGAATAGGGTAGCCCCGGAACCAAAACAATTTTTAATTTTTCCCTTCCCTGCCCCTAAACATTACCTATGGCCCTGACCCTACCCCTTTTTTTCAGTTGTCATCTTAGCCAATGCAGCATTGACGGTTGTGTTAAAACCCAAAAAACGAAAACCTTACTGCAAAATTTTTTTTGGCCCACATTTTTGGGACCTGTTCCACAGACAGTTTTGGCGGGAGAGCGGGTCCCCTCCACAGCCAGTACAGTTTCTGTCAAACATCACAGACATTTTCATTGACTTTTAAAGGGGAATTTTCCCCCTTGTGGTGTATGTATTAAGGTATTGATTGAAACATGGGGCAAATTTTGGGGCTTGCCTAGCCAAAATTTTGGGGAAATTAATTACCCCTAAGAAAAAAAATACCCCAAAAAGGGGAACACGGGTTTTTTCAAAAGGCATGGATGGCTCCCACTCACGACATACGTGTGGAGGTATGTGTGTTTTGTGTGTTTTGGTGGTGTGTGTTTTGTGTGTGGGTGTGGGTGGGTGGGTGGGGGGGTAGGGTGGGGGGTTACAGTACGGGGTTTGGGTGTGTGAATTGTGGTGTATGGGGGGGGGGGTTTGGGTGGTGTATTATGTGTGTGTGTTTGTGCCCTGTCCTGTCTTTGGTTGTTTGTATGTTTTGCCCCTTTTTTTGGGGGGGGGTGTTTTTTTCTTTTTCTCTCTCTTCTTCTTCTCTCTCTCTTTTCTCTCTGTGTCTGTCCGCCCCCTTCCCTCTGTGTGCCCGGGTCTTCTGTCGGTCTGTTTTGTTTTCCTGTCTTCTCTTTTTCTCTCTCACCCCTCTCTCTGAGCTTTTTTGTTAGTGGGTTTGGATGCTTGTGGGGTTTATTTTAAGAGGATTTTTAATTTTGATTGCTCATACTTGGGTTTAAATTTTAAAAGTTTGAAATAGAAGAAAGAATGGGGGCAGGCTGAACAACACTTTTTAATTTGGGGGTGTCCCCCTCCTGCCCTAACAAAATAAAAAGTTTCAAAGTCTATTTGCTTCTTTTCATGTGATTCGGAATAGTTCAAAAACCCTTTCGATAAGTGTGCCGGTCACTTTTTCCCCAAATTTCGGGTCATCTGAACCCCAGTGCCTCAAATTAAAAAACACACACTAAAACGGACAAAAAGGGAAATTTTTACGTGAAGACAAACATTCATTCCCAAAGGGAACTGATCAAACCCTTTCTTCTTTGTCATCTTAGGCAATGAAACCATTCACTGGTGTTTTTAAAAAAAACCAAAAAGAAAAAATTTTTACTGCAGATATTTTGGTAAATGTTAGCCCTAAATCCACGGGACAGTTTTGGCGGGAGAGCATCCCATCCACAGCCTTTACAGTTTCTGTCGAATATCACAGACTTTTTCATCTTACCCTAAAATGGTTCAAAGCCACACTTTTTTAACACATCTGTCTCTAACACAAAAACCCAAAAATTTGGGAAATTTAAATTTTCTCGAAAAGTTTTAAGTGCGCTTTATGTCACGGGGGTTTGGAAATCATCAAGGATGTTTTGGGGTTTACAAAAAAATTTGATTACAAATTTTTAAAAGCCATACTGACATTAAGGGAATTTTTCCCCTTTAAGGGTTGTATTATTCCTTTTAGGATTGTTAAAAGACGCAAAAAACTTTTGGGCCCTTTTCCCAAAACCTGCCCTCCGTAAATTTCCCCACTATAAGAAAAAAATACTTCAAAAAGGAAAATCCCGATTTGTGCATTGTGTGTTCCTTGGGCAATTTTGTGTCCATGTGTGTGTGCCCTGTCCGTGGGTGTCTGTGTGTGTGTTTTTGCGCCCCGGTTCGCGGCCGCGCCCCCGCCCCAAAAAAGCGCGGTGGGTATGTGGGGTGTGTGTGTGTGTGTGTGTGTTTTGGTGGTGGTGTGTGTGTGTGGGGGTTGGGTGTGGTGTGTGAATGTGTGTTTTTTGGGTGGGGGGTTATTTTGCTTTGGTGCAGTTCTCCCCCCCCCCCCCCCTCTCTCTCCCCCCGCTCTCTCTCTCTCTTTCCCCCCTCTCCCCCTTCTCTCTCTAACCTCCCTCTCCCCTCTATCCTCCCTGTCTCTTTTGGGCGTGGGGTTAGGGGCCATTTTTTGAATGTGTTTTTTTTATTTAAAAAGAGTACTTCTTTTCCTGATGCTCGTTCTTGAGATCATAGTTTGAGTTTGAAATAGACGCAAGAATTACGGTAGGCTGAACCACACAAGTTTAAGTTTCCTTCCTGTCCTAAAACATCAAAAGTTTCAAAGTCTGTTTCCCTTCATTTCAGTGTGACTCTGAACAAGTTCAAGAATCCTTTCCATAGAGTGTGCACATCACTTTTCTCCTAATCAGTTATCTGAACACAGTGTGTCAAATTATATATTACACACTACAACTAATTGAAAGGAATATATGTGAAACCAAATATTCTTACCAAGGAGCTGATCTACCCTTTCTTCAGTTGTCATCTGGCAATGCAGAATAGACTGAGAGTGCTAAAATAACAAAAAGAACAACTTACTGCAGATATTTTGGTCACATGTTAGACCTGTTCCGCAGACAGTGTTGGCAAGGAGAGCACATCTCCATCCACAGCCAGTACAGTTTCTGTCGAATATCACAGACATTTTCATCTTATCCTCACAATGGTTACAAAGCCATACTTTTCTTAACACATCTGTCTCTAACACACAAACCAAATTGGAATTGGAATTTCTCGAAAAAGTGTAAGTGTACATTATGTCACAGGAATGGGATCATCAATGATGTATTGGATGACAAAACAATTGATTACAAATTGTTAAAGCCATACTGACATAAAGGAATCATCCCCTTGTGGTGTATGTATTCACGTATTGATTGTTGAACGACGCGGTACGTAAGGCCTTGCCAAACTGTGTAAGTAAATTACACAGGGAAGAAACAATACTTCAAAAAAAGAGAAACATACGATTTGTGCATGTGTGTGCATGTGCACACGCGCACATGTGTGTCCATGTATGTGGTGTGTGTGTGTGTGTGTGTGTGTGTGTGTGTGTGTGTGTGTGTGTGTGTGTGTGTGTGTGTGTGTGTGTGTGTGTGTGTGTGTGTGGTGTGTGTTGTGTGTGTGTGTGCGTGCGTGTATTTGTATCTCTGTGTGTGTATGTGTGTGCGCATTTCTCACACACACCCCTCCCCCACTGTCTCTCTCTCTGTCTCCCTCACTTCTCTGTGAGGTTATAGTAGTGTGCATTTCTTTTTTTTTTTTTAAAATATGTTTTATTCCTCCTCTCTCATCCCTCACTCTACAGTTCCTTCACTTTCTTCCTTTCTTCACCCACCCATCCTTTGACATGGATTTAACAAACAATTTGACATAAGCCATGTCCAGTACATGTACGAATGTGAGGATGTAGTTATAAACAATAAATGAATTATGAATAGTAAAATATAAATTGTTACAATCTGGCAATTTTTCTTTGCATTAAAATTT
>CM031595.1:65423742-65426252 GCA_018398815.1 Conus ventricosus | reverse complement strand
GACTAATTACACTACACTTTTCGAGAATCCAATTCCAATTTTGGTTTGTGTGTTAGAGACAGATGTGTTAAGAAAAGTGTGGCTTTGCAACCATTGTGAGGATAAGATGAAAATGTCTGTGATATTTGACAGAAACTGTACTGGCTGTGGATGGGGACTGCTCTGCTGCCAACACTGTCTGCGGAACAGGTCTATCATGTGACCAAAATATCTGCAGTAAGTTTGTTCTTTTCGCTTTTGAGCACACTAAGTCAATGCTGCATTGTCTAAGATGACAAAAGAAGAAAGGGTAGATCATTTTCCTTGGTAATGAATGTTTGGTTTCACATATATTCGTTTTCAATCAGTTGTAGTATGTGATATATTAATTTGACGCACTGTGTTCAGATGACAGATTAGGAGAAAAGTGATGGACACACGCTATGGAAAGGATTTTTGAAGTTATTCAGAGTCACACTGAAATGAAGGGAAACAGACTTTGAAACTTTTGATGTTTTAGGACAGGAAGGAAACTTAAACTTGTGTGGTTCAGCCTACCCTGTTCTTGCGTTTATTTTAAACTCAAACTATGATCTCAAATACGATCCCTCAGGATAAAGACCTACTCTTGAAATAAACACACATGCAACAAATGCGCACTAACACACGCTCAGAGAGAGAGAGAGAGAGTAAGAGACAGACAGACAGACAGACAGGAAGAACCGACAGAAAGAGAGAGAGAGAGAGAGAGAGAGAGAGAGAGAGAGAGAGAGAGAGAGACGGGGACAGACGAGACAGAGAGAGACAGACAGACAGACAGACAGAGAGAGACAGGCAGACAGAAAGAGAGAGAGAGTGGGATTGAAAAGAGAGAGAAAAAATGCATACAACATTCACTAACACACAATATAAACAAACACAACGACAGACAGACAGACAGACAGACAGACACACACACACACACACACACACACACACAACACACACCCCACACACACACACACACACACACACACACACACACACACACACACACACACAAAAACACAAGCAAACACACACACACAAAAACACACAACACACACACACACACACACACAACACACACACACACACACAACACACACACACACACACACACCACACACACACACACACATACTCACAAACTCACACACAAACACGAACAGTCCACACACACACACACACACACACACACACACACACACACACACACACACACACACACACACACACACACACACACACACACACACACACACACACACACACACACACACACCCCCACTGCACCCCACATGCACACACATGTGCACGAGTGTGGCCATCCATGCACACATGAAGAAATCGTGTGTGTCTCATTTTTGAAGTATTTGTTTCTTTTCTAGTATAATTTACTTACACAGTTTGTCAAGGCCTAACGTACCGCATGTTTCAATCAATACATGGATACATTCACCACAAGGGGAAGATTCCTTTAATGTCAGTATGGCTTTAACAATTTCTAATCAATTGTTTTGGTAATCCAATACATCATTGATGATCCCATTCCTGTGACATATATACACTTAATGTGTTTGAGGAATTCAAGTTCCTATTTTGGTTTGCGTGTTTAGAGACAGATTTGTTAAGAAAAGTGTGGCTTTGCGACCAACGTGAGGATAAGATGCAAATGTCTGTGATGTTTGACAGAAACTGTACTGGCTGTGGATGGAGACTGCTCTCCTGCCAACACTGTCTGTGGAACAGGTCTAACATGTGACCAGAATATCTGCAGTAAGTTTGTTCTTTTTTGGTTTTTTAACACACTCAGTCAATGGTACATTGCCTAAGATGACAAAAGAAGAAAGGGTAGATCAGTTCCTTGGTAATGAATGTTTGTCTTCACGTATATTCCTTTTCGTCCAGTTTTAGTGTGTGATATATCAATTTGAGGCACTGTTCAGATGACAGATTAGGAAAAATGTGACTGGCACACGTTATCGAAAAGATTCTTGACATATTCAGAGTCACAATGAAATGAAGCAAACCGACTTTGAAACTTTTGATGTGTTAGGACAGGAGGGAAACTTAAACTTGTGTTGTTCAGCCTGCCTATTCTTGCTTCTATTTCAAACTTAAACTATAATCCCAAGTATGAGCAGTCAAGATAAAGGACAAAAACACAAGCATTCAGACCGCCCAGACAACGTCAGAGAGAGAGAGAGAGAGACGACAGAAGAAAAACAGAGAAATGACAAAACACACAGGCGCAGACAGAGAAAGAAAAGAAAGAAGACAAGACAAAGACACACACACACACAACAAACAAACACAAAAAGACAACACACACACACACACACACACACACCACACACACACACACACACACACACACACACACACACACACACACACACACACACACACACACACACATCCACACGTATGTGCGTGAGTGCGGCCATCTATGCACACATGCACAAATCCTGTGCTCCTCTTTTTTGAAGTATTTTTCCTTCTCTAGTGTA
>CM031595.1:65393742-65418742 GCA_018398815.1 Conus ventricosus | reverse complement strand
ATGAATGTTTGGTTTCACATATATTCGTTTTCAATCAGTTGTAGTGTGTGATATATTAATTTGACGCACTGTGTTCAGATGACAGATTAGGAGAAAAGTGATGGGCACACTCTATGGAAATGATTCTTGAACTTATTCAGAGTCACAATGAAATGAAGGTAAACAGACTTTGAAACATTTGATGTTTTAGGATAGGAAGGAAACTTAAACTTGTGTGGAAAAATCACATGCCACTCATCTAATTTTCGGCCACGTGGCCTTTTTCAAGAGAAAAAGACAAAAACAATGCAACTACGTGATGTCCATCTTTGGCAACTGGTCAGAGCAAAGAATTGACGTCATAAATATAATACGCAAGTTCTGACATCATAATATGTGATGTCATCAACAAGGAAAAAAAGAAAGGGGAGGGGGGGGGGGCAGGGGGTTCAAGTTGTGTGTGTGGGTGTGGGTGTGTGCGTGTTGTGTGCCCCGCGCGCGCGCGCGGTGTGGTGTGTGTGTGTGTGTGTGTGTGTGTGTGTGTGTGTGTGTGTGTGTGTGTGTGTGTGTAGTTATACTGTAACCAATGTACTTCAAAAACATAACAATACGCTCCATAAATCACAATGAAAATGAAACCATAGAATAATGTGACCATAGTCCTGTCTGTGACTGTGCATGGCATACAGGAAACTGTCATCTGAAAAAAAAAATATAAATTTTCTGCAAATCATCAGGACAGGAAGGAAACTTAAACTTGGTGTGGTTCAGCTTACCCTATGCTTGCGTCTATTTCAAACTCAAACTATATCCCAAGTATGAGCAGTCAGGATAAAGACCTGCTCTTAACATAAACACACCAAGCATCAGATCCGCACTAACACACGCTCAGAGAGAGAGAGAGACAGACAGAGACAGAGAGAGAGAGACAGACAGACACACAGACAAGCAGACAGACAGACGGAGAGAGAGAGAGAGAGAGAGAGAGAGAGAGAGAGGAGAGGAAGAGAGAGAGAGAGAGAGAGAGAGAAAATGCACAAAACACACACAGGCACACACATACAAACTAATACAAAGATAGACAGAGAGGCACAAACACATACACACACATACACCCCCCCCCAACCCCCATACACACACATTCACACACAAACACGTACTGTCACCCACCCCCCCACCCACCCACCCCCCTCACACACACACACACACAACACACACACACACACACACACACACACACACACACACACACACACACACACACACACACACCACACACACATACATATATATAGTATGTCATCACAAGGAAAAAAGAAAGGGGGGGGGAGGGGTGCAAGTTGTGGGTGTGGGTGCGTGCGTGTGTGGCGCGCGCGCGCGCGCGGGTGTGTGTGTGTGTATGGGTGTAGTTATACTGTATCCAATGTACTTCAAAAACATAACAATACGCTCCATAAATCTCAATGAAAATGAAACCATAGAATAATGTGACCATAGTCCTGTCTGTGACTGTGCATGGCATACAGGAACTGTCATCTGAAAAAAAAATTATAAATTTTCTGCAAATCATCAGTGTTGTTCGTGGGCAAATATGAATAGGGTTGTTACAAATTTGTCTTAACATTACATCCATTTGGCACCCTAGTATCTAATGTCCTTATCCATTTTTCTTCAGTAATAAGTCTGAAGCTTTTGCTTTAAACCGTAAGCTTTCATCCACTTAATGGATGCGTTTCTGAGAGTGTTGCTCAAATTTCCTGACCAACACTGCAGGTGCCTGTATCTCTCGGGCCTGGTTGACGCCGGGAAATATTATGAAAGGAAGCGTAGAGTACAGTCCTGTCATGTAGTCTCAGACCAAAATGGAAATCCATAGCATCATCATAATCATCCTCATTCTCATCGATCAGCATAAAAAAAGTCTCATATTCTGTGGCCCTTCATGCCCTGCTCTCATGGTGACCTCAATTTCGATGTCCTCTCCACGTCTGTGGCCTTGGTTTGGTTCCGTCGGGGTCACCTGCATCGGCGAGTCCGTGGGGGCTGTCGTTGGACGGACGGACGTGGTGCGCCCTCCGGAGGAGAGCTCACTCACGCCGGCTCCGCGACTAAGCAATTATTGTCATCAGTAGGGGGCTCAGTAGGTGGTGTCCTGCATATGTTAGATCAGAACAGGCGCCACTGAACACCACCGAAGTGACTCAGCAGCAGTGCAGTGTCTCCTCCGGTGGGTTGCCTCTTGACATTGACTGCTTCCTGAGGATTGTGGTGCTGGGGCTGCGGCGGTGCCGACCGGGCTGTGGCTGTGGACGGGGTATCGGAATGAGCGGCGTGGGTGCACTGCCTCTGAGGTGGCGTAGAGGTTGGACAGCAAAAAAAAAGTCTGAAGCTTTTGCTTTCACCGTAAGCTTTTGCCAACACTGCAACAGCAAGGTCTCCCACTGAATGCTGAAGGAAATGTCGCATTATTGGCTTTTCTCTTTGGAACGTGATGTCACGTCTGTGTTCCGCTATTCTTTCTTTCAATGAACGTCCGGTTTCACCAACATAAACTGTCTTATTACACCGTTTACACAACAGAGCATATATCAAATTTATATCTGCACATGTCACATTACTAATAACATGTGTGAAGATTTCTGCTTTGTGTCCAACACTATTGAAGTTACTAGTGAAGAACAGGTGTCACAATCACAAGTTTCTGTTTTTCCCTTCACTGCTCTTTCAGTTTTCTGGTGAACCAACGTATCACATAAATTTTTATCCCGTCTGTATGCAGGCATCGGTAGTTTATGGAATACTTTGCACATGTATTCTGACTTATAGAGCGTATCACTATGTCTCTTTAGTACAGCTTGTACATCTGGCAATAATCTTGAAAATGTCAACACTAGTGGTACTCTTTCAGTGTTTTCTTTCTTTTTTTCTGAAGAAGTTGGTTCCTATCTGTGTTATCAACTGTTTTCAACTGACCTTCTATGAGTTTGCTACTATAGCCACGTTTGCGCAACTGATTCTTAAGTTCAGATCTGTGTTTTAGATAGTCCTCATCTTTTTCACAGATTCTTCTCAACCTAACACCCAAACCATATGCTAGAGATTTTTTTGTATGTGGGGGATGACAAGAATCCTGCCTGAAGTATAACTGTTTATCAGTATCTTTGTTGAATAGATCCGTGTAGACATGGCCATTCTCTAACTTAACCAGAGTGTCGAGGAATTCAATTTGTTCTCTACTCCATCGTAGAGTGATTTTTATGTTGGTATGTATGGTGTTGGCATAATCTGTGAAACGCAAAAGGGAGTCAAGGTCACCATTCCAAATGCCAAACCCATCATCAGTGTAGAAATATGGTTTCTGTTCAAACTCCAAAAGCTTCTCATCCCACTTCCGCATGTATGTACAAGCAAAGTTTCTTCCTAGTCTGGACCCTATGGCTATTCCATCTGTCTGTCTGTAGTGTGAATCCCCTAAACTGAATCCATTATAATCTAAAACAGTTTCAATCATTTCAACTGCACAGTCTGTTGGTACGATGGTCTAGGTCTGCTTTGTAAAGTTTCTATACATGCTTCTATTCCCTCTTTCCGAGGCACAGAGGGTAGAGTTTCTCTACATCAAAGCAAAACAGAATCGCATCGTCTGGGACAGGACAAGCACATTTTTTAATTTACTTATGAAGTCGATGTATTCTTTGTACGTGGGAGAGTTAAGACGAAAATCATTCAACTCATGCCTGTGACTTCTGAAAAAGTTTTTCTTGGGGGGGGTCATCCCACTGCAATGTTCGCAAGGGTGCACCTTTTTATGTATTTTTGGGGTTTCCCCCTTCTTTTTACCAGTTTTTGGGGGTAGCGTGGGGGGGGTTATGTTGTGGTTTTTGGGATATAACCCCTTCCTTATACATTTTTTCACTATTTTTTCATTTTTTTTGTTGCTATCTCTTGAGGTCTTTCTCTATCATGTGTGGGACATTTTTGGTCATTTCATTGCGCACCCCAGAAATATCCTCTTTGTTCTAACAAAAACCCCCAGTCCTTGTCTTGGTGAATGATGATGTTTTTCATTATTTAGAAATGCAAAAAAATGCATCTTTTTCTTACGATGGGGTTTCATTTCCCATTTTTTTTTTTCAAGTTGTTATAGTATCACTTTAAATTTCAATGTAATATTAACCAAATGATCCCTCCTTTTTTTGGGTGAAAGTGCTCTTAGTTTTTATTTAAATTTTTCCCCTCAGGGGTCCTCTTCTTGTTCTTCTTCTCTTGCATGTTTGTCAAAAAAGTATTTCTGAGGCGAAAATTTCGTTCCCACTCATCTAGTCTCCCAAAAGTTTTGTAGTATTTACCTTGTTTTATCTGGTACAAACTTGAGCCCTTTAAGAGCAGGGGTATCTCGCATTTGTAAGTTGTGATTGGACAGGTTTTTTAACATTTTCTTTTTTTGTGTATTTGTTTTTTGTTTCTGTGCTTAGAGTACTTTTTCCCTGTGCACTTAGAATGCTTTTTCAGTATTTTCTTTTTCTGAACTTTATTTTTTACTCCTGATCTTTTTTTTGCAGGGGGGTTTTGGGAGAATGGTCCCCTTCTCTGTTTTATGAGGAGCCAACCGTGTCGAAGGGTTTTCCACACATGTTGCTACCTGTGGTCCCTGTTGGTCCTGTGAGAATGGTATCCTTCTCTGTTTTATGAGGAGCCAACCTTTTCGAAGGGTTCCAACATGTTTTACCCGTGGGTTTTTTGGGCCCGTGTGAATGGGGCCCTTTTTGTTTTTGAGGAGCCCAACCCCGTCGAAGGGGTTTCCAAAATGTTTTACTGTGGGCGTGTGGGCCGTGAGAAAGGGATCCTTCTCTGTTTTTTTAGGAAAACCCCCCCACCCCTGTCGAAGGGTTACCACACAGTTGTACCCGTGGTCTGTGGGTCCTGTGAGAATGGTTTCCTTTTTGTTTTTTTTAGGACCAACCCGTGAAGGGTTAAACACATTTTCTACCTGTGGTCTGTTTGGCCTGTGGAATGGTATCCTTTTCTGTTTTATGAGGGCCAACCCTGTCGAAGGGTTACCCCAACCTTGCTACCAAAACTTGTTGGTTCCCTACCCTATTCTTGCGTCTATTTTTAAATCAAACTTGACCAAGTAGGCAGTCAGGATGAAAACCACTTTGAAATAAAACCCAAAAGAACAAATGGCACCAACACCGCTCAGAGAGAGAGAGAAGAGGGGGAGAGAGAAAAAGGGGAAAGGGGGAGAGAGAGAGAGAGAGAAAGGAGAAGAGAGAAAGAGAGAGAGAAAGAGGGGAGAGAGAGGGGGAGGGGAGGGGGAGAAGGGGGGGGGGGGAAGAATCCCCACAAACAAACACAACAGATACACACACACACACACACAAACACACCCCACACACACACACACACCACACACAAACACAAACACCCCCCCCCCACACACGCACAGACGATTAGGAATGACAGATTAGGAAAAAGTGAAGGGGACATTATGGGAAAAGGGTTCTTGAAAGGATCCAGGTACAATGAAAAAAGGGAAAGAGATTGAAACTTTTTATGTGTTAGGGCAGGAAGGAAAATTAAAATTGTGTGGTTCCTCCCCATTCTTGCGCTATTTTTAACTTCAAACAAATTTTCATTCGAGCGCGGATAAAGTCCCACTTTGAAGTAAAACACATGCAACAAATGCGCACTATTGCACCTCGAGGGGGAGAGAGGAACAGAGAGAGAGAAGGGGGGGGGAAGGGGGGAAGCACACACCCCTAACGACACAGATACAAGTACACACAAAACACACACACACACACACAAACACCAACACACACACCCCCACCCCAAAACCACCACAACACCACACACACACCCCAAAACCCCACACACACACACACATGGACAGCATGTGCACGTGTGCACTGAGCGCAAAAATCGTTTTTTTCTGTTTGGAAGTATTGTTTTCCCCGAGTAACTTAACAGTTTGGAAAGGCCTTACGTCTGCGTCTTAACAATCACGACATGAATACAACACCCAAGGGGAAGTTTCCCTTAATGTCACTTGGCTTTAACAATTTCTAATAAATTTTTTTGTCATTAATAATCATTATGTTTCCCGTTTGTGACATAATGTACACTTACATTCCAAAAAATTTAAAATTTTCAAATTTTTGGGTTTGTGTGTTAGAGACGATGTGTTAAAAAAGTTGGTTTGTAACCATTGTGAGGATAAGAGAAAATTTTCTTTGTTTTTGACAGAAACTGTACTGGCTGGGGATAGACTGCTCCCCTGCCAACACTGTTGGGGAACAGGTTAAATGGACCAAAAATTGCAGTAAGTTTGTTCTTTTTGTTATTTTGCCACTCAGAAAAAGCTGCTTGGGCCCAAATGACAACTAAAAAAGGGGTAGATCAGCCCTTTTGGTAATGAATTTTGTTTCACATATTTCCCTTTTCAATTTGTTGTTTGTGATTATTAATTTGACGCACTGTGTTAAAACGATTAGGAGAAAGTGATGGGTACCCTAGGGAAAGGATTTTTAAACTTTTCAGGTCACACGAAATAAGGAAAAAACGGGTTTTTGAAACTTTGATGTTTTTGGACAGGAAAGGGGAAATTAAACTTTTGGGTTTAGCCCTACCGATTCTTTGGTGTATTTAAACTCAAACTATGATCCAAAAACGGCAGTCGGATAAAAAAATACTCTTGAAAAAAAAAACACATTTAACAAATGGCCTAACACCGCTCAGAGGAGACAAGGGGAGATAGAGAAGAAGAGGGAAGGGGAGAGGGAAGAGAGAGAGAAGAGAAGAGGGAAAGGAGAGAAAAGAGGAGAGAGTGAGGGGGGGGGGGGGGAGAAAATGACACAGCATACAACACACACAGATACAAACACACACCCCACACACACACCAACAAACCCCCACAACACACACCAAAACACACACAACACACCACCCCCAACACCACACACACACACACACACACGGGGTGCCAAAAACCCCACAACCCAAAACCCCAAAACCCCCCCAACCACCCCCCCCCAAAAAACCCAAACCACCAAAACCCCCAAAAAAGGGCCCCCCCCCCAACACCCCAACCAAGGACACACCAAGGGGGGAACCCCAAGCAAGCAAAAAAACAATTTTTTGGCACCCAAAACACATTTAGCCCACTGTCAAATTGGTTCCTTTTTGAAATTTTTCTTTTTGGTTTATTTTAGGACCAGTTTAAGAAAATGGGCGCAACATTTAGGGGAAAAAAAATGTCTGTATATTTGACAAAACTGTACTGGTGTGGTTTTGGGGACTGCTCTCCTTGGGCAACACTGTTGTGGATCAGTCTAAAAATTGACCAAAAAAATCTGCAGTAATTTGTTCTTTTTTTTTTTTTAAACCACTCAGTAAAGGTCATTGCCTAAGGACAAAAAAAAAAAGGGGAGATCGTTCCCCGGGAATGAATGTTTGGGTCAGTATATTCCTTTTCGTCCAGTTTTAGTGTGTGATATATTAATTTGACGCACTGTGTTCAGATGACAGATTAGGAGAAATGTGACCGGCACACGTTATAGAAAGGATTCTTGAACATATTCAGAGTCACAATGAAATGAAGCAAATAGACTTTGAAACTTTTGATGTGTTAGGACAGGAGGGAAACTTAAACTTGTGTTGTTCAGCCTGCCCTATTCTTGCTTCTATTTCAAACTTAAACTATAATCCCAAGTATGAGCAATCAAGATAAAGACCTGCTCTTAACATAAACACACAAGCATCAGATCCACAGTAACACACGCTCAGAGAGAGAGAAGAGAGAGAGAGAGAGAGAGAGAGAGAGAGAGAGAGAGAGAGAGAGAGAGAGAGAGAGAGAGAGAAAGAGAGACAGAGACAGAGACAGAATAGACAGAGACAGACAGACAGACACACACACAAGAAGGAGACAGACAGACAGACAGAGAGAGAGAGAGAGAGAGAGAGAGAGAGAGAAGAGAGAGAGAGAGAGAGAGGGAAGAGAGAGAGAGTGAAAAGAGAGAATTACAAAACACACACAGGCGCACACATACAAACAAACACAAAGAGAATGAGGGAGACAGAGAGAGAGAGAGAGAGAGAGAGAGAGAGAGGAGAGAAGAGAGAGAGAGAGAGAGAGAGAGAGGAGAGACAGTGGTGGAGGGGTGTGTGTGAGAAATGCGCACACGCATACACACACAGAGATACAAATACACGCACGCACACGCACACACACACACACACACACACACACACACACACACACACACACACACACACACACACACACACACACACACACACACACACACACACACACACACACACACACACACACTCGTCTCATATCACTTTTAGTGGAAGGACGTTAAACTGAAGAAACTGAACACACACACAACACACACACCACACACACACCACACACACACACCACACACACACACACACACACACACACACACACACACACACACACACAACACACACACACACACACACACACACACACACACACACACACACACACACACCACACACACACACACACACACACATGGACACACATGTGCGCGTGTGCACATGAGCACACACATGCACAAATCGTATGTTTCTCTTTTTTGAAGTATTGTTTCTTCCCTAGTGTAATTTACTTACACAGTTTGGCAAGGCCTTACGTACCGCGTCGTTCAACAATCAATACATGAATACATACACCACAAGGGGAAGATTCCTTTAATGTCAATATGGCTTTAACAATTTGTAATCAATTGTTTTGTCATCCAATACATCATTGATGATCCCACTCCCGTGACACAATGTACACTTACACTTTTCGAGAAATTCCAATTCCAATTTTGGTTTGTGTGTTAGAGACAGATGTGTTAAGAAAAGTGTGGCTTTGTAACCATTGTGAGGATAAGATGAAAATGTCTGTGATATTGACAGAAACTGTACTGGCTGTGGATGGAGACTGCTCTCCTGCAACACTGTCTGCGGAACAGGTCTAACATGTGACCAGAAATATCTGCAGTACGTTTGTTCTTTTTGTTATTTTAGCACACTCGTCTATGCGGCATTGGCTGAGATGACAACTGAAGAAAGGGTAGATCAGTTCCTTGGTAATGAATGTTTGATTTCCACATTTTATTCGTTTTCAATCAGTTGTAGCCCTGTGATATTTTAAATTTTGACACACTGTGTTCAGGTAAGTGATTAGGAGAAAAGTGATGTGCACACTCTATGGAAAGAGAGAGAGAGAGAGAGAGAGTGAGCAAGAGGGGGGGGGGGAGAAATGCACACACGCATACACACACACAACACACACCACACACACAGATACACACACCCCACACACACACACACACACACACACACACACACACACACACACACACACCACACACACACACAACACCCCGCACACACACACACAACAACACACACACACACACACACCAACACACACACGCACACACACACCACACACACACACACAAAACACACACACACACACACACACACACACACACACACAAAACACAACACACACATGGACACACATGCGCACATGAGCACACACATGCACAAATCGTATTTTTTTCTTTTTTTGAGTTTGTTTTCTTAACCTAGTGTAATTTACTTAGCAGTTTGGCAAGGCCTAACTATTGCGTCTTTTCAACAATCACTACAGGAATACATACACCAAAAGGGGGAAGATTCCCTTAATGTCAGATGGCTTTAATCAATTTGTAATCAATTGTTTTGTCATCCAATACGTCATTGAGAGAGAGAGAGAGAGAGAGAGAAGAGAGAGAGAGAGAAAGAGAGAGACAGAGACAGAGACAGAGATAGAACAGAGACAGACAGACAGACAGACACACAGAGAAGGAGATAGAGAAGAGAAGAGAGAGAGAGGGGAGAGAAGAGAGAGAGAGAGAGAGAGAGAGAGAGGGGAGAAGAGGAGAGAGTGGAAGAGAGGGAGGGGGAAATGTACAAAACACACACAGGCGCACACATACAAACAAACACAAAGACAGACAGCCCAAAAACACACAAAACATACATACACCCGCACCCCCCCCCTCCATACACACACAGTCACACACAAACACGTACTGTCACCCCCCACCCCACCCACACACACACGCACACACACACACACACACACACACACACAACACACACACACACACACACACACACACACACACACACACACACACACACACACACACACACACACACACACACATCCACACGTATGTGCGCGAGTGCGGCCATCCATGCACACATGCACAAATCCTATGCTCCTCTTTTTAAAGTAATTTTCCTCTCTGGTGTAATTTACTTGCACAGTATGGCAAGGCCTAACGTAGCACATGTTTCAATCAATACATGTATACATACACCACAAAGGGAAGATTCCTTTAATGTCAGATGAAAATATCTGTGATGTTTGACAGAAACTGTACTGGCTGTGGATTGGGGATGCTCTCCTGCCCATCTGTCTGCGGAACAGGTCTAACATGTGACCAAATTTCTGCAGTAAGTTTTGTTTTTGGCCTGTTAAACACACTCCGTCAATGCTGCATTGGCTAAGATGACAACTGAAGAAAGGGTACATCGTCCATATGTAATGTGTTAGGACAGGAAGGAAACTTAAACTTGTGTGGTTCAGCTTACCCTACGCTTGCGTCTATTTCAAACTCAAACTATAATCCCAAGTATGAGCAGTCAGGATAAAGACTGCTCTTAACATAAACACACAAGCATCCGATCCGCACTAACACACGCTCGAGAGAGTAGAGAGTGGAGAGAGAGAGAGAGAGAGAGAAGATGAGAGAGGAGAGAGAGTAGACGAAAGAGAGAAGAGAGAGAGAGAGAAGATGAGGCAGAGAAAGCAAACAAACAAGGCACACACATAGAAACAAATACAAAGACAGACAGAGAGACACAAACACATACACACACATACACCCCCCAGCCAACCCATACACAACATAACACAAACACGTACTGTCACCATCACAAACAACCCACAACACACACACACAACACCCACCACACACCAACACACACACACACACACACACACACACACACACACACACACACACACACACACACACACACACACACACACACACACCACACACACACAACACACACACACACACACACACCACACACACACACATACACCACACGTATGTGCGCGAGTGCGGCCATCTATGCACACATGCACAAATCCTGTGTCCTTTTTTTTGAAGTATTTTTCCTTCTCTAGTGTAATTTACTTGCACAGTATGGCTAGGCAAGGCCTAACGTAGCACATGTTTCAATCAATACATGTATACATACACCACAAGGGAAGATTCCTTTAATGTCAGATGAAAATATCTGTGATGTTTGACAGAAACCGTACTGGCTGTGGATGGCGACTGCTCTCCTGCCAACACTGTCTGCGGAACAAGTCTAACATGTGACCAAAATATCTGCAGTAAGTTTTTCGTTTTTGGCATTTAACACACTCCGTCAATGCTGCATTGGCTAAGATGACAACTGAAGAAAGGGTAGATCAGTCCATAGTTAATGTGTTAGGACAGGAAGGAAACTTAAACTTGTGTGGTTCAGCTTACCCTATGCTTGCGTCTATTTCAAACTCAAACTATATCCAAGTATGAGCAGTCAGGATAAAGACCTGCTCTTAACATAAACATACAAGCATCAGATCCGCACTAACCCACGCTCAGAGAGAGAGAGAGAGAGGAGAGAGAGAGAGAGAGAGAGACGAGAGAAGAGAGAGAAGACAGAAGACAGACAGAACAACAGACAGACAGACAGACACGACAGACAGACAGACAGAGACAGGCAGACAGAAAGAGAGAGAGGGGATTGAAAAGAGAGAGAGAAATGCATACAACATTCACTAACACACAATATAAACAAACACAAAGACAGACAGACAGACACACAGACACACCACACACACACACACACACACACACACACACACACACACACACAACACACACACACACACACACACACACACACACACACACACACTCACACACACCACACACAACACACACACTCACACACACACACACACACACACACACACCCCACACACACACACACACACACACACACACACACACACACACACACACACACACACACACACACACACACACACAACACACTCCCACATGCACACACATGTGCACGAGTGCTGCCATCCATGCACACATGAAGAAATCGTGTGTGTCTCATTTTTGAAGTATTTGTTCTTTTCTAGTGTAATTTCCTTATACAGTTTGGCTAGGCCTAACGTACCGCATGTTTCAATCAATACATGGATACATTCACCACAAGGGGAAGATTTCTTTAATGTCAGTATGGCTTTAACAGTTTCTAATCAATTGTTTTGGTAATCCAATACATCATTGATGATCCCATTCCTGTGACATAATACACACTTACAGTTTTTCAGGAATTCAAGTTCCTGTTTTGGAGTGTGTGTTAGAGACAGATGTGTTGAGAAAAGTTTGGCTTTGCGACCAACGTGAGGATAAGATGAAAATGTCTGTGATGTTTGACAGAAACTGTACTGGCTGTGGGTGGAGACTGCTCTCCTGCCAACACTGTCTGTGGAACAGGTCTAACATGTGACCAGAATATCTGCAGTAAGTTTGTTCGTTTTGGTGTTTTAACACACTCAGTCAATGGTACATTGCCTAAGATGACAAACGAAGAAAGGGTAGATCAGTTCCTTGGTAATGAATGTTTGGCTTCACGTATATTCCTTTTCGTCCAGTTTTAGTGTGTGATATATCAATTTGAGGCACTGTGTTCAGATGACAGATTAGGAGAAATGTGACTGGCACACGTTATCGAAAGGATTCTTGAACATATTCAGAGTCACAATGAAATGAAGCAAACCGACTTTGAAACTTTTGATGTGTTAGGCCCGGAAGGAAACTTAAACTTGTGTTGTTCAGCCTGCCCTATTCTTGCTTCTATTTCAGACTTAAACTATAATCCCAAGTATGAGCAGTCAAGATAAAGACCTGCTCTTAACATAAACACACAAGCGTCAGATCCGCACTAACACACGCTCAGAGAGAGAGAGACAGAGACAGAGACAAACAGACAGACAGACAGACACACAGAGAAGGAGACAGAGAGACAGACAGAGAGAAAGAGAGGAAGCGAGAGAAAGAGAAATGTACAAAACACACACAGGCGCACACATACAAACAAACACAAAGACAGACAGACACAAACACACACACATACATACACCCAACCCACCCCAATACACACACATTCACACACAAACACGTACTGTCACCCCACCCACCACACCACCCACCAACCCACCCACACCACACCCACACACACACACACACCACACACACACCACACCACACACACACACACACACACACACACACACCACACACACACACACACACACACACACACAGTCACGTAGTGCGTGAGTGCGGCCATGTATGCACACATGCACAAATCCTGTGCTCCTCTTTTTTGAAGTATTTTTCTTCTCTAGTGTAATTTACTTGCACAGAGTAGGCAAGGCCTAACGTAGCACATGTTTCAATCAATACATGTATACATACACCACAAGGGGAAGATTCCTTTAATGTCAGATGAAAATATCTGTGATGTTTGACAGAAACTGTACTGGCTGTGGATGGGGACTGCTCTCCTGCCAACACTGTCTGCGGAACAGGTCTAACATGTGACCAAAATATCTGCAGTAAGTTGGGTTTTTAAAAAAAAAAGTACACTCAGTCAATGCTGCATTGCCAAAGATGACAACTGAAGAAAGGGTAGATCAGTCCATTGGTAATGAATGTTTGGTTTCACGTATATTCCTTTTCGTTCAGTTGTAGTGTTTGATATATTAATTTGACGCACTGTGTTCAGATGACAGATTAGGACAAAAGTGATGGGCACACGCTATGGAAAGGATTTGTGAACTTATTCAGAGTCACAATGAAATGAAGGCAAAGAGACTTTGAAACCTGTGATGTTTTAGGACAGGAAGGAAACATAAACTTGTGTGGTTCAGCCTACCTATTCTTGCGTCTATTTCATAGTCAAACTATGATCTCAAGTACAAGAAGTCAGGATAAAGTTCTGCTCTTGAAGTAAACACACATGCACGAAATGCACACTACTACAAACTCAAAAAGATAGTGAGGGAGAGAGAGAGAAAGAGAGAGAGAGACAGTGGGGGAGGGGTGTGTGTGAGAAATGCGCACACGCATACACACACAGAGATACAAATGCACACACACACACAACACACACACACACACACACACACACACACACACACACACACACACACACACACACACACACAACACACACACACACACACACACACACACACACAACACACACACACACACACACACACACACAACACACACACACACACACACACACCACACACATATACATGGACACACATATCTCGTGTGCACAATGAGCACACACATTGGCAGCAAATCGAAGTTTCTCTTTTTTGAAGTATTGTTTCTTCCTAGTGTAATTTACTAAGACAGTTTGGCAGGCCTAAACGTATTTTCGTCAACACTTTAATACAGGAATACATACACACAAGGGAAGATTCCCTTAATGTCAGTATGGCTTTAAAACATTTGTAATCAATTGTTTTGTCCATCCATACATCATTGATGATTCCCATTCCTGTGAATAATGTACACACACATTTTCGAGAAATTTTCCAATACCAATTTTGGTTTGTGTATAGAGACATATGTGTTAAGAAAGTGTGGCTTAGGCAACCATTGTGAGGATGAAGATGAAAATGTCTGTGATATTGACAGAAACGTGTACTGGCTGTGGATGGGACTGCTCTGCTGCCAACAATGTCTGCGGTAACAGGTCATCATGTTACCAAAAAACTGCAGTAAGTATTGTTCTTTTCGCTTGATTCACACTAATCAATCGTGCATTGTCAAAGATGACAAAAGAAGAAAGGGTAGATCCAGTTCCTTGGTAAAGAATGTTTTGGTTTCACATATATTCGTTTTCCAATCAGGTTGTAGTATGTGATTATATTACTCTTTGACGCACTGTGTTCAGATGAACAGTAAATAGGAGAAAAGTGATGGACACACGCTATGGAAAGGTTTTTTGAAGTTATTCAGCGTCACACTTGAAATGAAGGGAAACAGACTTTGAAACTTTTGAATTGTTTAGGACATGCAAGGAACTAAACCATGTGTGATCAGCCTACCCTGTTCATTAGCGTTTCGTATTTAAACTCAAACAAGATCTCCAAATACGATCCCTCAGGATAAAGACCAACTCTAGAAATAAACACACATGCAACAAATGCGCACTAACACACGCTCATAGAAGAGAGAGAGAGAGTAAGAGACAGACATACAGACAGACAGTAAGACCGACAGAAAGAGAGAGAGAGAGATAGAGAGAGAAGAAAGAGATAGACAGCGAGAGAGAGAGAAGAGAGACAGACAGACAGACAGAGAGAGACCATGCAACAGCAAGAAGAGAGAGAGAGTGGGATTGAAAAGAGAGAGAGAAGAATGCATACAAAATCACTAACACACATATATACAAACACACGACAGACAGACAGACAGACAGACACCACACACACAGAAGAATGGCACACACACCACACACATTGAACACACACACACTCACACCAACACAGTCACACACAACGAACCACAACAAAGGCAAACACACACACACACACACCACACACACACACACATCCCACCCACAACAGCCACACCACACACACACACACACAGTACACACAAACTTCAACACACAAACACGAACAGTCACACACACACACACACAACAGCACACACACACACATCAAACACACACACACACAACACACAACAACACACACACACACACACACACAACACACACACACACACACACACACACACACACGCCACATGCACACACATGTGTCACGAGTGTGGCCATCCATGCACACCATGAAGAAATCGTGTTTGTCTCATTTTTGAAGTATTTGTTCTTATCTCCCTAGTATAATTTACTTTACACATTTAGGTCAAGGCCTAACGTACCGCAAGTTTCAATCATACATGGATACATTCACCACAAGGGGAAGATTCCTTTAATGTCATATGGCTTTAATAACAATTTCTAATCATTGTTTAGGTAATCCAATACAAATCATTGAAGATCCCTTTCCTGTAGACAAAATATACACTTAAATTGTTTTTGAGGATCAATTTCCTAAATTGTTTGTGTGTTAGAGAACAGATTTGTTAAGAAAAGTGTGGCTTTGCGACCACGTGAGGATAAGATGAAAATGTCTGTGATGTTTTGACAGAAACTGTACTGGCTGTGGATGGAGACTGCTCATCCTGCCAACAACGACTGGTGGAACAGTCTATCATGTGACCAGAATATCTGCGTAAGTTTGTTCTTTTTGGTTTTTAACACACTCAGTCAATGGGTACATTGCTAAGTAATGACAAATAAGAAAGGTAGATCAGTTCCTTGGTAATGATGTTTGTCTACACGTATATTCCTTTTCGTCCAGTTTTTAGAGTGGTGATATATCAATTTGAGGCACTGTGTTCAGTATGACCGATTAGGAAAAAATGTGACTGGCACACGGTTATTTTTTATCGAAAAGATTCTTGCATATTCAGAGTCACAATAAATGAATGTGCAACCGACTTTGAAACTTTTGAAGTGTTTAGACAGGAGGGAAACTAAAACTTGTTTTGTTCAGTCCTGCCCAATTCTTGCTTCTATTCAAACTTAAACCTATAATCCCAAGTAATGAGCTGTCAAGATAAAGACCTGCTCTTTAACAAAAACACACAAGCTCAGATCCGCCCTAACAACACGCTCAGATAGAGAGACAGATACAGAGACAAACAGACAGACAAGACGAACACACAGAGAATTAGACAGACAGACAGACAACAGAGAGAGAGAGAAGAGAGAGGGAAGAGAGAGAGAGAAAAGTACAAAACACACACAGGCCACAACATAACAAACAAATACAAAGACAGACAGACCACACGCACACACACACACACACACACACACACACACACACACACACACACACACACACACACACACACACACACACACACACACACACACACACACACACACACACACATACCACAGCGTTTTGCGTGAGTGCGGCCATCCATGCACACATGCACAAATCCTGTGCTCCTCTTTTTTGAAGTATTTTTCTTCTCTAGTGTAATTTACTTGCACAGTATGGCAGGCCTAACGTATCACATGTTTCAATCAATACAAGTATACATACACACACAAGGGGAAGATCCTTTTAATTGTCAGGATAAATACTGTGATGTTTTGACAGAAACCGGTAATGGCTGTGGATGGGGACTGCTCACCTGCCAACACTGTCTGGTATGCGGAACAGGTCTAACATTGTACCAAAATATCGCAGAAAGTTTTCGTTTCTGGCTTTTAACACACTCCGTCAATGCCTAGCAATTTGCTAAGATGACAACAGAAGAAAGGGTAAATCAGACCATAGGTAATGTGATAGGACAGGAAGGAACTTAAGCTTGTAATGTTTCAGCTTACCCTATACTGCTTTCGTCTATATTCAAACTTCAAACTATAATCCAAGTATGAGCAGTCAAGGTAAAAAGACCTGCTCTTAACATAAATACACAAGCATCAGATCCGCACTAACAACACTCTCAGAGAGAGAGACCAATGATATTTCATGAAATATGCCTGTAACCAGCCCGTTATGACTGGGGCTGAACTTATTACCCCACATATAGGAAAATGTACGAATAAAATTTACACCAACAAGCCAAAATTTTTAGACATCTGTGTACACACTCACACACTCAAAGTCCAACATATTAAACGTGTGATGGACAAAAGCAAAACACAAAACAACAGCATCCTCATAAAACATTACCATTTATTGTCACAAATCAATGACCCACGCCGTCAACTGAATAGAAAATAAAGGTTTACAAAGAGGATATCAAATTTGGAAGTGACTTTTTTCCTGATTATAAGCTAGCATCGGCAATATAACTTATGCTAATGATATGATCAGCGAATCGTTTTCAAGTCGTCAAAATATGAAGCAGATGCAATTTTGTACACATAGGCACCTTAAAGAAGCTAAAATTCCGCTAATATGTCGGAAGACACCACAATGGTATAACAAGTGATTCACATCTCATGAGCGTTTGCTTTGGCAGACTGGACAAGTATTTACTGTTGTTGTGTCCAAGCATAAACATTTTTGTAGCAAAAAGACCTAATGTTCTTGTTCGAAATCTTGCCAGTGCGCTTCTGTGCCATCTATCTGTTACCTACCGATAAATATTTTTTCAGGTTGCAGGTTATCTGTTAATGAAAGAAACCATCTGAATTTTTCGTTTTCCTTCCATGTGGTAGTGCCAGTTTTGTTTGAAGCAATACAGAATCAATCTTTCTTTAAATTCTGAGATAAACAATATCTCGTTTCCTACATCATGGCTTTTGCCAGACAATGACCAAACCCCTTTTCAGTCAACAGTTTTCTTTTCAATGGATACCCATTAAACTTTTATTCTCAGCTGTTTTTAAAAAACATTTTGTACGCCTGTTTACATAACCTTGTGAAGTAGTTTTTTAAAAGTAAACAACCAATATAAAAACATTTTAAATAGGGTTTTTTATATAAAGGATACCTTCCAGTTTCCGCATAAAAACCATTTTTTAGAAAATGAAAAGGAAATTAGGAAAACCCCTTGATTGCAAAGTAGGACACTTTCTATTTTGTTGTTGGCCCCCCCCCCCCACACCCTGCGCATAGTTAATAGGGGGGTTATCTGAGTGTCGAAAAGTTTCCGAAAACAATGTTCAACTGAAAATAATTTTCTCAATGTTCTAAAATTTCGACACCCCTCTCTTTCCCCTTTTTACACATTTTCTGTCAAACCGCTTAAGACTGGCCTTGGTTTGAATATCAGACCCAGGGGATTTATAACTTTTGCACTTTACTTCTTGTTACCGCACCACCATTTTTTGGTCTAAAAAATTACCCCCCACAAAAAAACAAATATTTTGTTTTTTTTTTTCCAGATTTAAAACAATTGCAACCGATCTGCTTCTCCTTTTAAAAGGTAAAAACTGGTTTGAAAAAAAAAAATTAAAATAAAAAAAAAAAAATTGCAAACAAAATGGGAAAATTTTTAAAAATAGCACTGGACAGAAAAACCCTTGTCTCCTCTTTGTTGGGAACTCTATCCTAGTTCGTTGATAAAAAAGACAAAACGGGCTTAGTAAGCATCCCTGCTTTTCAAAAACCCCCGGACACAAAGTAATCTGATAATTTTCCCTTACACGTACGCAAGCCCCAAAAGATTCGTACCCCCTAAGTGCCTTAACATTTTTCCCGTAAGGGGATTTTTTCAAAAAATTTTTAAAAAAAGTTTCTGTTCACCGATCGAAGCTTTTTCAAAAGTCAAAAAAGACTACATAATATAATTAGCATTTCGTAGTAGAATAACTTCTGGACAAGTGCGTATAAGTAAAGATGAGATCTAGCAAGCTATAGTCTTTACCTGAAACCTGCTTGTACTTCCTATTATGTTTTCTTCGGTTTCTGCCCATTTAGTCAGTCGTTTTTTTAAATATTTGTGTGTATTTTAACTTATGACCGTTTGTTAAACACCCCTCTATAAGTTGTCTGGGTTATATGTGTCTCCCTTCTTTATAATTGTCATAGATTATATATTTAGGAACCATTCTCTGGGGAACATTCCACAGATCAAAAATAAGCATTGAATAGATTCACCGAAAGTCCACTACCACTGCGCTTGAATGTTTAAACATGGTCACCTTGATTTTGTCCGATGCAGAGAACTTATTTTTCCACTTTTCAGGGGGGTTTTCCATTACGACCACTTGTTAAGTGAGTGGATCAATAAAGAGTGGCTCTTCGTGTCCCCCCTCACCTAGCTCCTCATGCCTCATTTACTTCATGTACAGGCGTACTTCCGAAGTCACTGAAAACACTGGAGAAATGGTCTTACACTGTTGGCTGCCAAGCTCATTAAAAACCATCTGCCTTTCCTGCTAACAACTCTTAGTGTTGACCAGAAAAATGTTTTGGATCGTGATTGTCTTTAAGCTTCTTAATTTTCGTTCATTAAGACAATCTCTTTTTCCTTCTCTTTTCAATTGACCATACTCTTTCCTTTCTTTTATGTAAGCTTCTTTTGCATGCTGTATCAAGAGTAATTTTGCTCTCCGAAAAATCTCAGAATCGAAAGACAGACCTTTCTTCTGTTCCGCACTCAAAGTCAAACCAATCATTGCACCGTTTTTTCTTTCTTTCTCCAGACCCTCCTAACCATGACGCTGCAGCTCCTTACATTGTGCACTTATTAAAATAGTCGGTCGCCCCTGATTACATACGTGGCAATGAATCAGTCTGCAGTATTCAAACACTTCTTTAAATTCAACAGATTCCATTTCCTCTTGTACAACCCAACAATACTCTTCAGGACCACACTACCTTTTCTTCTTCATGTGTTACAGACTGCGGTAACTGGGGGCACACATCATTTACCTTCATGCAAACAATTTCTGCCAGGACTGTTTCGACTGGCAAGAGAATAAACTCTCCCCAACGCGTAAATTACACATGTCCGAAAACTCTTCTGAAACAATAAAATAGTCGACAACACTGTTTCCCTGCGGTGACACAAACTAAATCACCATTCCTACCATTGACACAAGACCCTCATTAATAATACTTCATATTAAATTAAGAAACAAAAATCCACCAGTGATTTACCGAATTATTCACAACCAAATCTTTGAAACAACGCCTACCACTTTTTTCAACACCATCCTCGCTTTTCATCACTGCAAAAAAATGATCATGCTCTCGCAGCCCACTTGCTTCTGATCCCGTCTCTTCGCATTCAAGTCTCCCGCACACCATCATATTAGCTCATCCTTATATCTATACACTATAACAAGTTCACTTCTAATATATGTATATCCATTTTTTAATTCCAACTGATCATAAGCAGCCCACCCTCAGGAACAATGTAGCATGCAACCATCAGTAGAATCTTTATCAATGTTTGCAGATCTTTTCTTACCTTAACAGCAATACATTATCACACCCCAGTCTAACTTGAACGAACAAACTTTTCAAAAGCAATTTTTTCACTAGTAAAAGAACTCAACCTGAATTTCTGCACGAATAGAATATTTCTTTGGCAGAGCAAGAAATTTAACGTAATTATTGAAAACATTCTATCAACTCAAAACAACTGTCTGTAAATGTTTCCGTTAAACTACAAAATCGAACGAGTTTAATATAAACTGACTTCCATAAAAAACGCGAAAATTGAAAGCTATTTCGGTGAAACGGGTGAATTACAATATTGAACTCATTGTGGCAAGTTGTTTGGGTCCCAATACTCACGTGCAGTGAAAAAACATTGTTGAGCAACAACCTCAATCCCGGCATTGGAGGTCAACAAAAATGGCAAAACTGGTTGCTGCATGTGAGGCACGTGCACACACATAGCAGAGCAAAGTTAAAACCAGCGAGACAAGTACGCAGCAAATGCAGCCTTTAACACAGCCGCGCTATACAAGTCAGATAACGACTTGCCGATCTGATCGCAACAGAGATTGCCAAGACTACGATCAAGGAAGCGCAATCGTGCCCTAGGCCAGGTGGAGGCTGTGTGGATGCCAGGCAGGTCGCCCAACAACTTTAACTCCACCTCTCCACCATCTATCGTACTGCAGCACCGCATGCGAGTTCACTGTACCGACTGTTGATCGTCCCCGGCCAGGCCTCCTTGGGTCACCCACACAAGAGAGGAATCGCATTTTGTTCGAACCCATACTGCGGGACAGGGCGGCAAACAGCATTAACACAGCTCGACAGTGTTCCTGGTAATCTCCATCACACGAAAATCGCCCTCAACACTGTGCGGCGGCGTCTTCAGGAGAACTGGCAGTATGTAGGCGTCCTCCCCGAAGGTCTGGTACTGACACAAGACACCGGCAGGACAGGCTGCAGTAGGCACAAGACCCCCGAATCAACTGCGCAGGCATCAGTTGGGAGCCATACCTGTACTCAGATGAAGCCGTTTTTTGTATTTGACAAAGGCTGACGTTCGTGTCAGAATATGGCGTCGACCTGTGAACTCTATGCTGACCCCTGTGTGGTAGAGCGTAAACCACCTGGTGAGGCCGAACGTTATGAGTATGGGTGCAATTGGCATTAACCAACCAATAAGGACCAGTCATCTTTCAGAACATAGTCCTGGGTCCGGACAGGGTGGGTCAATGCACAGCGCTACATCCTCCAGGTGCTCAGACCCCATGTCTTTTCCTTTTTTTTGCGCAACACCCAAACAGGACATTCCAACTAGGACAATGCAAGACCACACACAGCCAGGCCCCCGAGCAATTCTTCAGCATAATCAACGATCAATGTGCTGCCCTGTCAGCCTCAGACCGATTTAACCCCAATAGAACATTTTTGGGATGAACTTGGAGACGGTTTGGACCTCCTGACGTCCACGACCACAACAGCGGCTCAACTTCACCAGGGCCATCGTACCATGTGTGGGGCTGTGTTGCCCAAGGACGCATACCAACCACCTGGTCACACTCAATGAGCCAGCAGGTGTCACAGTTGTCCATGCAAATAGGGGCCCACACACGGTATTAGGACTTCAAGCTGGTTTGTCAATGTGACCTTGGATTTTCCACATCAAAGACATATTGCTGGATGACATTTTCACACAGTTACCGGTGTAATGAATCAAATCACGTAAAATTTCTTGCTTCCACCTGTACAATTGTGACCCAATTTAAAACCCCTAACCTTCAGCTTGTTTTGCTTTCGCGTTTTTTTAATTGAAGTCAGTATAGTTGAACAAAGAAACATCTTGTAATTTTACTATCAGATTTTCCACATTGTAATTTAAAAAAGTAGGTTCAGTGTCCGATGGTCGGCCTCTAGCTATTTTTATATCATTGTTTGGAGCGGGATTTCCTTGCAAATTGGTCACTCTTTCCGTGTACTGTCATTGGCACCACAGGTCATTGTGTAAACCCGTTTGCTGACGCGCACCGCCTGGCCCACCCGACGGTGGCACGTCATCACGATTGCGAACCGACTCCTGATCCCCCTGCCCAACACGTCTGCAACCAGGCGAGTCGATGGCCCTGAGTTCGCTGATGCGCTGAGGAAGCGATCGCTGGTTGGGGGTACCAGTCACCGTGGTTCAGCGAGGGGAAACCCCTCCCCTCTCCGGCTTGTTGTCTCCTGTGTTTGTTCAGTGTTTTCGCTGTGTGATGACTGGAGGCGTGCATCACGTGATCCAGAGCCACAAAGAGAACAAAAACCTTCAATCTAACTCACTTGCTCTACCCACCGCGTTTTTGGGCGAAAGGAGGCCTAAAAGCCGCCTTTTCCTGTGCGGAAGATAGAGAGAGAGAATCAACCGTGCACCCAGACAAAACCCTCTTAAGGTCAAGTTTGCCCTCAGAACAGACAGAAAGACAGAGAAAAGAGACAGAGAAGACAGACAGACAGAACAGTTTTCGGCGAAAGTGCACAAGAATCACATATTACTGTTCACTGACAAGTAAGACGTCAAATGAAACAAAAAAATAAAACGATTATCTACAAACAAACATAACTGTGCATGGGTTATCCGTTTTCAATACTAATTTACTAAACTTTTTCAGATTTCAGTTTTTGCTTAATCCTGAGTTTTTTCCTGAGTCATTTCAAAAACATCATTATCCGCCGCAAACATTCTTCATAATGAGTCTCTGTCATCCATGTGAAATAACACTCCAGACTTTTTAACTGTTCTCTAAAAGACTTTTAAAACTTAGTTATATTTTTTGCATAAAATCCACACACTTATCCTGGCATGCCCCTTCCGCAGAAAACTAGTTTTGACAAAGTGTTTCTCTTTTTAACATGTCTCTTTCTGCCGAACGTATCTAATAAAAATTTTCTGCGTTCCTTCAAAAAATCTATAAAATGCTAAAAAAACTCACTTAGTTATTGCTAGGGTCAACTAAATTTATGTCATCATCTGTCCATTTTAAAACCCTATTATGATATCTTTGTTCCATTTAAATGTTGGACGCCCCCCAAAATGATTAAAATTATAACGAAACTTTTTTAATAGGTTAGGACAAATATTTTTTTTTTTTCCACAACCCTCTGCCCCCCAAATCATTGAACAATGAGGGGGTTTTATAAAAAGTTTTAAAAAATGCCCATATTTTTTAACGAATTTAATCTAAAACCAGTTATTGTTTTTATCATAATTTTTTAAACTTGTTTAGTATAATTAAAAAACCCATAATCTAAATGGTAAGATTAATCCAAACAGTTTGTGATTGTTTCCCATTTAGACTAATATTGATTTTTTGCTTTTTGTTATACCTTAAAATCCTCACCATTGTGAAGAATGACACGGAACTTTAAGTTTTTCAAAAGTCTAATTTTCCCCGCTAATTGAATTTCCTTTAGAAGGGCGTCACAAGCCCACAACCCCAAACCCCCTTTACATCTTTTAAGACAGAAATTTCAAAAATTATTGTGAACGTGTTCCTAATTTCATTTGCGGATGAACTGTAAATTTGTAGAAGCATCTTTTTAAAACTTTCTTTTCTGGGAGGATGTACGTTTATTTTTCCCTTCGGTTTATTTCATCTCTTTCTGACTTTGTCCCCTGGGATAAGATTACATTAAAGGGCCCCGAGTTGAATGCTTTTCGAAACTTTTTTGACGGCAAAATAGAAAAGGGTTATGAATTCAATTTTATTTCCCATTCAAATTGGGTTTTAAGTCCATTTGAGGAGGTTTTTTATTTTGAACTATTTTTTATATTTTATCTGGCCAACCTTTTGCTTTTTCTAGATC
>CM031595.1:65376288-65393642 GCA_018398815.1 Conus ventricosus | reverse complement strand
GAATTTTGGTTTGAGTTTGTCAGAACAGAAATATGTCTCTCGTCAAACTTGTGAGGACGAATGAGTCAGATGCATATTTGTTTCCAAGCTTAGTACTGCGTCGTTCAACAATCACGACATGAATACATACACCACAGGGAAGTTCCTTTATGTCAGTATGGCTTTAACAATTTGTAATCAATTTTTTGTCATCCAATACATCATGATGATCCATTCCTGTGACATATGTACACTTACACTTTCAAGAATTCCAATTCCAATTTTGGTTTGTGTGTTAGAGACAGATGTGTTCAGAAAAGTTGGCTTTGTAACCATTGTGAGGATAAGATGAAAATGTCTGTGATATTTGACAGAAACTGTACTGGCTGTGGAGGGGGACTGCTCTCTCCCAACACTGTCTGCGGAACAGGTCTAACATGTGACCAAAATATCTGCAGTAAGTTTGTTCTTTTTGTTATTTTAGTACACTCCGTCAATGCTGCATTGGCTAAGATGACAACTGAAGAAAGGTAGATCAGTTCCTTGGTAATGAATGTTTGGTTTCACATATATTCGTTTTCAATCAGTTGTAGTGTGTGATATATTAATTTGACGCATTGTGTTCAGATAACAGATTAGGAGAAATGTGATGGGCACACTCTATGGAAAGGCTTCTTGATCTTATTCAGAGTCACACTGAAATAAAGGGGAAAGAGACTTTGAAACTTTTGATGATTTCGGACAGGAAGGAAACTTAAACTTGTGTGGTTTAGCCTACCCTGTTCTTGCGTCTATTTCAAACTCAAACTATGATCTCAAGAACAGAGCAGTCAGGATGAAGACCTACTCTTGAAATAAACACACATGCAACAAATGCGCACTAACACACGCTCAGAGAGAGAGAGAGAGAGAGAGAGAGAGAGAGAGAAGGAGAGAGAGAGATAGAGAGGGGAGAGAGAGAGAGAGAGGGGAGGGGGAGAACTGTACACACGCATACACACACACACACACACACACACACACACACACACACACACAAACACAGACACACACACACACACACACACACACACACACACACACACACAACACACACCCCACACACACACACACACACACACACATCACACACGCACGCACGCACGCACGCACGCACGCACGCACGCACGCACAGACACCCCACACATGGACACACATGCCCACATGAGCACACACATGCACAAATCGTCTGTTTCTCTTTTTTGAAGTGTTGTTTCTTCCCTAGTGTAATTTACTTACACAGTTTGGCAAGGCCTTACGTACCGCGTCGTTCAACAATCAATACAGGAATACAACACCACAAGGGGAAGATTCCTTTAATGTCAGTATGGCTTTAACAATTTCTAATCATTGTTTTGTCATCAAATACATCACTGATGTTCCCATTCCTGTGACATAATGCGCACTTACAGTTTTCAGGAATTCAAGTTCCTGTTTTGGAGTGTGTGTTAGAGACAGATGTGTTGAGAAAAGTGTGGCTTTGCGACCAACGTGAGGATAAGATGAAAATGTCTGTGATGTTTGACAGAAACTGTACTGGCTGTGGATGGAGACTGCTCTCCTGCCAACACTGTCTGTGGAACAGGTCTAAACATGTGACCAAAATATCTGCAGTAAGTTTGTTCTTTTCGCTTTTGAGTACACTCAGTCTTGCTGCATTGTCTGAGATGACAAAAAAGAAAGGGTAGATCAGTTGCTTGGTAATGAATGTTTGGTTTCACATGTATTTCGTTTTCAATCAGTAGTAGTAGATATATTAATTTGACGCACTGTGTTCAGATGACAGATTAGGAGAAAAGTGATGGACACACCTATGGAAAGGATTCTTGAAGTTATTCAAAGTCACACTGAAATGAAGGGAAACAGACTTTGAAACTTTTGATGTTTAGGACAGGAAGGAAACTTAAACTTGTGTGGTTCAGCCTACCCTATTCTTGCGTTTTTTTCAAACTCAAACTATGATCTCAAATACGATCCCTCAGGATAAAGACCTACTCTTGAAATAAACACACATGCAACAAATGCGCACTAACACACGCTCAGAGGAGAGAGATGAGAGAGAGAGAGAGAGAGAGAGAGAGAGAGAGAGAGAGAAGAGAGAGAGAGAGAGAGTAAGAGAGAGACAGACAGACAGGAAGACAGACAGACAGAGAGAGAGAGAGAGAGAGAGAGAGAAGAGAGAGAGAGAGAGAGACAGACCCGACAGACAGACAGACAGGACAGACAGACAGACAGACAAAGAGAGACAGGCAGACAGAAAGAGAGAGAGAGAGTGGATTGAAAAAGAGAGAGAAATGCATACAACACTCACTAACACACAATATAAACAAACACAAAGACAGACACACACACACACACACACACACACACACACACACACACACACACACACACACACACACACACACACACACACACACACCACACGCACACACACACACAAATAAACACACACAGGCAAACACACACACACACACACACACACACACACACACACACACACACACACACACACATACACACACACACACACACACACACACACACACACACACACACACACACACACACACACACACACACACACACGCAACATACTCACAACTCACACATACTCACAAACTCACACACAAAACGAACAGTCTCTCTCTCACACACACACACACACACACACCCCACACACACACACACACACACACACACACCACACACACACACACACACACACACACCACACACACACACACACACACGCACACACACACACACACACACACACTCCCCACATGTGCACGAGTGCTGCCATCCATGCACACATGAAGAAATCGTGTGTGTCTCATTTTTGAAGTATTTGTTCTTTTCTAGTGTAATTTCCTTATACAGTTTGGCAAGGCATGTTTCAATCAATACATGGATACATTCACCCCAAGGGGAAGATTCCTTTAATGTCAGTAAAGGCTTTAAAAAGTTTCTAATCAATTGTTTTGGTAATCCAATACATCATTGATGATCCCATTCCTGTGACATAATACACACTTACAGTTTTTCAGGAATTCAAGTTCCTGTTTTGGAGTGTGTGGTAGAGACAGATGTGTTGAGAAAAGTGTGGCTTTGCGACCAACGTGCGGATAAGATGAAAATGTCTCTCATGTTTGACAGAAACTGTACTGGCTGTGGATGGAGACTGCTCTCCTGCCAACACTGTCTGTGGAACAGGTCTAACATGTGACCAGAATATCTGCGTAAGTTTGTTCTTTTTGGTTTTTTAACACACTCAGTCAATGGTACATTGCCTAAGATGACACAAGAAGAAAGGGTAGATCAGTTCCTTGGGAATGAATGTTTGGCTTCACGTATATTCCTTTTCGTCCAGTTTTAGTGGTGATATATCAATTTGAGGCACTGTGTTCAGATGACAGATTAGGAGAAATGTGACTGGCACACGTTATCGAAAGGATTCTTGAACATATTCAGAGGGCACAATGAAATGAAGCAACCCACTTGAAACTTTGATGTGTTAGGACAGGAGGGAAACTTAAACTTGTGTTGATCAGCCTGCCCTATTCTTGCTTCTATTTCAAACTCAAAATATAATCCCAAGTATGAGCAGTTAAGATAAAGACCTGCTCTTAACATAAAACACAAGCATCAGATCCGCACTAACACACGCTCAGAGAGAGAGAGACAGAGACAGAGACAAACAAACAGACAGACAGACACACAGAGAAGGAGATAGACAGACAGACAGAGAGAGAAAGAGAGAGGAAGAGAGAGAGAGAGAGAAATGTACAAAACACACACAGGCGCGCACATACAAACAAACACAAAAACAGACAGGCACAAACACACACACATACATACAACCCAACCCCCCTCCCCCCCATACACACACATTCACACACAAACACGTACTGTCACCCCCCACCCCACCCACCCAACCACCCACCCACCCACACCACACCCACACCCCCCCCCCCCCCCCCCACACACACACACACACAAAACACACACACACACACACACACACACACACACATATCTAGGTTGGGATACTCAAGTTGGGACTATGTGTACATATATAAGAGTTGTTACAAAACAAAACAAAACAAAAAAAAAAAAACAAACAAAAAAAAACAACAACAACAACCCACACACAAAAACAACAACAAACAAACAAACAAACAAAAAAAGTCACGATAAAGCTAGGAAATGATAGAGGAATAGGGAAACCAGGTTTTGTCAAATTGATCTGAATCATAGTTCAGAAAGGCTAAGTATTTTTCCAATTTAAATCTATAGCTTAAGATTGTAAGGAAACATGAAGATCTGGGTGGTTATTTTGTAGTTTACATTTGTAAACATAAAACTTAGCAAACAGCAGATAAAGTTAAGAACTTTGTCAGTTTCCACATTTTGTTTAACTCCAAACAGAACTAACTCTTTCTAAAAAAAAACAGATTAGCGCAGTGCTGACGTTTGTCCATTAACAGGTTTTTGAAGGTTTCTCCAAACCGCTGCACAATATTGCAGTCGAAAAGCATGTGTGTAATAGTCTGTTGTTTATGATCACAAAAGTTACATAATGGTGAATCAACAATTTTGCATTTAAATAGGTATTTCTGGGTTGGCCCCAATCTATGTAGAAGTCGACATTGGAACCATCTAAGCTGGACGTCAGTAGAAATTTTTATAAGTATGAAGGAATATTTGTTTCCAATTAAGATTTACAAAAAGATTATTCCATTTATTAATAGCAGCGGGAAAGGCATTATTTTCATTTAAAGTTTTTTGTACATATTTGTTGCCTCTTTTAATGCAAAACCAGGCTTTTTAGTCAAAGAGTTTATATTGGTTAGTTATGATAATATTAAGTTTTTGGCAATAGTTACGAATGGCATTCATTATGCCTTCATACAAGAGAAAGTTTGTTCTTATACCTTGATATTTAATTTAAAATTCATGGAAGGTCATCCAATGCCCATTTTCATTAATCAAGTGTTTAATGAAGAAAATACCATAATTACACCATTCCTCTATGAAAATATTTTTTTTATCTCTCAAGATTTTAATATTGTAATGAATACACTCTGACATGAAATCATGTACTGTAGTTGGACAGCACTTTGAGCACAGTTTCTTGTAGTGTTTCATCACATCATTCCAGAATGGGTTATTGACATCTTGCATAATAACATTAGAAAATTCAGCACCTAAGTATTTTTTTTTATTTCCAGCTTAGGGAACATATTAATGGTAAATTCCCGCCAACCCGACTCATACATTAATCTTCTCAGCCAACTTATCTTCATAGAAGAAATATTTTTTTTTTACATTTAACATTTTTAATCCACCTTCACAGTACTGCTTTTGAACCACAGATTTTTTTATTTTACTTTTTTTTACCGTTCCATAAAAAACTATACAATTCTTTTTCTAAAGCAACAATAAAATCCTTTGGGGGGTCTGGTAGGTTAATCAATAAATGAACAATTTAGAAAATGCCAAAGTTTTAATAAGTTATTTTTCCAAAAGGAGTTATATTTCTTTTTTTCCCCCAAAAGCTGGGACTCTTTTTATTTCAAAAAGTGTATCTTCAAAATTAATCTGTACAATAATATTTGTGTTAGTGGAGAATTTGATACAAGAATTTTGAAAGTACCTGGATCCCAAACAAAATTTTTGTCCCTCATAAATCTAATTCCACAATTCTTTCTACTCCCCAACCAAACTACTTGTGACTTGTCAAAATTGATTTTTAAACCTGAAATTTGTAAAAATTTAGTAAGGACAGATACCGCCTCATTAAAAGATCTTTCTGAACCATCTGGACATAAACTAGTGTCATCAGCAAATTGTGACAGTAATGTTTCCTTGTTAACAACTTTAATTCCTTTAATATGCTTATTAGAGCGAATCATTAATGACAGAACCTCAGCACAAATTAGGTATAGATAAGGGAATGATAGGTCCTTCTGTCTCAACCCTCTCTCAATCGGAAACCATGGGGAGTACTGACCATTTACAGAAATACAGGTAGAAATTTGTGAATAAAATGTTCTTATCCAATTAATTAAGTCGGGTCCAAAACTTGAAAAATTTAAGGCAGTTATGTAAGAATGACCATGAGACGCTATCGAACACCTTCTCAACGTCAGCTAAAAAGAGCATTCCTGGAATATTTTCCTTATCAGTGTACAATAACATGTCATACATCAACCTTATCTTCTCTCCAATAAATCTGCCCTTCAAAAAACCTCTTGACTCTCATGTATAATGTTTTGAAGAACACTTTTCAATCAATTGGCAACACAAGCAGAAGCTATCTTATATGTGGTGTTCAACAAAGAGATGGGGCGCCAGTTTTTCACAAATCTTTTCGGCTTCCCTTCCTTGGGGATACATATTATGGTTCCCTGTCGCTGGGTAGTTGATAATTGGCCTTTAGCAAAACCTTCATTAATTGAACGTACAAGGAAAGTTCCAATATCTACAAAGAAAAACTTATAAAATTCAACGGTAAACCCATCGGGCCCAGGGCTCTTAAAATTTTTCATCTGTTTTAGAGCAGTAGCTGCCTCTTCAAGTGTAATCAGCCCCTCTAATGAGGAGCTCTCCTCTCGGATAATACTGGAGCATCCGGAAGCTCTTCAGAAATATTCATAGCAGTTACATCTCTAAAGCTGTATAATTGTTCATAAAAAATTGTTATCTCAAGGAGGATATTTTTTGTTCAGAAATGACTGAGCCATACTCTTTTTCTAAACATGGGATAGATTTATCAAGAAAATTTCGATTTTCAAGATTGCAAAAATATTTATTCACTTTCCCCCCTTGACTTAACCAGTAAACTCCTGAGTGCATTGCCATGCCTTCAAGTCTCTGATTCCTGATTTCTTGCAGTTGCACACGCTATGGAAAGGATTCTTGAACTTATTGAGTCAAAATGAAATGAAGGCAAAGAGACTTGGAAACTTTTGATTATTTTGGACAGGAAGGAAACTTAAACTTGTGTGGTTCAGCCTACCGCATTCTTGCGTCTATTTCAAACTCAAAACTATGATCTCAAGAACGAGCAGTCAGGATAAAGTCCTACTCTTAAAATAAACACACACGCAAAAAATGCGCACTAACACACGCTCAGAGAGACAGAGAGGAGAGAGAGAGAGAGAGAGAGAGAGAGAGAGAGAGAGAGAGAGGAGAGAGAGAGAGAGAGAGAAAGAGAGAGCGAGACAGAGACAGAGACAGAGAGACACAGAGAGACACAGAGAGACACAGAGAGACAGAGAGAGAGAGGGGAGGGATAATGCACACACACATACACACACACAGATACAAACACACACACACACATACACACACACACACACACACACACACACACACACATACACACACACATACATGGACAGACATGTGCGCATGTCCACATGAGCACACACATGCACAAATCGTATGTTTGTCTTTTTTGAAGTATTGTTTTCTTCCCTAGTGTGATTTACTTACAGTTTGGCAAGCCCTAACGTACTGCGTCGTTCAACAATCAATACATGAATACATACACCACAAGGGGAAGATTCTTTCAATAGCAGTATAGCTTTAACAATTCTAATCAATTGTTTTGTCATCCAACACATCATTGATGGTCCAATTCCTGTGACATAATGTACACTTACACTTTTCAAGAAATTCCAATTCCAATTTTGGTTTGTGTGTTAGAGACAGATGTGTTAAGAAACGTGTGGCTTTGTAACCATTGTGAGGATAAGATGAAAATGTCTGTGATGTTTAACAGAAACTGTACTGGCTGTGGATGGGGACTGCTCTGCTGCCAACACTGTCTGCGGAACAGGTTTAACATGTGACCAAAATATCTGCAGTAAGTCTTTTTGTTTTTTGTTATTTTAGTACACTCAGTGTATGCTGCATTGCCTAAGATGACAACTGAAGAAAGTGTAGATCAGTTCCTTGGTAATGAATGGTTGGATTCACATATATTCGTTTTCAATCAGTTGTAGTGTGTGATATATTAATTTGACGCACTGTCTTCAGATGACAGATTAGGAGAAAAGTGATGGGCTTACGCTATGGAAAGGATTCTTGAAGTTATTAAGAGTCACAATGACATGAAGGCAAAGAGACTTTGAAACGCTTGATTTTGGACAGGAAGGAAACTTAAACTTGGATGCTTCAGCCTACTGTATTTTTGCATCTATTTCAAACTCAAACTATGATCTCAAGAACGAGCAGTCAGGACAAAGACCTACTCTTGAAACAAACATACATGCAACAAATGCGCACTAACACACGCTCAGAGAGAGAGAGAGAGAGAGAGAGAGAGAGAGAGAGAGAGAGGGGAGGGATAAATGCACACACACATACACACACACAGATACAAACACACACACACACACACACACACACACAACACATACATACACATACACACACATGGACACACATGCGACCAAAATATCTGCAGTAAGTTTTTTTCTTTTTTTTGATTTTTTTTTAGCTCACTTAGTATATGCTGCATTGCCTAAGATGACAAAAGAAGAAAGGATAGATCAGTTCTTTGGTAATGAATGTTTGGTTTCACATATATTCGTTTTCAATGAGTTGTAGTGAGCGATATATTAATTTGACGCACTGTGTTCAGATGACAGATTAGGAGAAAAGTGATGGGCACACGCTATGGAAAGGATTTTTGAACTTTGTGCGCGTGTGCACATGAACACAAATATGCACAAATCGTATGTTTCTCTTTTTTTAAGTACTGTTTTTTCCCTAGTGTAATTAACTTAGACAGTTTGGCAAGGCCTAACGTTTTGCGTCGTTCAACAATCAATACATGAATACATACACAAGAGGATGATTCCTTTAATGTCAGTGTGTCTTTATAACAATTTCTAATCAATTGTTTTGTCATCCAATACATCATTGATGATCCCATTCCTGTGACATAATGCACACTTACACTTTTCGAGAAATTCGAATCCCAGTTTTGGTTTGTTTGAGACAGATGTGTTAAGAAAAGTGTGGCTTTGTAACCATTGTGAGGATAAGATGAAAATGTCTGTGATGTTTGACAGAAACTGTACTGGCTGTGGATGGGGACTGCTCTCCTGCCAACACTGTCTGTGGAACAGGTCTATCATGTGACCAAAATATCTGCAGTAAGTTTTTTTCTTTCTGTTTTTTTTTATAGCTCACTCAGTGTATGCTGCATTGCCTAAGATGACAAAAGAAGAAAGGGTGGATCAGTTCCTTGGTAATGAATGTTTGGATTCACATATATTCGTTTTCAATCAGTTGTAGTGTGCGATATATTAATTTGACGCACTAGGTTCAGATGACATTAGGAGAAAAATGATGGGCACCCGTTATGGAAAGGATTTTTGACCTTATTCAGAGTCACAATGAAATGAAGGGAAACAGACTTGGAAACCTTTGATGATTTTGGACAGGAAGGAAACTTAAACTTGTGTGGTTCAGCCTACCGTATTCTTGCGCCTATTTCAAACTCAAACTATGATCTCAAGAACGAGCAGTCAGGATAAAGACGTTCTATTGAAATAAACACACATGCAACAAATGCGCACTAACACACGCTCAGAGAGAGAGAGAGAGAGAGAGAGAGAGAGAGAGAGAGAGAGAGAGAGAGAGACAGAGACAGAGACAGAGACAGAGAGACAGAGAGAGACAGAGAGAGACAGACAGAGAGAAAAATGCACACACGCATACAAACACATATACAAACACACATACACAAACACATACACACACACACACACACACACACACACACACACACACACACACACGCGAACACACACGTACACGTGTGCACATGAACACACATGCACAAATCGTATGTTTGTCTTTTTTGAAGTATTGTTTCTTCCCTAGTGTAATTTACTTACAGTTTGGCAAGGCCTTACGTACCGCGTCGTTCAACAATCAATACATGAATACATACACCACAAGGGGAAGATTCCTTTAATGTCAGTTTGGCTTTAACAATTTCTAATCAATTGTTTTGTCATCCAATACATCACTGATGATCCCATTCCTGTGACATAATGCACACTTACAATTTTTGAGAAATTTCAATCCCAGTATTAGTATGTGTGTTAGAGACAGATGTGTTAAGAAAAGTGTGGCTTTGCAACCATTGTGAGGATAAGATGAAAATGTCTGTGATGTTTGACAGAAACTGTACTGGCTGTGGATGGGGACTGCTCTCCTGCCAACACTGTCTGCGGAACAGGTCTAACATGTGACCAGAATATCTGCAGTAAGTTTGTTCTTTTTGTTATTTTAGCACTCATTGTATGCCACATTGCCAAAGATGACAACTGAATAAAGGGTAGATCAGTTCCTTGGTAATGAATGTTTTGTTTCACATATATTCGTTTTCAATCAGTTGTAGTGAGTAATATTTTTTTTTTTTTTTTTTTTGCTGTCCCAACCTCTGTGCCACCTCAGTGGCAGTGCACCCACGCCGCTCATTCCGACACCCCGTCCACAGCCACAGCCCGCTCGGTCCCGCCGCAGCCCCGGCACCCGCAGTCCACAGGGAGCAGACTATGTCAAGTCGTCAAGAGGCAACCCACCGGAGGAGACACTGCACTGCTGCCGAGTCACGTCGGTGGTGTTCAGTGGCGCCTGTTCTGATCTAACATACGCAGGACACCACCTACTAAGCCCCCTACTGACGACAATAATTGCTTGGTCGCAGAGCCGGCGTGAGTGAGCTCTCCCTTCGGAGGGCGCCACCAAGTCCGTCCAACGACAGCCCCCGTGGACCCACCGATACCGGTGATCCCGACGGAACCAAACCAAGGCCACAGATGTGGAGAGGACATCGAAACTGAGGTCACCATGAGAGCAGTGCATGAAGGGCCACAGAATTTGAGACTTTTTTTTAATGCTGATCGATGAGAATGAGGATGATGAAGATGATGCTACGGATTTCCATTTCGGTCTGAGACTGCATGACAGGGCTGTACTCTACGCTTCCTTTCATAATGTATCCCGGCGTCAACCAGGCCCGAGAGATACAGGCACCTGCAGTGTTGGTCAGGAAATTTGAGCAACACTCTCAGAAACGCACCCATTAAGTGGATGAAACTCGACTGTGTGGTCCCAGTCTTCCCAACTGAGTCCGCAGCAAACTCAACTCTGGGTAGGAGCCGGTCGGTGCAGAAAAATCCACATGACTCTGATGGGATTCGAACCCACGACCTCCCAGCCGGGAGTCCGCGACGCTAACCACTTCGCCACGGCGGCTGGTGTAGTGTGTGATATATTAATTTGACGCACTGGGTTCAAATGACAGATTAGGAGAAAAGTGATGGGCACACGCTATAGAAAGGATTCTTGAACTTATTCAGAGTCGCAAAGAAATGAAGGCAAAGAGACTTTGAAACGCTTGATGATTTTGGACAGGAAGGAAACTTAAACTTTGGTGCTTCAGCCTACTGTATTCTTGCATCCATTTCAAACTCAAACTATGATCTCAAGAAATGCGCACTAACACACGCTCAGAAAGGAGAGAGTGGAAGAGAGAGAGAGAGGAGGAGAGAGAGAGAGATGAGAGAGAGATGGAGAGAGAGAGTAGAGAGGGGAGGGATAAATGCACACACACATACACACACACAGATACAAACACACACACACACACACACACACACACACACACACACACACACATATACACACATGGACACACATGCGACAAAATATCTGCAGCAAGTTTTTTTCTTTTTTTTAATATTTTTTTTTACCTCACTTAGTATACGCTGCATTGCCTAAGATGACAAAAGAAGAAAGGATAGATCAGTTCTTAGGCAATGAATGTTTGGTTTCACATATATTCGTTTTTCAATGAGTTGTAGTGAGTGATATATTAATTTGACGCACTGTGTTCAGATGACAGATTAGGAGAAAAGTGATGGGCACACGCTATGGAAAGGATTCTTGAACTTATTCAGAGTCTTAATGAAATGAATGGAAAGAGACTTTGAATCTTTTGATGTTTTAGGACAGAAGGAAACTTAAACTTGGGTGCTTCAGCCTACCCTATTCTTGCGTCTATTTCAAACTAAAGCTATGGTCTCAAGAACGAGCAGTGTCACGTGTGAGTACACCTGACAGGGGGGTTCTTTTACAGGTAATGTGCAGTGGCAGAAACGGAGCGATCACTCAATCCTCACACCACCAGACCACAAGAGGAAGAGGCTTAGACAATATTTTTTTTATTCACATACAATCATTCGCTCACACTAGCACTCCAGATGGGGTATGGGTCATAACAAAGAAGAGAAAAGAATAGCCGAGAGATGAAAAGAAATAAAAGGAAAAAAAAAAATAGGGCATAGAAGAGAAAGGCACTATTCAGCACTAACTGACTTAGGGGACAAAGTAAATTGAATAGACCACAAAACCCTCCAATATCCCGGGATCCCGCTACTGTCCCAACCTAACCCTAAACCACTACAAGAATATTCAGCACAATGACAGAAGAAAGACAGTATTAGAAACAAAGCTATATCCAACAGGACCTACTCAGCCAGAGTTAAAATAAGACCAAAAATAAACAAACAAACAAAAATAACAAAAACGAATCAGTGACCGGCCTTAGACCCACGCAACACGCACACCAGACCACACCACACCACACACGACACGACACTTAACTCAGTCCATGCTCCGAGGAGGTTCACTGAGGAAGGTGGATCCTGGAGAGGGGTGACGCTCGTAGTATGGTCTTCCAGTCCGAGGTGAAACAAAGTGTCCCACCAGTCCACCGGTTTGGGGAAACGACTGGTGCCTGGACACAAGATGACTGCAGGGTCCGATGAAGCTGGTCGTCCAGCCAGCCGTGAAGTAGTGTCCCACCAGACCACAGGTTTGGGGAAACGGCTGGTGCCTGGACTCAAGATGACTGCAGGGTCCGATGATGCTGGTCGTCCAGCCAGCCCAAGACCGGAGCTGAGCTTAAGAAAAAGGGCAACAAATACCGCCCTACGGCGGAGATCAGTCTCCAGATGATAAGTCATCATCCTATAGTCCTTGTCAGTGTGTGGCAAACATAGTGGGTCCGGCAGTGCGTCAGTGCGAAGGGTCACAATGCCGTAATCAGGTCAACAATGTCTTTGTCACTTATAAAAGGGCAAATAAACTATATAACTTTTCCCTTTTCTTTTGCTTTTATTTGACCTGCAATAAGGATAACTTCCTTAGTCAAAATCTCCAATGAATAAAAACAATTAGAAGCCATCCACACGTCTGTCACACAAAATATTAGACAAGGACACAACGAGAACGGAACCACATGTGGGGCGATACAGCAGGAATTCCACACTCCGCGGTCTAAATGTTAGCCGTTCGCACGCTCATTCGTTCCCCGATACGTCTCGTGTCTTAAGCAACAAGGAAAATGAAACTAACATTTCGGATATCCTTCCGGCCCAAATCACATAGTGAGCGAAATAAGCATTGACTCAACCTGTGTAATCAGAAAACAACAAACACAGCTTCCATTGACCAGAATGAAGGGATATCATATAGTAAGCAATTTCAACTTAGTCCAAAGTAACAGAATCCCTAGCCGCTAAGGACCGAAAACACAATTAAAGATAATGCGTTTCCGCAATTCTACAACAAGACGCATATCCCGATACCATTTCCATACCTGCTCCCCTTCTTTGGAGCAGTTACACACAGAAAAGGTGTGCCCGAGCCAACAGCACATGAAGGCAGAAGAAAAACCTCTCAACCGCTGAAAGGTTAGAAAACCCAAATAAAACAAAACTGTCCAAAACAGACCATATAGTTACCAAATGGCGGGTGGGCGAGGTGAGAAACGGTTCGCTACCCAGTCCAATGAAGGATGGCAGCCGTAACCGTGCCGGTCCACACCGAAGGGACTCCAGGTCAGGGACGACCCAAGGTGGTTCTTCCAGCTGGCAGGGATAGGGATCCAGGTGTTCAGTGGAATACTTTCCGACCCGCTGAAGGGTGGAAAGACTCTTCCACACCATCCACGGCGAAGTGGATACAGAAAGATGGGCTCAGCTAGCGAGATAGAGATCTCTCCGACTCGACGGGTCCGTCAATGAGTGCCACACCACTGGCCTAACCAAGATGGCAACATGTAACAAAACAGCTCACCTGTGTCACCTGACATCAGCTGATGAATCACGTGAAAAAACGATAAAAGAATAGAAAAAGAAAGCTTTAAAAAAAATAAAAAGAAGAGAAATATTGGAGGATGGGAGCGAAATGCACGGACGTAGCGCACCCGGGATGACACAAATAGCACACCGGTCAACACCCGGCCAATGTAGTAATGATGTCACTGGTAACACTCCTTTATACTGGGTTTGAGAAGAAATGATGTATCTTCTAAACCAAAAGTATTTACGTCCGTGACACACCCCCCAACCAAAGAGGCTTGTGCCACTGAGGCACAGCCTATCACAGCCTCCAATACGTTCTGTACACCCTTACACTCTTATACAATGAAAACTTTCCTCACTCCGGAACCTTGACTCAGTACTCCATCCGGCTGGGTAATCAGCCTCCACGTTGTATTTTCCCGGGATGTGTCTGAAAGTGAACGCTAGACTTTGCAGTTCGATGGCCCATCCCATGTGAGACGACGGCTAACAGGCCGAATTCGATGAAGATACGCCAGGGGGTGATGGTCTGTCTCTAGAACAAACTCTCGCCCCTACAGGTAAGGGAAAAACCGCCTGGCAGCCCACACCACTGCGAGACATTCTTGTTCGATGGTGTGGTAGTTGAGCTCTGCCCCTACCAACTTCTTGCTCGCATAGGCAATGGGCAGCAGACCCTTCCCTTGGTCCTGCAGCAGTACAGCCCCAAAGCCAACACTCGAAGCATCAGTTCTCAAGACGAATGGCTTACTGGGGTCAGCCAACTGCAGAATGGGTTGGGTGGATATGGCGTCCTTGAGTTCCTTGAATGCCTCGTACATCTTCAGGGCTCCACACAAGAACTTCGGGTTTCTTTGCCGCCGTCTTGTCTGTCAGAGGTTTGGCCACCTCAGCGAAATGTGGGATAAATTTGCGGTAGTACCCCACCAGCCCGAGAAATGATCGGAGTTCCTTCTTGGTCCTGGGAGGTCGGGCTTCATTTATTTTGCTAATTTTGTCCTGTTCAGGCAGCATGTAGCCTCGGCCGATCACATGACCCAGAAAGGAAATCTCGCCTCTCCAATCTGGCACTTCGTAGGGCGCGCTGGCCAGTTGCACCTGTCGGAGGCGCGCGAAGATGATCCGTAGTGATTCCAAGTGTCCATCCCACGTCTCCGTGGCCAGCAGCAGATCGTCAATAAAGTTGTGCGCCTCGGATAACTCGAGGGGCTCCAACATGAGTCGCATAATCCGACTGAAGACGGCTCCTGCGGTCTTGAGACCAAATGGCATTACCCTGAACTGGAAACTGGCCTTCGGAGAGTCGTGAAAGCAGTTTTCTCTTTGTCTGCTGGTTCCATGGGGATCTGCCAATAGCCTTTGGCCAGGTCGAGCTTGGAAAAAATACTTGGCTCTGGCCAGCTGGGCAAAGATTTTGTCGACATCAGGCATCGGCTCGGCGTCGAATTTCAATACTTTTTCAAGCGGCGAAAGTCAACACAAAACCTCATTTTGCGTCTGGCTTCTTCACAAGCAGTATCGGTGACGAGAAGGCGAGCTGCATCTTTCAATTGACGCCCATCCGCATCATTGCCTGTACCTCTGCCTTGACCGTCTCCATCTGCGGTGTGGCAAAGGTATTGTTTCACCCGAATCGGGTCATCTGGTCGAGTTTCAAGGGGCATGTTCCCAAATTGCAGCGCAGAGGAATGTCGGGAGAGGACGTCCCGATATTCGCTGCACAGACTCTTCACCGCTTCTGCCTGATCCGATGTGAGAGACTGAGCTAGCTTCACATCCTCCCAGGTTTCCTCTTTACATAGAGCCACGCAGGAAGTTGAAACTCAGAGGGGGTGACTCTCTCCCTTCTTCCACGACCACCGGGGCAAAACCAGCACCGCAAACTTCTCTTCGCTCGTACTTCAGTAAATTTGCGTGTACCAGCTTTTCTTTGCCTCTCATCTTGATGGCGTTAATCCCAGTCTCCTACACGCTTGGCTACTTTGAATGGTCCTTGCCATGACAGCTGCAGCTTGTTCTGGTGTAAAGGGCAACAGCAATAGAACCTCGTCATCTGGCTCAAACCATCTCTGGCGTGTCTTCCGGTCATAGTATGTCTTATACGCTTCTGAGCCTGGGAAAGATTCCTATGAGCCAACTCACAAGTGGCGGCGATCCGTTCCTTCAGTTCCAGAAACGTATTCAGCCTGTGTCCTCTGTTCGTTCTCTGTCCTTCTTGGTCCAATGATCTCTCAGAATGGCCATAGGTCGTTTGACAGTCCGACCATAAAGGAGCTCAAAGGGTGAAAATCCCAAACTCTCCTGTGGCACTTCCCGGTAGGCAAACAGTACCCCGGCAAGAAACGGTCCCAGTCTTTGGGTTGTTCTTGGGCCAGTTACCGAATCATCTGCTTCAATGTGCCATTGAATCTATCGACAAGACCGTTGGCCTGAGCATGGTAGGGAGTAGTGTAGTCTCTCGGTGGATTTGAAGTAATTTGTATACCTCAGACATCACATTCGAGAGAAACTGCGTTCCCTGATCGGATAATACCTTGTCAGGGATGCCGGTCCTTGTCCACATCTCCCACAGGGCCTCCGCTACCGTCACCGCATCGACTCTCCTCAGAGGGGTAGCCTCCGGATAGCGTGTGGCATAGTCCACCATGACGAGAACAAAACGGTGACCCCGGGCGGATGCAGGAATGATGGGTCCTATCAGGTCAACCCCCACCTTACTGATGGTGTGCCGATCAAGGGAACTGTGCCCAAAGGTCTCTGGTGTTCGGCCCTTCGGGGTAGTTCGTTGACACACGTCACAGCTGCGGCATATCTCTTGACGTCCTTTGCTACTCCTGGCCAGTAAAAGTCCTGCTGGATTCTCTCCAGGGTTCGACGCGTCCCAAATGTCCTGCCATAGGGGTATCGTGACCTAGGCGCATGACAGTGCTGCGGAGAGCTTCGGGTACGACAAGTTGAGTGGCGGACGAAGTAGGTGACGTATAACGTCTGTGCACCAGACCCTTGTGACTCACGAAACTCTACCGCGCTGCTGCGGGACGTCCTTGCTGGCATCCCACCAACTTCGGATTTTGTTTAGGGATGGGTCCTTCGTTTGCAAGCTGTGAACGTCGAGGGATCCATGGTCAAGGGGTGGGGGCCATTTTTTTTTGA
>CM031595.1:65343233-65375288 GCA_018398815.1 Conus ventricosus | reverse complement strand
TCTAATCCCCCAACACTTTTAAAAAAAGGGTTTTTTAAAAAATTTTTTTAGAAGTTTTAAAACCCTAGCTTCCCCCTTAAAGTCCGCCCAAAACAAAAAAATTTTTTTACTCAACTCTTGTTAGAAAGGGCTTTATCCTTATTACATGAACATTGGGAAAAAGGTTTGATGAAAAAACACTTCCCCCAAAAAGGCCGTTCTTTTCTAGTCTTAGAGGAAAGGCCCTCAGTGTTTCTGATTACCAGCATGTCAAGATGCTGCAGAAGTTAGAGTGTAAACGAGGGAATTCATGACTCCTATTTAAGGGCTGATGTTTTTTTGGCGGACGTCTTTGAAAATTATGAAAGACCTGCATGAAACTTTAAAGCCGGGATCCCGCCATTACTTTTCGGGCCCGGGGATGAGTGGGACGCTTTCTTAAATTTTAGGGATACAGTTTGATTTATTGTCAGTTTTACCAATGTTTAATGATTGAAAACGGTTTGCGTGGGAAATTTATAGGGCTCGCACCATTACTGTAAAGCAAACAACAAATATTTTGGACGACTATGACCGAGAAAAAGGGCTAACTATTATGTATTTAGACGCAAACAATCTGTATGGAGGGCAAGGGCGCAATCACTTCCATTCGAAATTTTAAAATGTACACAGGGGCGATCCGAATAATATTCAAAAGGCTTTAAAAGGGTTTGGGCTTTAAACGCCTGATAAACAGCGGGGATACATTCTAGAAGTTGATTTAAAATTTCCCCAATGAACTGCAACCTGCATAAGACTTCCTTAGCAGCAGAAAGCCAAAATGGACCAAGAAAACCCCCCTAAATTTGTCCCTAATCTTCGGGGGCAAAAAAATTATGTCTGTCATACAGACTTCTACAATTTTTTTTAAGACGGGGTTGAAGTTGACAGCAGTTCTCGCAAAATTGTTTTTTGCCCAAAGAACGTTCATGAAACCATCATCATGAAGAACACGATTCAAAACCCAAATCCAAAATGCTTCAGAAAAAGTTTTTTAAGCTGATGAACAACAGCTTTTTGGGAAAAGACTTGGAGAATCCGCACAAGGTAAAAGATTCGATTAGTCCCCAAAAAACGAAGCAATTAAGCGACTTAAAAAACCAAATTATCAGGATTTTTAAAATTTCTTTCAGTTTTTTGGCATAATGATGAAAAAAAAGAAAGCAAATTGGACAAGCCGTTTTTTTTGGGGTTTTACTTTTTTTAAATTATCAAAGTTTTTGATGTTAGAATTTCTTTATGACTATTTTAACCCCTTTTCCCCTGAGCCAGAGTATTTTTAACACAGTACAGACAGTTTTGTTATAGTATCCCTACTGAAAAAATTTTAAAAAACATGGATTAAAGGGGGCTAAAGGGCATGCGGATGGTATGAACGTCCATTACCCAAAAAAGATTCCCCTTTGCTTTAAATTACTAATAAAAGGTTTTGGGGAAAATGAAGGATAAATTACCCGGGAAAGGTGATAAAGGGAGTTTTTTGGGTTTTAAGGAAAAAAAATGTACATTTTTTGGGCCCAAAGGGAAAATCATTAAGAAAGAAAAGGGAAATATCTCGCAGCGTTGTCAGTCAAAATATCACAGACAACTACAAAGAAGCATTGTTTGGCAATAAGACTTTCTCATGAAACGTAAAACTGGATTAACTACATGAGTCAACAAAAATTTGTAACAAGAAGCTTTAACAGAACAAACAAAAAGTGTGTTTTTAACCCAAGTTTTCATAGCATATGGACATTTAAAACCCGAAAAATAATTTAAAGCGGAACTGTTCTGGGGGAATTATCTGCAGTTCTTCCTTCACAAAAGATTTTTGAGGACGGGTTTTTTTTTGTGCCATTTCTCTAAAAATACACGGCGGATTCATTTTTACAATTCTTTTTTTTTCTAGGGGTCAACACTCCAAATGGATCTGTTGCCCTGATGCGAGGTCCCCCTTTTGCTTTCCCCCCGGGAAAAAAAGGGACCTTACTTTTTTAAAACCCAAAAGGTAATGTTTGCCCGGGTGAAGACTCTCTTCAGCAAAATTTATTGTTTTTGGGTTTTTATTGTTACGGTTTTTTAAACCCTTTTAAATTTTTCATTATTTATCGCGCAAACTGGGGCAGTCTTCTAACCATTTTTTTTTTGCGGAATTGCAATCAGCTTCTGTGAACTGGTAGGAAAAAAAATCTTTTTTTTTTCAAAATGTTTTTTTAAAGTTTTTGACTAAAGCCGTACTTGAATCCCGGGAAACCCTTTTAATGGAAATCTATGTTTTAACAACAATTGATTTCCTTTCCCTTTAAATTCTTTTCCATCATCAACTTTTAAAAAAAGCGGGTAATTAGCGGGGCCCGTGTATATTGTTGTATAGCAAAAGCAACAGCAGAACAATTTTTGTGTTAAGGTTCCGCATCTTGTATCTTTAAGCTATGTCAATGACTGTGTTGCGTACTTAAAATTTTTTCGCCCCAATCCAAACAGAGGGTAAAAATAGAAAGATCCCTTTGTGGGTGTCGTTTGGGGTTGATGACAAAGTGTGGGCCTGTATTCGTTAGGGCCGGTAAAAAAATTTTCCAAAACCTTTTTTAAAAACCATTCTTTTGCTGTTTGTTCACTGACTCCTCTGCTTGGCTTAGCTTTTAATTTTCTGTTATTCCCCTTTCCAAATCCTTTTGGGAATAATAGATTTTGTTCTTTTTTACCAGCCAATATTGCGCAACAAAATACACAACGGGCAACCAAAGACAATAAAAACCCCATTTCTGCATTTTTGTTTTTCGATGGTTATAAAAGTCACTGAAAATTTTGGGAGGGCAATTTTTTATTGGGTTTTCTGTTACAAAATTAATATTGTTTTATCGTTGGGCAACATCTTTAAATGTTAAACTGCACCCCTGTTTTTTTATGGTTTTAATAAAATCTAATGCTCAAGTCTCTCTTTTCATAGGGGTCTTTGCAGCTGCTAGTTTTTTCCCTAGCTTTTTTAGTCTTTTTTCTCTCGCCTCACCCGAGTTTACTAAAAGCAATTTCTTCCGCTAAAACAACGCATTCACCACACGCCGCCTATCTCATTCAGTGAAGCCCTTTTTTTTTAAAAGTATTTTTTTTTTACTTTTTTATATTGTCCGGAATTTTTCCTTCTTTAAATAGAAAAACTTTTGTAGCAAAAAAAGCTCAATAAGCAATTGCTTTGCTGAATCCTCAAATCAGTTTGCCAAATCTCTGGGGTTTAATTCTTAAAAACTTTTACCCAAACATTGATATCCCACACTTAGCCTCCAATAACAGCGAAGGTATACAAGGTTAGCAACATTTTTTCGTGCCATTTTTTTTAAAATAAAAAATTAAATTATTAAAAAAAATGAACAGTGATATCTACTACATACAAGGTGGCCAAACCTTCCGAACAGAAAGACCAAGTTAGACCAACTTTACCCAAAAGGAAGCTTATTCTTTGGCGCAGTGGAAAAAAAAAACAGTTCCTCGGAACTGAATTTAGCATAGAACAGATTCAACAGATGTCGCCGCAAGACATTTTAAAGTATCATAACAGGTATGAAGTATTGTTTCTCCCCTAGTGTAATTTACTTACACAGTTTGGCAAGGAGAGAACAGTAATATGCCAATCCTAACTCACTTTCGCCCTCAAACCAGTTTTCGGGCGAAAGTGCCCTAGGATTGGCATATTACTGTTCTCTGACAAGCAAGACTTTAATAACAAAAAATAACGATTATCTACAAACAAACATACTGTGTAGGGTTATCCGTTTTCAATACTAATTTACTAAACTTTTCAGATTTCAGTTTTTGCTTAATCCTATGTTTTTCCTGATCATTTTCAATAAGTATGTTTGTTTGTAGATAATCGTTATTTTTTGTTATTAAAGTCTTGTGACTCTGAATAACTTCAAGAATCCTTTCCATAGCGTGTGTCCATCACTTTTCTCCTAATCTGTCATCTGAACACAGTGCGTCAAATTAATATATCTACTACAACTGATTGAAAACGAATATATGTGAAACCAAACATTCATTACCAAGGAACTGATCTACCCTTTCTTCTTTTGTCATCTTAGACAATGCAGCATAGACTGGAGTGTGCTCAACAGCCAAAAAGAACAAACTTACTGCAGATATTTTGGTCACATGTTAGACCTGTTCCGCAGACAGTGTTGGCAGGAGAGCAGTCCCCATCCACAGCCAGTACAGTTTCTGTCGAATATCACAGACATTTTCATCTTATCCTCACAATGGTTGCAAAATAAAAATGTATGTGATACGTTGGTTCACCTGAAAACTGAAAGAGCAGTGAAGGGAAAAACAGAAACTTGTGATTGTGAACCTGTTCTTCACTAGTAACTTCAGCAGTGTTGGACACAAAGCAGAAATCTTCACACAATGTTATTAGTAATGTGATATGTGCAGATATACATTTGATATATGCTCTGTTGTGTAAACAGTGTAATAAGACAGTTTATGTTGGTGAAACCGGACGTTCATTGAAAGAAAGAATAGCGGAACACAGACGTGACATCACGTTCCAAAGAGAAAAGCCAATAATGCGACATTTCCTTCAGCATTCAGTGGGAGACCTTGCTGTTGCAGTGTTGGCAAAAGCTTACGGTGAAAGCAAAAGCTTCAGACTTATTACTGAAGAAAAATGGATAAGGACATTAGATACTAGGATGCCAAATGGATGTAATGTTAAGATAAATTTGTAACAACCCTATCCAGACTTACCTACGAACAACATTGATGATTTGCAGAAAATTTATATATATATATATTGCTTTTCAGATGACAGTTCGTGTATGCCATGCACAGTCACAGACAGGACTATGGTCACATTATTCTATGGTTTGATTTTCATTGTGATTTATGGAGCGTATTGTTATGTTTTTGAAGTACATTGGTTACAGTATAACCACACACATACACACTCACACATCCCAAATACACACACGCGCGCGCACAGCAACGCAAACACACCCCCACAACCACTTGCACCCCCCCTCTCCCCTCCCCCCCTATCTTTTTTTCCTTTGTTGAGACATCACATATATGATGGCTCAAAACTTGCGTATTATATTTAAGACGTCAATTCTTTGTCTGCTGACCAGTTGCCAAAGATGGCCATCACGAGGTTGCATTGTTTTTTTTTTCTCCTTGAAAAGAGGGCCAATTGGCCGCCAATTACTGATGGCAAGTGGATTTTTTTTCCACAACAAGGTTCAAGTTTCCCGCTCCTTGATCCAAAAAACATCAAAAGTGTTATCAAGTCTGTTTCCCTACATATCATTGTTACTGCTCTTGAATAAGTTCAAGAATTCTCTCCATAGCGTGTGCCCATCACTTTTCCTCCTAATCTCGTCATCTGAACACAGTGCGTCAAATTAATACATCAAACACTAACAACTGATTGAAAAAGGAATCTATGTGAAACCGAAACATTCATTACCAAGGATCTGATCAACACTTTTTTCAGTTGTCATCTAGCCAATGCAGCACAGTCAGATTTTGGCAAAATAAAAATAAAATAAAAAAAACTTACTGCAGATATTTTGGTCACATGTAAAGACCCTGTTCCGAGACAGTGAGGGCAAGGAGAGCATTCCCCATCCGCAGCCAGTACCAGTTTCAGTCCAAACAACACAGAACATTTTCATCTTATCCCCACAAAGTTTACCAAGCCACACTTAGTCTTAACACCTCTGTCTCTAACACACAGAATCCAAGCACTGGGATTGGAATTTCCTCAAAAGTGTAAGTGTGGCCTTGTTGTCATCAGGAATGGGATTCAACAATGGATGTATTGGATGACACAAACAATTGATTAGAATTGTTAAAGCCATAATTACATTAAAGGAGACGCTTCCCCATGTGGTGTATGTATACATGTATAAAGTGAACGATGCGGTTACGTAAAGGCCTTGCCAACTGTGTAAGTAATTACACTAGGGAAAAACAATACTTCAAAATAGAGAACCATACGATTTGTGCATGAGTGTGCTCATTTGCACACTCGCACAAGTATGTGCATGTGTGTGCGTGTTGAGTGTTGTGTGTTGTGTGTGTGTGTGTTTGGAGTGTGTATGTGTGTTTGTATCTGGTGAGTGGTATGCGTGAGTGCAGTACTCGCTGTCTCTCTCTCTCCTCTCTCCTCTCTCTCTCGTCATCTCTCTCTCTCTCTCTCTCTTCTCTCTCCGCTCAATCTCTCTCTTCTGAACGTTTTTAGTGCGCATTTGTTCCAATGTTGTTATTTTCAGAGTACGTCTTTAACCTAACAGCTTGTCACGGACCGTAAATACTTTTGGTTTAGAAGATACAATCATTTCTTCTCTTCCTTCAAACCCAGTATAAAGTGGAGTGGTTTCCAGTGACTACTTACTACATGGCCGGGTGTTGACCGTTGTGCTATATGTGTCATCCCGGTGCGCTAACGTCCTTGCATTTCGCTCCCTCCACCAATATTTCACTTCTTATTTAATTTTTTAAAGCTATCTTTTCTATTCTTTTATCGTTTTTTGTACACGGAATTACATCACCTGATGTTTAGGTGACACAGGGTGAGCTGTTTTGTTACCTGTTGCCATTGGTTAGGCCAGTGGTGGGCACTCAATTACGTGAACCGTCGAGTCGGAGAGATCTCTATCCTCTGCTACTGAAGCCCATCTTATCTGTCTCTTTCACACTTCTCCGTGGATGGTGTGGAAGAGTCATTCACCCTTCAGCGGGTCGAAATATTCCACTGAACACCGGGCTCCCTACCCTGCAGCTGGCAGAACCACCTTGTGTCGTCCCTGACCTGGAGTCCCCCTTCTGTGTGGATCCGGCCGCGGTTTACGCTGCCATCCGTTCATTGGACTGGGTAGCGTGAACCGTTTTCTCACCTCGCCCACACCGCCCATTTTGGATAACTATATGGTCTGTTTTGGACAGATTTTGTTTTATTTGGGATTTTCTAACCATTCAGCGTTTGAGAGGTTTTTCTTCTGACCGTTCATGTTGCTGTTTGCTCGACACAGAACCTTGTGGTCTGTGTGTACCTGCCCAAAGAAGGGGACAGGTATGGAAATGGTATCAAGATATGCTCTTTGTATAGAATTCAGAAACGCATTAACTTTAATTGTGTTTTCGGCGGTCCTTTAGGGCGGCGAATAGTGTCGGTGGGAAGAGATCGCAGGGGTTGTGAGTGTAGCGTGGAAGTGAAAATGCTTGACTATATGATACCCTTCATTCCGGTCAATGACGCTGTGTTTGTTGTTTTCTCTGATTACCAGGTGAGTCAATGCTTATTTCGCTCACTATGGATTTTGGGCCCGAAGAATATCCGAAATGTAATTTTCTTTTCCTTGTTTCTTTAAGACCACGAGACGGAATCGGGGAACAATGAGCGTGCGAAACGGCTAAAACATTTAGACCGCGGAGTGTGTAATTCCCTGCTGTATCGCGCCCCCAATTGGTTCCGTTCTCGTTGTGTTGCCCCCCACCCCCCCCCCCCCCCCACCCCCCTCCTTGACTAATATGTTTTGTTGACAGACGTGGGATGGGCTGACTCAATTGTTTTATATTCATTGGGAGATTTTGACTAAGGGAATGTTATCCTTATTGCAGTTCAAGATAAAAAGGCAGAAAGAAAAGAAAAGTTATTATAGTTTATTGCCCTTTATAAGTGACAAAGATCATGTTGACTAGGATTAAGGCATTGTGACCCATCGCACTGACGCACTGCGGACCCACTATGTGTTTTCCACACACTGACAAGGACAATAGGATGATGACTTAGATCATCTGGAGACTGATCTCCGCCGTAGGGCGGTATTTGTGCCCTTTTTTCTTAAGCTGCAGCTCCGTCTTGGTCTGGCGACGACCACGCATCATCGGACCCTGCAGTCCGATCTTGAGTCCAGGCACCAGTCGTTACCCCAAACCTGTGGTCTGGTGGGACACTTACTTCACGGCTGGCTGACGACCCAGCTTCATCGTACCCTGCAGTCATCTTGTGTCCGCAGTGCAACCAGTCGTTTCCTCAAACCGGTGGACAGGTGGGACACATTGTTTCACCTCGTGACTGGAAGACCCCAAACCAATAAAACGAGCGTCACCCCTCTGCGCACTCCCGATCCACCTTCCCTCGAGAACCTCCTCGGAGCAAGGACTGAGTTAAGTGTCGTGTGGTGTGTGGTGTGGGTGTGGTCTGGTGGGTGGCGTGTGCTGGTCTAAGGCCGTCACTGATGTCGTTTTTGATATTTTTTATGATTTGTTTTATTTAAGGTCATGAATTTTGTTTAACTCTGCTGATTAGGTCCTTTTGATATATAGCTTTGTTTAATAACTGTCTTTCTCTGTCATTGTGCTGAATATTCTTGTAGTGGTATAGTGGGTTAGGTTGGGACAGTAGCGCGGGATTCGCCGGTATCTGAGGAGGGTTTTTTGTGGTCAATTTCATTTACTTTGTCCCCTAAGTCAGTTAGTGCTGGAAGTAGTGCCATTTCTCTTCTATGCCCTATATTTTTTTCCTTTTATTTCTTTTCATCTCTCTTCTATCTTTCTCTTCTTTGTTATGACCCATACCACCCCATCAGGATTGCTAGTGTGAGCGAATATTGGTAATTGATGAATAAAAAAAATATTTGTTTACGCCTTCAACCACTTGTGGGTCTGTGGTGTGAGGGAGTTGAGTGATCGCTCCGTTTCGGCCTTATTCTGGCACATTACCATGAAAAAAACGACCCCCCCTGTCAGTTTGTACTCACACTGACAATTATGGTGGAGATGCGGGGTACAGGAATGAGTATGTGGTGTGTAAAAAGCGACACTCTACTCACTACCGCCCGACCCTTGAGAGACCTTCCTACTTTCTTTGTGTAATGACGGTGGTTGTTGGTGGTTCTAAGTGTCAGTAGGGAACGCAATTGGAGCTGACCGGTTTTAGGGGGTGCTGTCGTGCAGTAGAGTTCCGTGCGTCCTAGTCGTGACCTTACGGCGCTCCGTTCAGCGCGTTTCGTCAACCGTGTTTGTTTTATGTTTTGTCTAGTACCTGGCCGGCTATTTGTATCTAAATTCCGTACTCCGTTTCTCATTACCTAGGAATAGGTACTTGGGTGGAGAAAAGAAGGGGGTATTGAACTCTATATTAAAAGGTCTTTTGCTGTGCATAGTCGTCGATGTCATAGCATGTACTGATAATGAATTTGGTCTGCATTTGCCTGTACGCAAGACGCCGACAGTGTTAGCAAGGTAGTGTAGGCAGGTTGCAAGCATTTTGGTGCTTTGTTTACAAGGCAAACTTGACACTTAGTTCCGATACCCATGTTTACGCAAAAAAAAAAGAAAAAAGGAAACAAGAGAAAAAAAAAAAATTAAATAAAAAAAAAAGAAACTCGTTCTTCTAAGTACTACCTATCTACTTCATTCATAAACAAGGAAAGACTATTCTTGTGGTGTGTTATTTTGTTAATTAACACACAAGGTTGTAGGATCTTTGTTTGGTTTAGTCTAAAGGGGAATTATGCCCTAAGATGACGGCTTTTCCTCTCTGTCTAGCGAACTTAGCAAGAGTTTATTTGCTTTTCTATCTAGCTGCTTATGTTAGTGCTTTCTTAATCGGTTAATCGCTAATTTAGTGTTACGTGGTGATATGGAATAATAAAGTTCTCAGTCGTGTTTGAGAATGGGAGTGAGTTGTCTGAGATACACATTAGTGTCTTTCCAAAATCCACTTGTTTCCTTTTCTGCGCCCGCCCTCCCCATTTCATCCGTATTCCCATTCAGTAAGAGTCAGTGATTTTTAGCACGTGAGTTCCCGTCTGTGGGACTAGATCGTGTGCACGGATTTTGGCCGCGTTCATTCGAGGGGCCACACTGTTTTGATCGAGTACGATTCTGTCCTTGGTGACCCCAGTGACCGAGTATGGGAGCACGTGCGCTTCAGGGTTACGTCAGGTGCGCCGGTAAATTAAGTTAGATAGTTTGGCCTTGTGCGGACGGGGTCTCTAAATTCCATTGTCCCCGTCCCTCCTTATGCGTGTTTGTTCAAACGTGTGCTTTTTCTCTTTTGATTAGTTGTATGCGGGTTGGAGTAACGCGTTGAGTTAGAAATTCCAGTTGTATAGGTTTGTGATTTCTTTGCTACTTTGCTGGGTAAACTCTTTGAAGTCTTATTTATGAATAAATCAACCTTTGATCCGGATATAGGTTTGTTACCCAGGTGAGGTAACTTTGTATTGGGTCTTGGCAGCGCCGGTGCAGCAAGGGCAGGTCGTTTGTTACAGCATTGAAGAGTTTGTGCTTTGACGAATTATTGATTAATTCCACTCGTGTTAAATTGACGTCATGTTTGTGATTTGATATTCCCATACAGGGAAAACTGTTGATTTGAAGCCACGTTTTTTCTGGTCAGGTCGTTATTCTTTTGAAGAATTTGTAGTTTCGACAAACGCTTTAGTGTTAAAAACATAACTGGTATCTCCTTCTTTGGAAATTCAGGGGAAATAACTCCAGCTTTTTGGCTAGTATTGAATTTGGATACTCGTGTTTTTTCATTTGGGCGAGAGGGAAGTTAGTTTGCTTTTACTTATAGAGCTCTTAGCCAGGGTTAATGCGATTCCGTTTGTTTGGGCCTAGCTTAAGTGTGGCAGTACTCTTGTGTGGTGGGGGGCGCAGGACGCGCGTAGGGAGGTGATGCGTGAGTGTCTAGACTGTATCTTTAGTAGCGAGTCGCTAAGGCGTGCGGTGATATTTTGGGGTGGGGCGGGGGGAGGGAGGGCGGGTGATTTTTGTGTAGTAAGGATAGGGCAGCTGGAGCAGCAAGAGGTCGAGCATAGCGAGAGTCATGGGGCGCAGTTGAGGTTTGCTGGCGATTGTGTGAATAAGTTTCCAACACGCTGGGGGGCTGCGTAGTGTGCGATATGTGAGGGCGGGCGCGCATGACGGCTAAGTGACAGCTATGTGTAGAGCGGGGCGGTGGATGACGGTTAGTGTGGAGTGGTTTTGGGGCGTGGGATGAGAGTGGCGCGTAGCGCTTAGTCAAAAAGGTGCGTAGAGCTTAGACGATTGTATGCTGATACTCGCAGACCGGCGAGTGTTAGTCGGGTAATCGTAGGGTTGACAGGTTAGAGAGTGGACTAGCCCTTAGGGTCGATAGGTGAGGATGTAGACATTTGGGGGGGGGTGGGGGGGGTTGTGGGTATTGTGGAACGTTTACTACTGCCGTAGTACACCTTCTGTGGGAATACAGCTGCAATTTTAGCGGATTGGAGTTGCTGAACGTTGTGATCTTACACATGTTTCGGTTCCCATTCTTGGACTTTAACTTTTGTGGTTCTATGATCTGTGTGTGTATGTAGGAACTTGGTCTTTGGAGGAAATATGTGTGGACCACTCTTGGTTTCGTTGGATAAAAGCACTTCCTCGGGTGTTTTGTTAGTTGTCCATGCGTGTTAGACTTACATCAAACCCTTACGTCATTTCTCATACAGTAATCTTTCAGTGGTGTTTGTCATTCTCGGTGAGGGTGGGTTAACTATCGTGCTGGTGTTACCCACCCATAGTAAGACTATCACTGATAATTTAAGATAGTGCGTTTTTTTCTTTTTTTTTCCTTCCCTTTTGGAAGTTTGGGGATAGATTTCTCTTCACACCTAGTGACAATCACAGAATCTTGATTTATATTCCATTGGTAATCTGTCCTGTACTGTGGCTTGTTGTGGGTTCAAATACTTTTTTACCCACGCTGTATCGCCGTGGTACTAAGTGTAAAGTTGGACACGCACGAAGGACCTTCGTTGATTTCGTTCCGTCAGAGTTCTGCGTACTGAGGCAAATCTAGTGTATCACTAGTGATACGGTGACTTCTGTCCTTGTGCGTGTGTAGCTGTAAGAGAGATGAAAGCACGTAGACGACTGTGCGCGTCCGACTCACACGTATTTCTCAGACTCGTGTGCAGAGAATCCTACCAGGGAACTGGGAGCCCCATGACTCAGGCGACAAGCGTGCCCCTACTACCAGGTCGTGTTTATACGTCTGGAGGAATTCGTCCTCCAGTCCACTCGCAGTGTCCACAATACCGGAGAAAGACCCCTCCTGGGTCACTCTCTCCGAGACGACCTCTGCCCACACCGGACCCGGGACTTTTTCGCCCTCCAACCGTCATCATTTATACGACATCCGCTTCAGCCTTCGCCAATTCCTCTTCCTCCTGGACCCAGCGCCCATGGATCCTCTATATGTTGATGAGATTGAGAGGGAAGAAAGAGATGCCAAGATAAGAGGGAAAAGGGAAGAAAGATAGGCCAAGGAGAAGGGGAAAGAGGAAGAAAGAGAGGCGCAAGAGAGAGAAGAGAGCGGGAGGAGAGGAGACTGGAGAAGTAGGAGAGAGAAGGCCAAAGAAGAGAAAAAAAAACTATGGAAAAATGGGAATGGAGGAAAGGAAGATGGAAAAGAAGAGAGAGGCGAAGGAGAAAAGGGATTGTAGTAGAAGGAGGTTGGAGAGAGAGGGAAAAAGAAGTTGGAGATGGGGAGAGGAGGTTGGAGATAGATGAGAAGGAACGGCGGATGGAGAGAGGAGATAGGGAAAGAAGAACTGAGCGAGAGCCGAGAGAAAAGAGAACAGATTAGAAAGGGATTGGCCCAGAAACATAAGAGTTGGACTTTTGAGGCCGTTTGGAGGTAAGGAAAGAGAAAGACTCTGGGCCGAAGTAGTTCGACTACATAGATGCACCCCGAAACCAAAAGTCTTTGGTTGCTTCTCCGAGCATGGCTCTGACCACCAGTGAAATAGCGGATTTTCATCAGGGCGTAGTTATTCCGGTGTCCTCCACCCAAGCTAACATATGCCATTTACATTGCTAGCGATAACATAGATACCTACTCGACACTTTGAGCGATGTGCCCGCAGCGTACCACTAAACGAACCGGAGTAAAGAGCCCTGTTAACCTCATTAGTAAGCATGACGGGAAGGCTAAGGAGGCGTTTGTAGATATTCACCCGGAGCTTCTAAACCGAATTAAAAGGCGGATCTCGCCGAGCTGCACATGACTTCTGAGTTCATATAGAAAACATTTTTCGCACAATGAGGAAACCTTCAGAGGAGACTTTTCCCAAATCACCACGCAGTTGCGGGGAACGCCCTCCGCGTACACTATGGAAATATTGGATTGAAGCCTCATAGAGAAATGGAATTGAAGTATTGTTATTCCTCCTGGAGCAACTCATGAATTCGTGTCTCAGGAACTGCAGTTTAGTTGGGTGATGAGAAACCAAAGACCTTCGCCAGGGCAAACGAGGTGGTCTGGAGGCCTTCGCAGATGCGCGACGTCATATTGAATGTCCTGCGATAGGGATAAGTAGGAAACCCGTCGATCGGGAGTCACGTGCTTCCCAAACCGTCGTTCGGCCCTCACCATAACGTTACATCCAGCGATTCCTCCAGAACATCGGATGCAAGCCCAAAGCTTTGCTTCCCTGTGGGGAAAAGGGGCATTTCGTTCGGGATTGTCACAAGAGGAAGGACAAGGCAAAATCCGATAAACTCGCACATCAGGTGGCATTTTGGAGAGAGTGAGGTCACGACCCAACATGTCCTATTTTCCCTCGGTAGTGTGTGGCAAGTATAGTGGAGGCTATTATGGACACAGGATTCCACATGGTTCTCATTGCCCGAGCAGATAGTCCCTTGTATGCAACCTCGAGGGGAAAATGCCAAGTGTACCAGAATTCACACATCCTTCAGCGCAACCCGATCCCAAGCACTGTTAGAAGATTTCTACGCCATAACTTTAAAGGGAAGTGTGGGGGGGCAGTCGCCACTTCAGCGTCCCTGCTTACTCCCTGCTGATTGGCAATTCAGTGTGTGCATTGGAGACGGGACAGCGTCGGGAGATATCGTCAGAGTTGCCAGCAGAAGTGTTTGTGGCTGGCCACCATCACGCTTTACCCAAGGCACAGAGAGAGAAAAAAAAGAGTCATTGAAAACCCCCTCCTGAAGCCCCTGACTCAACATGACACCTGACCATTGGATCGCCTCGACTGTTTCACAGCTAGCAAGACGTATGACCCATTCCCCAACAAAATCCGAAGTTTGGTTGGGAATGCCAGCAAGGTACGTACCCGCCCAGTCAGCGCGGTAGAGTTCGTGAGTCCACAAGGGTCTGGTGCACAGACGTATATACTCACCAACTTCGACCTGCCACTCAACATGTCGTACCCGAGCTCTCCGAAGCACTGACATGCGCCTAGGTCACGATACCCCCTATGGCAGAATTTTTGGGGACGCGTCGAACCCTGAGAGAATCCAGCAGGGACTTTTAACTGCCAGGAGTAGCAAAAGGACTCAAGAGATAATGCCCGAGCATAGACGTGTGTCAACGAACATCCCCGAAGGGCCGAACACACAGAGGTACCTTTGGGCAACAGTTCCCTTGATCGGCACACCATTCAGTAAGGTGGGGGGTTGCCTGATAGACCCATCATTCCTTCATCCGCCCCGGGTCACCGTTTGTTCTCGTCATGGTGGACAATGCCACACGCTACCGGATCTACCCTCTGAGGAGAGTTCGATGCGGTTACGTAGCGGAGTCCCTGTGGGAGATGTGGGTACAAGGAAAAAAACCGGCATCCCTACCAAGGTATTAACCGAATCAGGGAACGCAGTTCTCTCGAATGTGATGTCTAGAGGATAACAAATTACTTTCAAATCCACCGAGAGACCTACTACTCTACCCCAACCATGCACAGCCACGTCTTGTCGATAGATTCCAAAGGCACATTGAACAATGATTCGGTAACTGTCCCAAGAACAACCCAAAACTGGGACCCGTTTCTTGCCGGAGGAGGTACTGTTTGCCTACCGGGAAGTGCCACAGTATAGTTTGGGATATTTCAACCCTATGATCTCCTATATTGGTCGGACTGTCAAACACCTATGGCCATTTCTTATAGATCATAGACCCCAAGAAGGAGCAGAGAACGAACATAGGACACAGGCAGAATACGTTCTGTAACTGGAGGAACGGATCGACCCCACTTGAGAGTTGGCTCATAGGAATCTTATCCCAGTCTCATAAGCGTTATAAAGACAAACTATGACCGAAGACACGCCGCAAGATGGTTTGAGCCAGATGACGAGTTCTTTGCTGTTGCCTATTACAACCAGAACCAGCTGCAGCTGTCATGGCAAGGTCCATTCAAAGTAGCCAAGCGTGTAGGAGACTGGGATTACGCCATCAAATGAGAGCAAAGAAAAGCTGGTACAACCAAATAATACTGAAGTACAGCGAAGAGAAGTTTGCAGTGTCTGGTTTTGCCCCCGGTGGTCGAGGAAGAAGGGAGAGATTCACCCCCTCTGAGTTTCAAACATTCCCTGCGTGGCTCTATGTAAAGAGGAAACCTGGGAGATGTGAAGCAGCTCATTCCTCTCACACGTATCAGGCAGAAGCGGTGACGAGGCTGGCAGCGAATATCGGGACGGTCCTCTCTCCGACAATTCCTCTGCGCTGCTATTTGGGAACATGCCCTTGAAAACTCGACCAGGATGACCCGATTCTGGTTGAAACAATACCCTTTGCCACACTCGCAGATGGAGACGGTCAAGGCAGAGGGTACAGCAATGATGCGGATGGGCTGCATTGAAAGATGCAGCTCGCCCTTCACGTCACCAGATACGCTTGTGAAGAGCCATACGGCAAAATGAGGTTTTGTGTTAGACTTTCGCCGCTTGAACAAAAGTAGTGAAATTCCGACGCCGCGCCGATGCCCTGATGTCGACAAAATCTTTGCCCATACTGGCCAGAGCCAAGTATTTTTCCAAGCTGCGACCAGGCCAAAGGCTATTGGCAGATCCCCATTGGAAACAGCAGACAAAAGAGAAAACTGATTTCACGACTCCGAAGGGCCAGTTCCAGTCAGGGAAATGCCATTTGGTCCTCAAGACCCGCAGAGCCGGGTCTTCAGTTCGATTAAGCGGCTCGCAGGGGTGGAATGGTGCGTCCGGCTCTGCGAGAGGTGAGATGAACCATCGGGGGTTGTGCATGCAGCGAGACTGGTAACACACAGGTTAGCGATCGGTGATCATGTCTTGGTAATGTATCTATTGGTGTTACGAGGACTGCAGTAAGACGTGTGTGAAGTTTGTACCGGATATGATGGTTGACACATACGGAGCGTCCTTTCGCTGCACCGACAAATTCTTCGCCGACTAGCTGGGCAATGCGTGGCAGCGCGCCCTACAATGCCAGATTGGGGAGGCCGAGATTTCCTTTCTGGTCATGTGTCGCCGAGGCTACATGCTGCCTGAACAGGAACTAAATTAGCAAAATAAATGAACCCGACTCCCAGACCAAGAAGGAAACTCCGATCATTCTCGGCTGGTGTGGAACAACCGCAAATTTACACACATTTCGCTGAAGGCGGCCAAACCTCTGACAGACAAGCGGCGGCAAAGAAACCCGAAGTTCTTGTGAGGAGCCCTTAAGATGGCGAGCATTACAAGGAACTCAAGACCCATATCCACCCAAACCCTTCAGCAGTTGGCTGACCCCAGTAAGCCATTCGTCTGAGAACTGATGCATACGATGATGGCTTTGGGGCTGTACTGCTGCAGGACCAAGGAAGGGTCTGCTGCCCATTGCCTATGCTAGGCAAGAAGTTGGTATGGGCGAGCCTCAACTATCCACTCCATCGAACAAGAATGTCGTCGCAGAGGGTGTTGGCTGCCAGGCGGTTATTCCCCTTACCTGTAGGCGAGAGTTTTGTTCTAGAGACAGACCATCACCCCCAGGCGAATCTTCATCGAATTCGGCCTGATAGCCGTCGTCTCATGGGATGGTCCACGAACTGCAAAGTCTAGCGTTCACTTTTACAACACATCCCGGAAAATACAACGTGAGGCTGAATACCTCACCGTATGGAGTACTAGTCAAAAAGGGGTTCCGGATTGAGGAAAGTTTACATTGTATAAGAGTGTAAGGGAGTACAGAACTTATTGGAGGCTGTGGATAGGCTGTGCCTCAGTGGCACAAGCCTCTTTTGTTGGGGGGGGTGTTGTCACGGACGTAAATATTAGGTATTAGAAGATACATCCTTTCTCTCAAACCCAGTATTAGAGGAGTGTTACCAGTGACATCCTTTACTACAATTGGCCGGGTGTAGACGCGGAGTGTCTATTTGTGTCATCACCGGGTGCGCTACGTCCGTGCATTTCGCTCCCATCCTCCAATATTTCTCTCTTTTAATTTTTTTTTAAAGCTTTCTTTTTTTCATTCTTATATCGTTTTTATCACGTTGATTTACATCAGCTGATTCAGGTGACACAGGTGAACTGTTTTGTTACAATAATGCCATCTTGGTTTAGGCCAGTGTTGTGGTCAGTTTTCTCATTGACTGACCCGTCGAGTCGGAGAGATCTCTATCTCTCGATCTAGCCACAACTTCTGTATCCACTACGCCGTGGATGGTGTGGAGAGAGTCTTTCACCCTTCAGCGGTCGGAAGATAATTCACTGCACACCTGGGAATCCCTTCCCTTCCCAGCAGGAAGACACCTTGGGTCGTCCCCTGACCTGGAGTCCCTTCGGTGTGGACCGGCAACGGTTTAAGGCTGCCATCCTTCATTGGACTGGTAGCGAACCGGTTATTTTCTCCACCACGCCCACCCGCCATTATGGTAACTATAAGGATCTGTTTGGACATTTTTGTTTATTGGTTTTCTAACCTTTCAAGCGGTTGAGAGGTATTTCTTCTGCCATCATGTGCTGTTGGCTCGGGCTCCCCTTTTCTGGTGAAACTGCACCAAAGAGGGAGCAGGAATGGAAAAGGTATCCGGAATATGCGGTCCTTGTTTGTGAATTGCGGAAACGCATATCTTTTAATTGTGATTTCGTCCTTAGCGGCTAGGATTTCTGTTACTGTGGACTAAGGTTGAAAATTGCTTACTATATGTATCCCTTCATTCTGTCAATGGAAACCTGTGAATGTTGTTTCTTATACACAGTTTGGAGTCAATCTTATTTCGCTCACTATGTGATTTGGGCCGGAAGGATATCCGAAATGTTTAGTTTCAATTTCCTTGTTTCATAAGAACGAGACGTATCGGGGAACGAATGAGCGATCAACGCTAAACATTTAGACCGCAGGATGTGGAATTCCTGCCTGTATCGCCCCACATTGTGGTCCGTTCACGTTGTGTCCTAGTCTTAAATGTTTTGTGTGACAGACGTGTGGATGGCTTCTAATTGTTTTTATTCATTGGAGATTTTGACTAAGGAAGTTTATCCTTTATTGCAGGGTCAAATAAACGCAAAGGAGAAAAGGGAAAATTTATTATAGTTTATTTTGCCCTTTATAAGTGGACAAAGAGCATTGTTGACCAGATTACGGCAGTGTGACCCTTCGCACTGACGCACTCCTGACCCACTAAGATTCCACACACTGACAAGGACAAAAAGGATAAACTTAGTCATCTTGGAGACTGAACTCCGCCGTTGGGCGGTATTTTTGTGCCCTTTTTCTTAAGCTGCAGCTCCGGTCTTGGGCAGCTGACGACCAGCAACATCGGACGCCTGCAGATCTCTTCTATGAGTCCAGTCATCCATTCTTTCCCAAACGCTGTGGTCTGTGGACACTTACTTCACGCTGGCTGGACGACCAGCTTCAACGGACCCTGCAGGTCATCTTGTGTCCACACCAGTCGTATACCCAAACCGGGGGACTGGTTGACACTTTGTTTCACCTCTGACTGGAAGACCATACTACGAGCAGTCACCCCTCTCCAGATCCACCTTCCTCAGAGAACCTCCTCGGAGCATGACTGAGTTAAGTTTGACGTGTCGTGTGAGGGAGTGGGAGTGGGCTGGAGTGCGTGTGCGTGGTCTAAGGCCGGTCCACTGAATTCTTTTGTATGTTTGTTGTTTTTTTATTTTGGTCTTATTTTACTCGGCTGAGTAGTAGTCCTGTTTGGATAATAGCTTTGTTTCTAATACTGTCTTCTTCTGTCCATTGGCTGAATATCTATGTAGTGGTTTTAGTGGTTAGGTTGGGACAGTAAGCGGGATACCCCGGGGATATTGGAGGGTTTTTGTGGTACTATTCAATTAAACTTTGTCCCCTATGTCAGTTAGTGCTGAATAGTGCCCTTTCTCTTTCTAATCACTATTTGTTTTTCCTTTTAATTTCTTTTCATCTCTTCGGCTATCTTTTCCTCTTTCTTTGATATGACCCATACCCCATCTGGAGTGCTAGTGTGAGCGAATGATAGGTTTAGTGAATAAAAAAAATATTGGTCTAAGCTTCTTCCTCCTTGTGTCAGGTGTGTGTGAGGGATTGAGTGATCGCTCCGTTTCTGCAATTGTTTTGTTTTTTCTGCACATTACCTGTAAAAAACCCCCCCTGTCAGGTTTACTCACCACCGTGACACTGCTCGTTCTTGAGACCAAAGCATTAGTTTGAAATAGACCGCAAGAATAGGGTAGGCTGAAGCACCCAAGATTAAGTTTCCTTCCTGTCCTAAAACATCAAAAGATTCAAAGTCTCTTTCCATTCATTTCATTAAGACTCTGAATAAGTTCAAGAATCCTTTCCATAGCGTGTGCCCATCACTTTTCTCCTAATCTGTCATCTGAACACAGTGCGTCAAATTAATAAATCACTCACTACAACTCATTGAAAACGAATATATGTGAAACCAAACATTCATTGCCTAAGAACTGATCTATCCTTTCTTCTTTTGTCATCTTAGGCAATGCAGCGTATACTAAGTGAGGTTAAAAAAAAATATTAAAAAAAGAAAAAAACTTGCTGCAGATATTTGGTCGCATGTGTGTCCATGTGTGTATATGTGTGTTGTGTGTGTGTGTGTGTGTGTGTGTGTGTGTGTGTGTTTGTATCTGTGTGTGTGTATGTGTGTGTGCATTTATCCCTCCCCTCTCTCTCTCTCTCTCTCTCTCTCTCTCTCTCCCCTCCTCTCTCTCTCTCTCTCTACTCTCTCTCTTCTGAGCGTGTGTTAGTGCGCATTTCTTGAGATCATAGTTTGAGTTTGAAATGGATGCAAGAATACAGTAGCTGAAGCACCAAAGTTTAAGTTTCCTTCCTGTCCAAAATCATCAAGCGTTTCAAAGTCTCTTTGCCTTCATTTCTTTGCGACTCTGAATAAGTTCAAGAATCCTTTCTATAGCGTGTGCCCATCACTTTTCTCCTAATCTGTCATTTGAACCCAGTGCGTCAAATTAATAATATCACACACTACACCAGCCGCCGTGGCGAAGTGGTTAGCGTCGCGGACTCCCGGCTGGGAGGTCGTGGGTTCGAATCCCATCAGAGTCATGTGGATTTTTCTGCACCGACCGGCTCCTACCCAGAGTTGAGTTTGCTGCGGACTCAGTTGGGAAGACTGGGACCACACAGTCGAGTTTCATCCACTTAATGGGTGCGTTTCTGAGAGTGTTGCTCAAATTTCCTGACCAACACTGCAGGTGCCTGTATCTCTCGGGCCTGGTTGACGCCGGATACATTATGAAAGGAAGCGTAGAGTACAGCACCTGTCATGCAGTCTCAGACCGAAATGGAAATCCGTAGCATCATCTTCATCATCCTCATTCTCATCGATCAGCATTAAAAAAAAGTCTCAAATTCTGTGGCCCTTCATGCACTGCTCTCATGGTGACCTCAGTTTCGATGTCCTCTCCACATCTGTGGCCTTGGTTTGGTTCCGTCGGGATCACCGGTATCGGTGGGTCCACGGGGGCTGTCGTTGGACGGACTTGGTGGCGCCCTCCGAAGGGAGAGCTCACTCACGCCGCTCTGCGACCAAGCAATTATTGTCGTCAGTAGGGGGCTTAGTAGGTGGTGTCCTGCGTATGTTAGATCAGAACAGGCGCCACTGAACACCACCGACGTGACTCGGCAGCAGTGCAGTGTCTCCTCCGGTGGGTTGCCTCTTGACGACTTGACATAGTCTGCTCCCTGTGGACTGCGGGTGCCGGGGCTGCGGCGGGACCGAGCGGCTGTGGCTGTGGACGGGGTGTCGGAATGAGCGGCGTGGGTGCACTGCCACTGAGGTGGCACAGAGGTTGGGACAGCAAAAAAAAAAAAAAAAAAAATATTACTCACTACAACTGATTGAAAACGAATATATGTGAAACAAAACATTCATTACCAAGGAACTGATCTACCCTTTATTCAGTTGTCATCTTTGGCAATGTGGCATACAATGAGTGCTAAAATAACAAAAAGAACAAAACTTACTGCAGATATATCGGTCACATGTTAGACCTGTTCCGCAGACAGTGTTGGCAGGAGAGCAGTCCCCATCCACAGCCAGTACAGTTTTCTGTCAAACATCACAGACATTTTCATCTTATCCTCACAATGGTTGCAAAGCCACACTTTTCTTAACACATCTGTCTCTAACACACATACTAATACTGGGATTGAAATTTCTCAAAAATTGTAAGTGTGCATTATGTCACAGGAATGGGATCATCAGTGATGTATTGGATGACAAAACAATTGATTAGAAATTGTTAAAGCCAAACTGACATTAAAGGAATCTTCCCCTTGTGGTGTTGTATTCATGTATTGATTGTTGAACGACGCGGTACGTAAGGCCTTGCCAAACTGTAAGTAAAATTACACTAGGGAAGAAACAAATACTTCAAAAAAGACAAACATACGATTTGTGCATGTGTGTTCATGTGCACACGTGTACGTGTGTGTTCGCGTGTGTGTGTGTGTGTGTGTGTGTGTGGTGTGTGTGTGTGTGTGTATGTGTTTGTGTATGTGTGTTTGTATATGTGTTTGTATGCGTGTGTTGCATTTTTCTCTCTGTCTGTCTCTCTCTGTCTCTCTCTGTCTCTCTGTCTCTGTCTCTGTCTCTGTCTCTCTCTCTCTCTCTCTCTCTCTCTCTCTCTCTCTCTCTCTCTCTCTCTGAGCGTGTGTTAGTGCGCATTTGTTGCATGTGTGTTTATTTCAATAGAACGTCTTTATCCTGACTGCTCGTTCTTGAGATCATAGTTTGAGTTTGAAATAGGCGCAAGAATACGGTAGGCTGAACCACACAAGTTTAAGTTTCCTTCCGTCCAAAATCATCAAAGGTTTCCAAGTCTGTTTCCCTTCATTTCATTGTGACTCTGAATAAGGTCAAAAATCCTTTCCATAACGGGTGCCCATCATTTTTCTCCTAATGTCATCTGAACCTAGTGCGTCAAATTAATATATCGCACACTACAACTGATTGAAAACGAATATATGTGAATCCAAACATTCATTACCAAGGAACTGATCCACCCTTTCTTCTTTTGTCATCTTAGGCAATGCAGCATACACTGAGTGAGCTAAAAAAAAAAACAGAAAGAAAAAAACTTACTGCAGATATTTTGGTCACATGATAGACCTGTTCCACAGACAGTGTTGGCAGAGAGCAGTCCCCATCCACAGCCAGTACAGTTTCTGTCAAACATCACAGACATTTTCATCTTATCCTCACAATGGTTTACAAAGCCACACTTTTCTTAACACATCTGTCTCAAACAAACCAAAACTGGATTCGAATTTCTCGAAAAGTGTAAGTGTGCATTATGTCACAGAATGGGATCATCAATGATGTATTGGATGACAAAACAATTGATTAGAAATTGTTATAAAGACACACTGACATAAAGGAATCATCCTCTTGTGTATGATTCATGTAATTGATTGTTGAAAAGACGCAAAACGTTAGGCCTTGCCAAACTGTCTAAGTTAATTACACTAGGGAAAAAACAGTACTTAAAAAAGAGAAACATACGATTTGTGCATATTTGTGTTCATTGTGCACACGCGCACAAAGTTCAAAAATCCTTTCCATAGCGTGTGCCCATCACTTTTCTCCTAATCTGTCATCTGAACACAGTGCGTCAAATTAATATATCGCTCACTACAACTCATTGAAAACGAATATATGTGAAACCAAACATTCATATACCAAGAACTGATCTATCCTTTCTTCTTTGTCATCTTAGGCAATGCAGCATATACTAAGTGAGCTAAAAAAAAAATCAAAAAAAAGAAAAAAACTTACTGCAGATATTTTGGTCGCATGTGTGTCCATGTGTGTGTATGTGTATGTATGTGTTGTGTGTGTGTGTGTGTGTGTGTGTGTGTTTGTATCTGTGTGTGTGTATGTGGTGTGCATTTATCCCTCCCCTCTCTCTCTCTCCTCTCTCCACTCTCTCTCTCTCTCTCTCTGAGCGTGTGTTAGTGCGCATTTGTTGCATGTATGTTTGTTTCAAGAGTAGGTCTTTGTCCTGACTGCTCGTTCTTGAGATCATAGTTTGAGTTTGAAATAGATGCAAAAATACAGTAGGCTGAAGCATCCAAGTTTAAGTTTCCTTCCTGTCCAAAATCAAGCGTTTCAAAGTCCTTTGCCTTCATGTCATTGTGACTCTTAATAACTTCAAGAATCCTTTCCATAGCGTAAGCCCATCACTTTTCTCCTAATCTGTCATCTGAAGACAGTGCGTCAAATTAATATATCACACACTACAACTGATTAAAAAACGAATATATGTGAATCCAACCATTCATTACCAAGGAACTGATCTACACTTTCTTCAGTTGTCATCTTAGGCAATGCAGCATACACTGAGTGTACTAAAATAACAAAAAACAAAAAGACTTACTGCAGATATTTTGGTCACATGTTAAACCTGTTCCGCAGACAGTGTTGGCAGCAGAGCAGTCCCCATCCACAGCCAGTACAGTTTCTGTTAAACATCACAGACATTTTCATCTTATCCTCACAATGGTTACAAAGCCACACGTTTCTTAACACATCTGTCTCTAACACACAAACCAAAATTGGAATTGGAATTTCTTGAAAAGTGTAAGTGTACATTATGTCACAGGAATTGGACCATCAATGATGTGTTGGATGACAAAACAATTGATTAGAAATTGTTAAAGCTATACTGCTATTGAAAGAATCTTCCCTTGTGGTGTATGTATTCCATGTATTGATTGTTGAACGACGCAGTACGTTAGGGCTTGCCAAACTGTAAGTAAATCACACTAGGGAAGAAACAATACTTCAAAAAGACAAACATACGATTTGTGCATGTGTGTGCTCAGTGGCTATGCGTACACATGTCTGTCAATTATGTGTGTGTGTATGTGTGTGTGAGTGGTGTGTGTTGGTGGTGTGTATGTGTGTGGTTGTTTTTGTATCTGTGTGTGTGTATGTGTGTGTTGCATTTATGATCCCTCCCCTCTCTCTCTCTTCTCGCTGTGTCTCTCTGTGTCTCTCTGGGTGTCCTCTTCTTCTCTGTCTCTGTCATCGCTCATCTCTTTTCTTCTCTACTCTCTGCTCTCTCTCACTCTCAGCTCATTTCTCTCATCTCTCAACCACCTCTCTCCATCTCTCTCTCGTCTACATCTGAACGTGTGTTAGTGCGCATTCTTTTGCGTGTGTGTTTATTTAAAGAGTAGGACTTTATCCTGACTTGCTCGGGTTCTGAATCAAGAAGTTTTAGTTTTGAAAATAGTACGGCAAGAATGGCGGTAGGCTGAACCCCACACAAGTGTAAGGGGGGTTTCTGCCTGACCAAAAAAATCAAACCAAGTTTCACAAGTCCACATTGCCTATCATTTCATTTGAATCCGTCATAAGTCACAGATCGCTTGCCATACTGTGTGCAATGCTTGTCAAGAAATTTAAACTCCCAATGATGAAGCAGATTAGTGAAGCTATGTGTCAACATAAAGCTAAAGTAAGAGCTCAAGATCAAGAAGTTCGACACTGTTTAAGTCAAGGGGGGAAAGTGAATAACATATCTATTTAAGAAAAAATCTTGAAAATCGAAATTTCTATGATAAATCTATCCCATGTTTATAAAAGGATATGGCTTAAGCATCATTTTCTGAACAAAAATATCCGCCTATGGAATAACAATTTTTTTAATGAAGCAATTATACGACGCTTTAGAGATATAACTCTATATTATTTATCTGAAGAGACTTCCGATGCCTCCAGTATATAGTCGACGAGGAGGAGAGACTCTCTATTAGAGGCTGATTACCAACTTGAACGAATGTCACTACAGCGCTAAAACAGATGAAAAATTTTAAGAGCCCGGGCCCGATGGGTTTACGGCGTTAATTTTATAAGTTAGTTCTTTGTAGAAATGGAACTTCAATCCTGACGTTCAATTAAATGAAGGTTTTGGCTAAAGGGCCAAATTACTCACCAACCCACAGCGACAGGAACCATACATATGACATCCACGCAATCAGGAAGGAAGCATCGCAAAAGATTATGTGATAAACGCGCCCCATCTCTTAGTTGGATACGAGACTCACATTCATAAGATACACCTGTCGGCATTGTGTTGGCAATATGATTGACATAGTCATGTTCATTCAAAAGCATTATAAAGCAATGAAGAGTCAAAGAGGTTTTTTTGAAAGCAGTATTTATTGGAGAAAGAAAAAGGTTGATGTTATGACATGTATAATTGTACACTCGATAAAGGAAAATATTCCAGAATTCACTTTTGTAGCTGAACGTTTAGAGGTGGTCGATTAGCGTCTCATGGTCAAATACTTACATAACTGCCTAAATATTTTTCAAAGTTTGTGAATCGGTAACCCGACTAATTAATTGATAAGAACATTTTATTCAACAAATTTCTACCTGTATTTCTTTAAATGGTCAGTACTACCCCAATGGTTCCGAATTGAGAGAGGGTTAGACTGAAGGACCTAACATTCCTTATGCTATACCTAATTTGTGCTAGGTTCGTCATTAAAGATTCGCTCTAATAAGCATATTAAAGGAATAATAAGTTGTTAAAAGGACAAATTACTGTCACAATTGCTGATGCCACTAGTTTATGTCCAGATGGTTTCCTAAAGATCTTTTAAGAGCCCGGTATCTGTCCTTACAATTTTTACAAATTTCCAGGTTTAAAAATCAATTTTGACACGTACACAAGTAGTATGGATGGGGAAAGAAAGAATAGTGGGAATAAGGATATATGAGGGACAAAATTTTGTCTGGGATCCAGTACTTTCAAAATTCTGGTGATCAATTCCATGCTCGACTAACACCAATAATATTGTACAGATTAATTTTGAAGATACAACTTTTTGAAATAAAAAGAGTCCGCCGGCTATTGGGGGAAAAAAAAGAAATAAAACACCTTTTGGAAAAATAACTTATAAAAACTTGGCATTTTCTAAAATTGTTCATTAAATGATTAACCTACGCAGACCCCCCACAGGATTTTATGTTGCTTTAGAAAAAGAATTGTATAGTTTTTTTATTGAACGGTAAAAAAAACGTAAAAAAAAAAATCTGTGGTTCAAAAGCATACTGTGACAGCTGGATTAAAAATGTTTAAAAATGTAAACAAAAATATTTCTTCAATGAAGATAAGTTGCTGAGAAGATAACTTATGAGTCGGGTTGGCGGGGAATTAGGGGGGTCCATTAAAATGGTTCCCTCAGCTGGAAATAACAAAAAAAATACTTAGTGCTGAATTTTCTAATGTTTTTATGCAAGATGTCAATAACCCATTCCTGGAATGATGTGATAAACCCTACAAGAAAGCAGGTGCTCAAATGTGTCGCACCTACAGTACTTGATTTCATGTCAGAGTGTATTCATTACCATATTAAAATCATGAAGAGATAACAAAAATATTTCCTAAGGAATGGTGTAATTATGGTATTTTCTTCATTAACACTTGATTAATGAAAATGGGCATTGATGACCATCCCATGAATTTTAAATTAAAAATCAAGTAAAAGAACAAACATTCTCTTGAATGAAGGCAATAATGAATGCCATTCGTAACTATTGCAAAAACTATAATATATAAATCATAACTAACCAAATACACTCTTGACTAAAACGCCTGGTTTTGCATTAAAAGAGGTAAAACAACAAATATGTACAAAAACTAAATGAAAATAATCCTTTCCCGCTGCTATTAATAAATGGAATAATCTTTTTGTAATCTTAATTGGAAACAAATAATCCTACATACTTAAAAATTTCTACTGACGTCCAGCTTAGATGGTATCAAATGACGACTTCTACATAGATTGTTGTGCCAACCCAGATAACCTAATTAAATGCAAAAATGTGATTCACCATTATTAACTTTGGATCAAAAACAACAGACTATAACACACATCTTATTTCGACCTGCAATATTGTGCAGCGGTTTTGGAGAAACCCTTCAAAACCTGTTATTGGCACACTCAGCCCTGCGCTAATCTGTTTTTTTTAGAAAAGTTAGTTCTGTTTGGAGGTTCAAACAAAATGTGGAAACATGACAAAGTTCTTAGCTTTTAATCTGCTGTTTGCATAAGTTTTTATGTTTACAAATGTAAACTACAAAATAAACCACCCAGATCTTCATGTTTTCCTTACAATCATAAGCTATAGATTTAAAATTGGAAAAAACTTAGGCCTTCCTAACTATGAATCCGATCAAGTGACAACCACCTCGTTTCCCTATCCCGCTATCATTATCTAGCTTTATCGTGACTTTTAATTTTTTTTGTTGTTTGTTTGTTTTGTTTTATTGTGTGGTGTTTGTTGTTGTTGTTAATTTTTTTGTTTGTTTATTGTTTTTTGTTTTGTTTTGTTTTGTAACAACTCTTATATATGTACACATAGTCCCAACTTGAGAAACCCAACCTAGATAATGTTACATAGTTGAGAATGGAAGACGCTAGTATCTTCCAACATAACTAACCATCCAATGATCCATTCTCTTGTTGTAATTACCATCTTAATATTTGTTTCTCTCTCTCTCAGCCTCTCGCCCCTGCCACCCCTGGTATTTTCCTTGTTTTTGAGGTTATACATTTCTACATGTGTGTGCATGGGTGTGTGTAAGTTTATGCATATATATCCTGCTTACAATTCATGTATGTTTTTGTGCATGACTGCAAATGTTTTCTTCTTTTTTTCTTTTTTTTTTCTTTTTTTTTTTTTTTTTTTTTTTTTTTGGGGGGGGGGACTTGTGTGTTTGTTCTCTTATTGTGTCTGACTTCTTCCGTGTTTTTGTACAATTATTATGCTACATATGTCTTTTTTCGTGTATGCTTGTTTGTTTAAAAATCTGAAGAAGAAAAATTTTAAACCTCTTTGCTAATACTTTCTTAGCACGATTATAAAAATTCCAACATACACATGTTGTCAGTTGTGCCAACTCACTCTCCCATTCATTCCTTCAAATACAAAGAACATCAAGACAAATGTCATAGGATTTTTTTAATTGAACTCTTTGTTATAACAAATTGTATATTTGTACATACATGAATTTCTTATTAATTTGTTTTAAATAAATACTTTGCCAAATTTCTATTGAGCGATGAATGTGTGGAGAAATGAAGGAACTATTCAGTGGAGGGATGAGAGAGGTGACATTAAATATGTGAAAGAAAAAAATAGAATCCTTTCCATACCGTGTGCCCATCACTTTTCTCCTAATCTGTCATCCGAAGACAGTGCGTCAATTAATATATCACACACTACAACTGATTGAAAACGAACATATGTGAAACCAAACATTCATTACCAAGGAACTGATCTACCCTTTCTTCAGTTGTTATCTTAGGCAATGCAGCATAGACTGAGTGTACTATAAAAAAATTAAAAAAATAAAACTTACTGCAGGTATTTTGGTCACATGATAGACCTGTTCCACAGACAGTGTTGGCAGGAGAGCAGTCCCCATCCACAGCCAGTACAGTTTCTGTCAAACATCACAGACATTTTCATCTTATCCTCACAATGGTTTACAAAGCCACACTTTCCTTAACACATCTGTCTCTAACACACAAACCAACACTGGGATTGGAATTTCTCGAAAAGTGTAAATATGCATTATGTCACAGGAATGCGATCATCAATGATGTATTGGATGACAAAACAATTGATTAGAAATTGTTAAAGCCATACTGACATTAAAGGAATCATCCCCTTGTGGTGTATGTATTCATGTATTGATTGTTGAACGACGCAATACGTTAGGCCTTGCCAAACTAAGTAAATTACACTAGGGAAGAAACAATACTTCAAAAAAGAGAAACATACGATTTGTGCATGTGTGTGCTCATGTGCACACGCGCACATGTGTGTGCATGTGTGTGCGAGTGTGCGCGTGTGTGCGTGTGTGTGTGTGTGTCTGTATGTCTGTGTGTTTCTATCTGTGTGTTTGTATGCGTGTGTGCATTTCTCCCTCTCCTCTCTCTCTCGCAGTCTCTCTCTCTCTCTCTCTCTCTCTCTCTCTCTCTCTCTCTCTCTCTCTCTCTCTCTCTCTCTCTCTCTCACTCTCTCTCTCTCTCTCTCTCTCTCTCTCTCTCTCTCTCTCTCTCTCTCTCTGTCGCTCTGTATCTCTCTCTCTCTCTGTCGCTCTGTATCTCTCTCTCTGTCTCTTTCTGTCTCTCTGTCTCTCTCTCGCTCTCTCTGTCTCTCTCTCTGTCTCTCTCTCTCTCTCTGTCTCTCTCCTCTCTCTCTCCTCTCTCTCTCTCTCTCTCTCTCTCTCTCTCTCTCCTCTCTCTCTCTCCTCTCTCTCTCTCTCTGAGCGTGTGTTAGTGAGCATTTGTTGCATGTATGTTTATTTCAAAAGTAGGTCTTCATCCTGACTGCTCGTTCTTGAGATCATAGTCTGAGTTTGAAATAGACGCAAGAATAGGGTAGGCTGAACCACACAAGTTTACGTTTCCCTCCTGTCCTAAAACATCAAAAGTTTCGAAGTCTCTTTGCCTTCATTTCATTGTGACTACTGAATAAGTTCAAAAATCCTTTCCATAGAGTGTGCCCATCACTTTTCTCCTAATCTGTCATCTGAACACAGTGCATCAAATTAATATATCACACACTACAACTCATTGAAAAGAAACATATGTGAAACCAAACATTCATTACCAAGGAACTGATCTACCCTTTCTTCTTTTGTCATCTTAAGCATTGCAGCGTACACTGAGTGTACTAAAACACAAAAAGAACAAACTTACTGCAGATATTTTGGTCACATGTTAAACCTGTTCCGCAGACAGTGTTGGCAGGAGAGCAGTCTCCATCCACAGCCAGTACAGTTTCTGTCAAATATCACAGACATTTTCATCTTATCCTCACAATGGTTGCAAAGCCACACTTTCCTTAACACATCTGTCTCTAACACACAAACCAAAACTGGGACTCGACTTTCTCGAAAAGTGTAAGTGCGATTATGTCACAGGAATGGGATCATCAATGATGTATTGGATGACAAAACAATTGATTAGAAATTGTTAAAGCCATACTGACATTAAAGGAATTATCCCCTTGTGGTGTATGTATTCATGTATTGATTGTTGAACGACGCGGTACGTGAGGCCTTGCCAAACTGTGTAAGTAAATCACACTAGGGAAGAAACAATACTTCAAAAAACAGAAACAGACGATTTGTGGATGTGTGTGCTCATGTCCACACGCGCACATGTGTGTGCATGTGTTTGTGTGTGTGCGTGTGTGTGTGTGTGTGTGTGTGTGTGTGTGTGTGTGTGTGTGTGTGTGTGTGTGTGTGTGTGTGTACATTTCTTTTTTTTTTTTTTTTGCTGTCCCAACCTCTGCGCCACCTCAGAGGCAGTGCACCCACGCCGCTCATTCCGACACCTCGTCCACAGCCACAGGCCGGTCGGCCCCGCCGCAGCCCCAGCACCGACAATCCACAGGGAACAGTCAATGTCAAGTCGTCAAGAGGCAACCCACCGGAGGAGACACTGCACTGCTGCCGAGTCACGTCGGTGGTGTTCAGTGGCGCCTGTTCTGATCTAACATATGCAGGACACCACCTACTAAGCCCCCTACTGACGACAATAATTGCTTGGTCGCAGAGCCGGCGTGAGTGAGCTCTCCCTCCGGAGGGCGCCACCACGACCGTCCAACGACAGCCCCATGGACTCGCCGATACCAGTGACCCCGACGGAACCAAACCAAGTCCACAGACGTGGAGAGGACATCGAAACTGAGGTCACCATGAGAGCAGGGCATGAAGGGCCACAGAATATGAGACATTTTTTTATGCTGATCGATGAGAATGAGGATGATTAAGATGATGCTACGGATTTCCATTTCGGTCTGAGACTACATGACAGGGCTGTACTCTACGCTTTCTTTCATAATATATCCCGGCGTCAACCAGGCCCGAGAGATACAGGCACCTGCAGTGTTGGTCAGGAAATTTGAGCAACACTCTCAGAAACGCATCCATTAAGTGGATGAAACTCGACTGTGTGGTCACAGTCTTCCCAACTGAGTCCGCAGCAAACTCAACTCTGGGTAGGAGCCGGTCGGGGCAGAAAAACCCACATGACTCTGATGGGATTCGAACCTACGACCTCCCAGCCGGGAGTCCGCGACGCTAACCACTTCGCCATGGCGGCTGGTGTGTACATTTCTCCTTTCCCCCCCCCCCCCTCTCCTCTCTCTCTCTCTCTTCTCCTCTCTCTCTCTCTCTCTCTCTCTCTCTCTCTCTCTCTCTCTCTCTGAGCGTGTATTAGTCCGAATCTGTTGCATATGTGTTTATGTTAAGAGTACGTCTATATCCTGACTGCTCGTACTTGACATCATAGTTTGAGTTTCAAATAGACGCAAGAATAGAGCAGGCTGAACCACACATGCTGAAGTTTTCTTCCTGTCTTAAAACATCAAAAGTTTCCAAGTCTCTTTGCCTTCATTTCATTTTGACTCTGAATAAGTTCAACAATCCTTTGGATAACTTATGCCCATCACTTTTGTCCTAATCTGACTCCTGAACGCAATGCGTCTAATTAATATATCACACACTACAATTCAATGAAAAGGAATATATGTGAAACCAAACATTCATTACCAAGGAACTGATCTACCCTTTCTTCAGTTGTCACATTAGGCAATGCAGCATAGACTGAGTGTATTAAAACAACAAAAAGAACAAACTTACTGCAGATATTTTGGTCACATGTTAGACCTGTTCCGCAGACAGTGTTGGCAGCAGAGCAGTCTCCATCCACAGCCAGTACAGTTTCTGTCAAATATCACA
>CM031595.1:65330733-65340733 GCA_018398815.1 Conus ventricosus | reverse complement strand
CCCCATGTGGTGTATGTATTCCTGTATTGATTGCTGAACGACGCGGTACGTTAGGCAATGCCAAACTGTCTAAGTAAATTACACTAGGGAAGAAACAATACTTCAAAAAAAGAGAAACATACGATTTGTGCATGTGTGCGCAGATGGGCACACTCGCGCACATGTGTGTGCATATGTAATTGTGTGTGTGTGAGTGTGTGTGTGTGTGTGTGTGTGTGTGTGTGTGTGTGTGTGTGTGTGTGTGTGCGTGTGTGCGTGTGTGCGTGTGTGTGCGTGCGTGCGTGCGTGCGTGCGTGCGTGCGTGCGTGTGTGTGTGTGTGTGTGTGTGTGTGTGTGTGTGTGTGTGTGTGTGTTTGGTTTTTCTTTCTTGTGTGTGTGTATGTGTTTTTGTGAGTGTTTGTGTGTCTATCTGTCTGTGTGTGTGTTTGAATGTGTGTCAACCTCGGGTGATGTCGATGGAGGAAGGACTAGCGCACAGCCCAAACACACTCACAGCTTGCTTACGATCTCATTCATATATCATGCATTCGTCACATCAAACCACTAGTAAAGTCTATAACTTTACTACACATGTTCATAGAACGAACCATCAATGCATATGGAATCAAACAAAATAAAACATTCTCTCTTTCCTGAACTTCACAAAATCATTTGTCTAAAACATCATTAACTAACCCGGGTATAAATAGATTTCTACTTTACCTGGCCAGGTGATCTTAACTATTCACGAATCACTGTCTTTTCTTTTCTTTTTTTTTCTTTCTTTTCACTGTCACTTTCACAAGCACGACACAACTGCTGGCACTGGTCTTGGTCTGCTGGCGCCGGCGTTGGTCTGTGGAACTGCTTGACGAAGTGACGCTGCCAGGTATGAGGTCGAACCCCGGTTAGGATAGAACAGTGACTATCAACATCGATCTGTTCTCCTTTCTTTCTTCCTGCATTAACGCATTGCACTCTCTCTCTCTCTCTCTTCTAGTCTGCTCTTATCAAATGGACATGGTTGCTTTTCTTTTCTTTTTTTTTTCTTTTCTTTCTTTTCCTCTTCATTAGTTAGCAACTCTCTCTTTCCACATCTCTCTTTAGTCCTCCTCTGCAGACTATCTCCTGCTAATCTCTCAACTTGGTTCTCTTCTCTCCTCCCCTCATCTCTCTGCTCTTCTCTCCTCAGAGATTACACTCAGACCTCTCTCTCTCTGTCTCCCTGTTCGTTCTCCCCCTCGTTCTGCCGTTCTCTCACTCTCACATCCTTCTTATTCCGTTCCGATCTGTCCAAAAAGGGCGAGTACCATTGGTCAGTATTTTTACCCCTGATACCCGAAGTTATCTCCCTCTAATTCCATTGGATATTCAAATCATGACAGTCACGCCTACACGCCTTACTCTCTGTGGTGGTCAATTGGTCATTTAATTGATTAGCTAGATTTCACCCCCACCACACACTACCTTCTCCCTCTCCCTTTCCTGCTTTAACCTGCTACGTCCGACTAACAATGGCGCTGGTTCCACAAATTGGCTAGATGAGCCTGAGCCAGGCGCTACGACTCGTCTCGCTAGACATCGAGGCGTCGGTCAAAGCTGCTTAGTCCGTCTAGCCGGACAGACCGTCTCTGTGGAGCCTCTCCCCTATGCTTAATTGGCTGGATCCGAACCATGGGCCCGTCTACGTGGCGCCCAGAATATTTGAGTTAGAGCTTATGTCCAAACAACCTGGACCACGACTTGGTTGTTCTATTTTTGACCGTGACAATTTCCCCCTTGCAAAAGACTATGCACCGCATCGTCTCAAAACCACGGTACAAAAAAACAACAACCGAATTTGCTGACACACAGCTACACGTGCAAAGTTTGAAAAAAATACTTTACAACCAACGGTTTATAAATTATAAAATATATCATTAGTGAATACCACTCCAATGAGTTATCATTGACGTGCGCTCTTGCGTTATTTCAATTCATTTTATAACGACCTCTGTGCGCACTTATGCCATTCCCCTACCTGCGGATTTGCCATCTCTCCTTTTCACAATTCTTATGAAAAGCACAATATAATATGATCACGATCCATGACACTTCACTGAGGAATCTCCATCCTCACTTATTGCAAATAATGCATCACTACACAAGCGACTGTATGCTCCAAGCATAACTACATTCACATGAACAAGTCTCACAAAGAAAACATGAACAAGTCTCACACAAAAATATGAACCATAGCCAACTGGGATGAACCCATATCCAATCAACATAACTGTCATCAACACATATTATCAACAAAGCACCCCGGATATGACTGACTTCCTCTGAGTTGCAGCTTGCTAGACTACGCGACTTAAATAGTCAGCTCCGACATTCTGTCGACCTGGGATGTACTGCACTCGATACCTGTAGGGCTGCAGTGCCATTGCCCAACGCAGAACTCGGCTGTTTTTCAGCTGTGCCTCCTGCAGGAATTTGAGTGGTTGGTGATCTGTCTCTATCACGAACTCTTTCCCATACATGTATTTGTGGAACTTCTGCACGGCCCACACGACAGCTAAACACTCCTTCTCCACCGTTGCGTACCCTTCTTCACACTTTGTCAACTTCCTGCTAGCATATCTCACAGGGAACTCGACCCCTTCATGCTCCTGTAACAATACTGCACCTATCCCACCACCTGATGCATCTGTCCGCAACAAAAATGGTTTGGACATATCTGGTAGCTTCAAGATGGGACGGGAACCTAGTCTTTCTAATACCGCTGCAGTGCTTGCTCTGCAGCGTCTGACCACTCGACCACTGCTGGTTTCCCTGCCTTGACCAAATCACTGAGAGGACTCGTGATTGCTGCGAAATTTGGAACAAACTCCCTATAGAACCCAATAAAACCTAGCAGACTCCTGACTTCTGTTTTGGTCTTTGGTCCTCTGAATTCATCATCTTCTCCACCTTTCCCCTTTCTGGCTGCTTTGTGTCGCCTCCGACAACAAAACCTAGGAACTCCTACTGTCTAGCCCTTCATACAGTGACACATCCCTGTATGACTCTTCTGGAAACTTAGGTAACAAAATCTCCCCTTCTTCTGCTGGGTCTCTTTCACCTCAACAATGATTGCTGCTGCGCCTATGTGCTGAGTCTCACGCTGAATATATTTGCGGATAAATTCGCATGGAAAAGTTTTAGTTTCCATTCACATCAATTCGGTAATCCCGATCTACCTTTTCAGTGATGGTGAATGGTCCTTTCCAATGCATCAGCAGCTTGTTGTGGCCGTGGGAAGCAGTACCAGGACTTGATCTCCCGCCTTGAGGGATTGCTTCCTCACCTTCCTGTCATATTGCTTCTTCTGAACGACCCTAGCCTCCTGCAAACTTTCCCTTGCAACCTTACGTGTCTCATACCTGTGCCCACCTTTGGAACAGGGCGAGATTGGGCCCATCAGATCAACGGCCACTCTCCTGAACGGTGTGTCAATTAGAGGGGGATGTTTAAGAGGCGCCTTCCTCTTCACCCTCTTGTGGCTGACCTTTGACACACGTCACATGACATGCAGAAAACGCTTGATGTCTGCCATTGCTCCTGGCCAATGAAAGTCATCAAAGATTCGGTCAGCTGTTTTGCTGGTGCCGAGATGACCCGCCATGAGCGACTCGTGACCCACTGACATGACAGTGTCACGATAACATGCTGGTACCTCTAACTGAGTGGTCACCTTACCTGTCTTCCCCTTGGTGAACACTCGGTACAACAGCCCGCCTTTCACAAGAAATTCTGTCTCACCTCCTCTAACCACCTGTTTCTCTCCACCTCTCGCCAACTCCCAAGACTTCACGAGCGAAGGGTCTCGTTCCTGCGCTGCCCTAAACTCATCAGGCGACACATCTATGCCTGACTTCCTTGCTGGAACGACTAACGGTTTATTCAACCTTTCCTCCTTCTTGCTCCGTGTTTGAACTGCTGCCCTGTAGCAGTCAACAACTCAGGATCCCCTGGATCCCTTGCACCTGGAATATTTCCAATGATCAAAATCATGAAGGGGTTTCTCCATCACCAACGCAGACAACTCGCCTGAGAAGTAAGGGGTACGTACTTCTATCTTAGCAACTGGAAACTCCCTCACAGTGCCATCGATTAGAGTACAGGTCTGGATTTGCCCTGTCAAATCCCTTTCTCGACCAGCGTTGTTCGTACTACACCGCATGAACAACCAGTGTCTCGTAACACTTTCACCCTCTGCTGGCCAATCCACCCTTCTTCCACTGGTAACGAACCACTCAGCCTAGTGCCCTCCATCCCTGACACTGACTGCTGTCCAGTGCTAGCCATAAGCTGCACTCCACCCTCTTCAGACTGAATCCTTTTGGTTCCACTGCAGGTCGTTTCCCTTGGCGACCCTTATCCACCTCTTGCAAGGCTGCTGCCTTCTGGAACCTCATGCGACAACCCCTCGCCACATGTCCCTTCTTGTGACAAATGAAACACCTAATGTCCCTTTGCCCTTCCTTCTGCCCCACCACTGGGTTTGCAGACTTTGCAGGAAACTCCCCTAGTCTCCTTGCACTCTTCTCACCTGTGCCTAGCACCTGTTTCTCCTGCACCTTAGTGCCCAAACGTGCCTCTCTATACACCTCTGCGAACTTCAACAGCTCCCCTGCTGTCTCTGGCTGTCTTTCTTTCAAATGTATGGTTAACTCAGGGCCGCAACCTGACAAAATCTGTTCTTTCATAACTAGCTCTTTCAGTTCAGCGAACTCCTTTTTCGTACCACTCAACTCTAACCACTTCTCAAAATAGTGATCTAAACGTGCACCAAACTGAGTGTACGTCTCACCTGCTTGTAATTTAGCTGAACGAAATTTCTTCCTGAACCCCTCCTCTGTGAGGTCAAATCCTTTCATCAACGATTCCTTCACAGCGCCGAAATCAGACTGTTGTTCTGCTGGTAACGCAGTGAAAATCTGTAATGCCTTACCCGTCAATAACGCTGACAAAATGACTGCCCACTCTTCTGAAGGCCAACCCTGACTGGTCGCAAACGTTTCGAAACGACTGATGTATGCATCAATCGAATCGGTTCCTTCAGAGAATTTGGGCAATTTTGGTCGGGGGGCGTAACTGCGCACAGAGTCACTGGAAAGTGAACTACCATCCTCGGTGGTCTCCCTTTGCATTCTCACTTTCTCTAACTCTAATTGAACCTTTAATCTTTCCGTTTCCTGCGCTTCCTTTAGTCTTTCTGTTTCCTGCGCTTCCCTTAGTCTTTCTGTTTCCTGCTTCATTCTTTCTGTTTCCTGCGTTTCCCTTATTCTTTCTGTTTCCTGTGCTTCCTGATTAGCCTGAATCCTTAACCTTTCTGTTTCTTCCTTTTCTACCGCGACACGTCGTCTTTCCGCGCGTTCATCTCTTTCCATCTTTTGTTGGTTTTCAACGAATGCACGCAACTCATCTCCTGAGTAACCTAGATCACGAGCGACGCTCACAAGTTGTTCAATAGGGGTGTTCTTTTCTTCCGCCATTATATCTCTTTCTTTTTTTTTTGAACAAGATTTTATTACTACGACAGCCAAACTGGTGGTTACCGACACGAGTGACGTAATAGCACAATCCTATGAATGATAATATTAGCTTGGGACAACGTAATTAGTTTTTATAAGACGCCCAGCGCCTGACCCAACTATGAGAGCGAATTATAGGCAATCTGTGCGAAATAAGTACTCTGGGGCTGAAATGCCAAGCCTAGTATTAACTATCTTGGAAGCAATGCCAAGCCTAGTATTTAACTATCTTGGGGAAAATACAGTAAGACAACCCCTTGTCTTAGGATTACAATACTTGAATCCCACCCAGCTTCCTCTCTGAGAAGTTGAACAATTATAATAAATGGGCCAGAATATCCTGGCAAGCTCGCCAATAAATTGTCAACCTCGGGTGATGTTGATGGAGGAAGGACTAGCGCACAGCCAAACACACTCACAGCTTGCTTACGATCTCATTCATATATCATGCATTCGTCACATCAAACCACTAGTAAAGTCTATAACTTTACTACACATGTTCATAGAACGAACCATCAATGCATATGGAATCAAACAAAATAAAACATTCTCTCTTTCCTGAACTTCACAAAATCATTTGTCTAAAACATCATTAACTAACCCGGGTATAAATAGATTTCTACTTTACCTGGCCAGGTGATCTTAACTATTCACGAATCACTGTCTTTTCTTTTTTTTTTTTTCTTTCTTTTCACTGTCACTTTCACAAGCACGACACAACTGCTGGCACTGGTCTTGGTCTGCTGGCGCCGGCGTTGGTCTGTGGAACTGCTTGACGAAGTGACGCTGCCAGGTATGAGGTCGAACCCCGGTTAGGATAGAACAGTGACTATCAACATCGATCTGTTCTCCTTTCTTTCTTCCTGCATTAACGCATTGCACACTCTCTCTCTCTCTCTCTCTTCTAGTCTGCTCTTATCAAATGGACATGGTTGCTTTTCTTTTCTTTTTTTTTCTTTTCTTTCTTTTCCTCTTCATTAGTTAGCAACTCTCTCTTTCCACATCTCTCTTTAGTCCTCCTCTGCAGACTATCTCTGCTAATCTCTCAACTTGGTTCTCTTCTCTCCTCCCTCATCTCTCTGCTCTTCTCTCCTCAGAGATTACACTCAGACCTCTCTCTCTCTGTCTCCCTGTTCGTTCTCCCCTCGTTCTGCCGTTCTCTCACTCTCACATCCTTCTTATTCCGTTCCGATCTGTCCAAAAGGGCGAGTACCATTGGTCAGTATTTTTACCCTGATACCCGAAGTTATCTCCCTCTAATTCCATTGGATATTCAAATCATGACAGTCACGCCTACACGCCTTACTCTCTGTGGTGGTCAATTGGTCATTTAATTGATTAGCTAGATTTCACCCCCACCACACACTACCTTCTCCCTCTCCCTTTCCTGCTTTAACCTGCGACGTCCGACTAACAATGGCGCTGGTTCCACAAATTGGCTAGATGAGCCTGAGCCAGGCGCTACGACTCGTCTCGCTAGACATCGAGGCGTCGGTCAAAGCTGCTTAGTCCGTCTAGCCGGACAGACCGTCTCTGTGGAGCCTCTCCCCTATGCTTAATTGGGTGGATCCCAACCATGGGCCCGTTCTACGTGGCGCCCAGAATATTTGAGTTAGAGCTTATGTCCAAACAACCTGGACCACGACTTGGTTGTTCTATTTTTGACCGTGACAATGTGTATGTCTGTGTGTGTTTGTGTGCATTTCCCTCTATCTCACTTTCTATTTCTCTCTCTCTCTCTCTCTCTCTCTCTCTCCTCTCACTCTCTCACTCTCTCTCTCTCTGACTCTGTCTGTCTGTCTGTCTCTCTCTCTCTCTCTCTCTCTCTCTCTTCTCTCTCTCTCTCGCTCTCTCTGTCCCTTTCTCTCTTTCTGACTCATGTTATATGGTCTTGATGCTAGAGGAAAAAACAAATTGGGTTTGTAAAGTACGTACTTGTCTTTTTGAATATGGTTTTGGTTTCGTGTGGTTAAGTCAAGGTGTTGGAAATGTTAAGCAGTTTTCAGATTGTTTCCGTCAACGATTGGTTGACTGCACTTGGCAAAAATGGTCAGACCATGTGCAACATAGTGAGAGGTTTGATTTCTATAGAAATGTTTGCAGCTTTCATGATCTGAAACCTTATCTAACTTTAGAAATGGACAGGTACTTGAAATATATCATGACCAAATTTAGGTTTGGAAAATCAGAATTGGCAGTTTAGATACAAAACCGTTGTTGATGACAATGTCTTGTTGTGTCCGCTTTGTAAAGAGTCTCCAGAAAATGAAATCCATTTTGTTCTTTGCTGTCCAGCCCTAAAGAACATTAGAACCGAATGCATTCAGCCAAAATTTTATAGACAGCCTTCTCTATTTAAATTGACTATACTGATGTCGTCAACCTCACCAGAAGTTGTTCGAAATTTCTCATTGTTTTTGTATAAGGCATTTAGATTTAGAGAAACAGCTACTTCTTGATGTTCTAAATTATTTATGTTTGGAATGTTTGACAATAATGAGTATTTATCTCAATTTATATATTATGCTCACTCACCTCTTCATAAGGGGCTAAGGCCTATATGAATAAATCATCCGAATCGGAATCCGAAACTCTCTCTCTCTCTCTCTCTCTCTCTCTCTCTCTCTCTCTCTCTCTCTCTCTCTCTCTCTCTCTCTCTCTCTCTCTCTCTCTCTTCTCTTTACGAGCGTGTGTTAGTCCGTATTTGTTGCATGTGTGTTTATGTTAAGAGTAGGTCTTCATGCTAACTGCTCGTACTTGACATCATAGTTTGAGTTTAAAATAGACGCAAGAATAGGGTAGGCTGAACCACACAAGCTGAAGTTTCCTTCCTGTCCTGAAACATCAAAAGTTTCAAAGTCTCTTTGCCTTCATTTCATTGTGACTCTGAATAAGTTCAAGAATCCTTAGGATGACGTGTGCCCATCACTTTTCTCCTAATCTGACTCCTGAACGCAATGCGTCTAATTAATATATCACACACTACAACTGATTGACAAGGAATATACGTAATCTTCGAGGAAATGAAGTGGCTGATGCCTGTGCACAAGAGGCTTCAATGTGCAAATCGAATATAGTTTTATTGATATTCCTTATTCGGTTCTGGAAGTAAACAATATTCTGACAAAAGCACTTTAGGAGAGCAGCTCCCACCCACATCCAGTACAGTTTCTGTCAAATATCACAGACATTTTCATTTTATCCTCACAATGGTTGCAAAATCGCTTTTTTTTTGTCTCTAACAGACAAACCATATTAGACATTTGAAAAAAAAAGTGTAAATATGTATTAAGTCACAGGAATAGGAACATCCATGATGTCTTTGATTACGAAACATCTCTTTAAAAAATAATTAAAGCCAACGTTACCGTCGTTGATGGAAGCACATGCTCACAACACACACATCATATGCACACGAGAGAGAGAGAGGGTGGTGAAGGAGGAGCGGCGTGGTGCGGGAAAAGTGGATATGGAGGTGGGGGTTGGGGTAGAGGTCAACACAAAACTGCACAGCGATATGCCTACCAAGCCCCTCCTAATGATGAGTTTCAAATGTCGTGCAAAAGAAAGGACATTTTCTGTCATCAATGGACCTGTATTGGTAAGAGCTGTATGTGCGTGCGCAGGGGGGGGGGTGGAAAAGGGGGCGTGAGGGTGAGGGTGATGGAAAGAGGAGCAGATCACATACCTGTGTGTGGATAGCAAAGATGTGCCTGCGCTGACTACATTTTTTTCCATGTTTGTATACATCACGTGTGATATTGATCATTTGGCTTGATCGGCTCTTTCGTCGTGTACCGTTATTTGATCCAGAAATTATGAACTGTTGATTTCTATCAGGGGTTGAAGAGGGAAGGCCCAAATATCTGCTCCCCAGGGCTCAGCTGGATGACGAGGAGTTTTGATGGACCTTTCTTTGTTGTATACCACCGAGTGTGTTCAGCCTTCCACAAAGGTGCCAGAGCGAGACACTGAAAACAAACCTAGAGCGAAAACTCCGGGTTCGGGAATGAGTGCTTCAGACAGAGTTCTCCACATCTCATACAAAGAACATAAAACATTCGAACAAACAGTTCACGACTTCGTTAACGGATGCTTCAGACGGCTTCACCAGAGCCCACGCAGAGAACACGGGACAGACGGCTATGCAGCAAGTCAGCACGTAGGCTGGTAGACCGCTGTCTCCTCGCTGTAGCCGGAAATATGAAGCACACCTGGAATAGGCATGGATCTCGCCTTGACTCCCTGTCCAAGACCATCCCACGGGGGGCCGGTGGAGGGAGATGTCTTGGAGGCGGATAGATGAGGAACTTGTGAAAGGCTGCACTGGGTGACGTCACCTTAGTCCGTATGTGTGTGTGTATGACTGAGGACAGGGACCCAAGGGGATCCCTGGCTGCCCAAAGGCTCGTCATGGCAGCCCCACCACCTGCTGTCCTGGGATGAAGAGGAGGATTGTTCCC
>CM031595.1:65308233-65325733 GCA_018398815.1 Conus ventricosus | reverse complement strand
ATTTTCCACCATTGTTTTGTTGGGAGCGTTCTCGGTACAGTGTCGGTGTTGAAGCAAGAGGGAAGCTCCCATGGTAACTGCGGGAGAACGATTGCGGCTGTCAATAATGCCAACAGCAGACCGAATGATGGCCACTTCTAGGCCTAGTCGCAAGTCGATCCTAGTGTCAAGCACAGCACAGAACCACACACACGCACGCACGCACGCACGCACACACGCACGCACGCACGCACGCACGCACGCACGCACACACACACACACACACACACACACACACACACATTATAAAATGAGTACAAAAAGAAGAGGAATAAATGACATGATGGATGAAAGAATGAATGAAAATGTAGATGAATAAATAAAAGCGAGTGAGCGGATGAAGCAAAAGAACTGAAAGAATAAGGATATAACGTAGATTATAAACAAAAATATGAAATTCTGGGGTTGAGAGAGAGAGAGAGAGAGAGAGAGAGAGAGAGAGAGAGAGAGAGAGAGAGAGAGAGAGAGAGGAGAGATGTACAGTGCCCTCTCAAGCAGACCACAAACAGACCAGGGTCAAGGATCATTTCTCCTGTGTGTTGCCACGTGTTTGCTCCGTTTAGCTGGTGGCCTTGTCACTCAAAAACTTATTTTCTAGATTTTAAAAGAAATCAATCCAAGTGGCTCGTCTACTTCATCTTACCGAAGATTTCCGAGCTGAGTAGAAGACCTGTTTGTAGTTGGTTATATCTGTACATAAAAGATGTCAGTTCTGACAAGTGTATTGAGAAAATGTGTTATTTTTCATACTTTGATATTTTCAATATCATTTCATATTAACAGGACCAATGGTAAGACACAGTACATTGTTGACAATTCTAATAATCCAGAGCCAGCTTTTGCATTGGAAATGAAGAAAAAAAATGTCTGGCTGACGACTTGTCTCTTTCCGCAGGTGAGTAATGTACATGATTTTCCCTATTTCCCATGATAGTCATGGAAACAAATTATGGATTCTGGATTCAGTCACGTTCTTATGGACATGCAGTTGTTTCTCGTAGCATTCAGATACATATGATTCATCTCCGTCCATCTGACTGAACTATTCGCGCTGTCTTCTAGACTGGATGTCATTTCCTAAATGCCAGAGGAGGACGATGCGTTCCACTGGCTTAAAACTTTAAGGACTAGTTGTGTCCAAACCAAAGTCTGTAAGAAGTCGTGAGTAAGAGTAACCGGAGCAAACTGGTTTATAGTCGACCCATAATTCATAATGAGATTTAGTTAGTAATATGAACTATTAATAGAATACACATCGACAATTATAATAGTACATTGTTCGTTAAGCAGTATCAATCTAAACCGCCCACTAACTACGATTTAGAAGCATTGACATGAACTAGTTATTGTCTTTCAGATTGATTGGAATGGATTGGTGCGTGCTTTCAGAAAAGTCACATGTAGCAACTTCTTCAGGAACAGAGAATATTCTTCCAACATTGAAAATGTTTGCCAAATCAACTAAAACAACTCTGTGAGTCCATTATCATTGATCCTAAAAAGCCGTCCATCAATTATCCACGCAAGAGCAGTGTGGTAGAGATGGTTTTCCATGAAACCTGGCTGCTCTGGCACATTAAAAAAAAGTATCACAAAAGTATGAAAGAGAACACACACTATTTTGAGAGAAAAAAAAAGTAATCCACAAGAGGGATTTCCAAGAAGTCTCGAGCCGAGGCTGTTTGTCAATGGTGAGGAAGACAGGATAAACAAGAGCATTTAAAATGGGAACGAATTCACACAAGTTTAAGAGGGGACATGCTTGGGATGACGAGTGAAAGGGGATGCTTTGGATGAATAAAACTACACGTATTTCAATACATATTTACATTTTTGGATGTGCTTCTTCAGAGGTATCTGTCCAACTGATAATATAGAAACTGGTCTTTAGTTCGGGGGTTTCGGTCTCCATTTGTTTGCGCACGGGATAACTTCCACTGCTGAAAGCGTATACCAGATAATGCATTTTCTTTTTCGATTGTGCATCTTTGTAAAAAAAAATCTGTTTCTTCCTGGAGTAGAGAGATCTTCCTTATTTTGACTCATCGTTCATATGTATATATACTGTCATGGGAGGAATGGACACTGTTAGCTGAATGTAGGGCCTGGCTGACATAGCGGGTGATCCGTTGCTCTCTTGAAGAAAGGATCCAAGTGTTCAATACCTGCATGAGGGCCTGGTTGACATGGCGATGATCCGCTGCTCTCTTGAAAAAGAGGATCCAAGTGTTCAATATCCGCATGAGACAGCCAAGCTAGGGAGATTTTCTTATCCGAGTCAATATCAGACAGACTAAATCCCTCCAAAACTTCGAAACAGATTTCGTATGTAACCGCGCATATTAAAAAAAAACAAGATGCAAAGCATATAAACGTACTCCCAGTTTATCCTGAATACACGTGATATATTCCATAAAGAGGAAAAACCGTCTTGGGCTGGTGCAACCGTTAGTTATGGCTATTCTGGTAAACATCGGCATCATCTGTGACCTATAATGAACATACTTACAAATTTCAGAAAGATCGGCCAAGAACTTTGTGAGATTTTCCATAAAGAAGAAAACCATTATGGACCGTTAGTAACGGCTATAACGGTAAACTTAAACATCGGCATCATCCGTGACCCATAAAGAACATACCTACAAATTTTCAGAAAGATCGGCCTCGTACTTTCTGAGATATTCCATAGAAAAGAAAACCCGTTGTGGGTTGTTATGGCCGTTAGTAACGGCTATAACGGTAAACTTAAACATCGGGCATCATCCCTGACGCATAATGAACATACCTACTCATTTTCACAAAGAATGGCCAAGTACTTTCTGAGATATCCATAAAGAAGAAAAACCGTTACAGGCCGTTACAACCGTTAGTAACGGCTATAACGGTAAACTAAAACATCGGGCATTATCCGTGACCCATAATGAACACACCTGCTAATTTTCACAAAGATCGGCCAAGTACTTTCTGAGATATTCCATGAAGAAGAAATACCGTTACAGACCGTTACAGCCGTTAGTAACGGCTATAACGGTAATCTAAAATGTCGGCATTATTCGAGACCCAAAATGAACATACCTACAAATTTTAGAAAGATCGCCAAGTACTTCTGAGATATTCCATAAAGAAGAAAAACCGTTACAGGCCGTGACAGCCGTTAGTAACGGCAATAGCGGGGTAAACTAAAACATCGGACATTATCTGTGACCCATAATGAACATACCTGCTCATTTTCACAAAGATCGGCCAAGTACTTTCTGAGATATTCCATAAAGAAGAAAAAAACCCGTTACAGGCCGTTACAGCCATTAGTAACGGCCATAACGGTAAACTAAAACATCAGGCATTATTTATGACCCATAATGAACATACCTACAATTTTTTTAGAAAGATCATCCAAGTACTTTCTGAGTTATTCCATAAAGAAGAAAAACCGTTACAGGCCGTTACAGCCGTTAGTAACTGCTATAACGGGTAAACTAAAACATCGGCATCATCCGTGACCCATAATGAATATACCTCCTCATTTTCACAAAGATCGGCCAAGTATTTTCTGAGATACTCCATAAAGAAGAAAAAGCGTTACATGCCGTAACAGCCATTAGTAACGGCTGTAACGGTAAACTAAAACATCGGGAATTATTTGTGACTCATAATGTACATACCTACAAAATTTCAGAAAGATCAGCCAAGTACTTTCTGAGATATTCTATAAAGAAGAAAAACCGCCACAGGCCGTTACAGTCGTTAGTAACCGCTATAACGGGTAAACTAAAACATCGGGCATCATCCGTGACCCATAGTGAACATACCTGCTAATATTCACAAAGATCGACCAAGTACTTCCTGATATATTCCATAATGAAAAAAAAACCGTTACAGGCCGTTACAGCCGTTAGTAACGGCTATAACGGTAAACTAAAAATCAGGCATCATCCGTGATCCATAATGAACATACCTACAAATTTTCAGAAAGATCGACAAAGTACTTCCTGATATATTCCATAATGGAAAAACCGTTACAGGCCGTTACAGCCGTTAGTACACGGCTATAAGGGTAAGCTAAAAATCAGGCATCATCCGTGATCCATAATGAACATACCTACAAATTTTCAGAAAAATTCGACAAAGTACTTTCTGAGATATCCATAAAGAAGAAAAACCGTTACAGCCGTTACAGTCGTTAGTAACGGCTATAACGGTAAACTAAAACATCGGCATCATCCGTGACCCATAATGAACATACCTGCTCATTTTCACAAAGATCGGCCAAGTACTTTCTGAGTATTCCATGAAGAAGAAAACCCGTTACAGACCGTTACAGACGTTAGTAACGGCCATAACGGTAAACTAAAACATCAGGCATTATTTGTGACCCATAATGAACATACCTACAATTTTTTTTAGAAAGATCATCCAAGTACTTTCTGAGTTATTCCATAAAGAAAAAACCGTTACAGGCCAAAAAAACCGTTACAGGCCGTTACAGCCGTTAGTAACTGCTATAAGGGGGTAAACTAAAACATCGAGCATCATCCGTGACCCATAATGAACATGCCTGCTTTTTTTTCACAAAGATCGGCCAAGTATTTTCTGAGATACTCCATAAAGAAGAAAAAGCGTTACAGGCCGTAACAGCCATTATAACGGCTGTAACGGTAAACTAAAACATCGGGAATTATTTGTGACTCATAATGTACATACCTACAAAATTTCAGAAAGATCGGCCTCGTACTTTCTGAGATATTCTATAAAGAAGAAAAACCGTCACAGGCCGTTACAGTCGTTAGTAGCCGCTATAACGGGGTAAACTAAAACATCGGCATCATCCGTGACCCATAGTGAACATACCTGCTAATATTCACAAAGATCGACCAAGTACTTCCTCATATATTCCATAATGAAAAAAAACCGTTACAGGCCGTTACAGCCGTTAGTAAGGGCTATAAAGGTAAACTAAAAATCAGGCATCATCCGTGATCCATAATGAACATACCTACAAATTTTCAGAAAGATCGACAAAGTACTTTCTGAGATATTCCATAAAGAAGAAAAACCGTTACAGACCGTTACAACCGTTGGTAACGGCTATAACGGTAAACTAAAACATCGGGCATCATCCGTGATCCATAATGAACATACCTGCTCATTTTCACAAAGATCGGCCAAATACTTTCTGAATATTCCATGAAGAAGAAAAACCGTTACAGACCGTTACAGCCGTTAGTAACGGCTATACCGGTAATCTAAAATGTCGGGCATTATTCCAGACCCATAATGAACATACCTACAAATTTTTAGAAAGATCGGCCAAGTACTTCTGAGATATTCCATAAAGAAGAAAAACCGTACAGGCCGTGACAGCCGTTAGTAACGGCTATAGCGGGGTAAACTAAAACATCGGACATTATCTGTGACCCATAATGAACATACCTGCTCATTTTACAAAGATTGGCCAAGTACTTTCTGAGATATACCATAAAGAGAAAAACCGTTACAGGCCGTTACAGCCATTAGTAACGGCTATAACGGTAAACTAAAACATCGGGCATAATCCATGACCCATAATGAACAAACCTACAAATTTTAGAAAGATCGGCCAAGTACTTTCTGGATATGCCATAAAGAAAAAAACCGTTACAGGTCGTTACAGCCGTTAGTAACGGCTATAACGGGGTAAACTAAATCATCGGACATTATCTGTGACCCATAATGAACATACCTGCTCATTTTCACAAAGATTGGCCAAGTACTTTCTGAGATATTCCATAAAGAAGAAAAACCGTTACATGCCGTTACAGCCGTTAGTAACGGTTATAACGGTAAATTAAAACATCGGTCATCATCCGTGACCCATAATGAACATACCTACAAATTTTCAGAAAGAATCGGCCCAGTAGTTTTGTCTGGAGCGAGGGGAACACATTTTGACCACGGACGGACGGACAGACACGCAGACACACAGACAGCATTTCTTCGTTCCCATTCTAAAGTACTCCCTGTTCTATAAGAACTGGGAGTACAAAAAGAGTTTCGTGCATGTTATCCCAGTCCATCTTTGTAGAAGAGTAGTTTCTTTGTCATGTACCAGCAGGATGGATCAGACGAGCGCACGTATATACGCGCGTATGCACACACAGTGAGAGAGAGAGAGAGAGAGAGAGAGAGAGAGAGAGAGAAGATGAAGAAGGCACGTCCCCCCCCCTTCCTCCCCCCCCCCCCCCCCCCCGCTCCCACTACACTCACACTACTCGCTAATGTTTCTAGACATTATCCACGAAGACACAACATGGCGACCACAATGAGATTAGAACGGCGACATACGTAAAATATAACCAGTCATGGACCTCAGATTCTGACTGAGAAATGAATTACAAGAAGACGTTTTCATTATAGTAGGCATGTACTAGCTCTAAATCGTGATCTTTCCACCTATTATACTGAGTGAAGCGTTGGAAATATTTCGGAGATAGTTACGATGAGAGAGAGAGACACACACACACGATAGTTACGATGAGAGAGAGACACACACACACAGAGACAGAAGCAGAGAGACAGAAAGTCGCCATGCTGCCAATCACTAATTGCGGACCGCATGTCAATCAACACACCATTCACCAAAGCACGGCAATTGATTGAACACGCACTGATGGTGTGACAACCCAGGCAACAAACAAAATTAACCGGAACCTGCGTGTGCGTGTTAGGGGTGGCGGTGGCAGTGGAGGAGGAGGAAGGAGAGGGGAGTGGGGGAAAAAGGAGAGGGGCAGAGAGAGAGAGAGGAGAAGGGATGGCACGTGTTGCGGTGTTGTACATTTCCTCATCAAAAGAAAGGTGGAAAAGTACGGTCAAAAGAATCAAGGGAAAGGGGGTGGGGTAGGGGTGTAGGGTCGGGGAAAAGTGATAGTTTTGAAGACTGACTCGCCGCAATAAGTACTTTTCAGTTCAATAGACGACAGAGTTCTTTCCCTTTCTAGTTGTCCTGGTCAGTTAGCAGGCTGGTTTGGTTAAGCGCCGGGGGTAGGGGTGGGAGGGGGGAGAGACAGACAGAGAGAGAGAGATAGATAGAAGGGCAGAAAGAGACAGAGACAGATAGATTGCCAGACAGACAGATAGGTAGGTAGACAGACCGATTGACAGACTAAATTGTTTGTTTGCTAGTTGATGTGCAAATCTCTCTTTCTCTCTTCCTGTCTGTCTGTCTGTCGTCTGTCTGTCTCTCTCTCTCTCTTCTCTCTCATCTCTCTCTCTCTCTCTCTCTCTCTTAAAAAAAAGTTCTAAAACTTCACACAGAATAATCGACGGAAAGATCATTTTGCACGAAAAGACTGATACTAATTAAACAAGATTAGGTACAATGCTGACATTGAATCTGGACACTTCTTGTTACTGCACTATCTTTCTCATACGAATAACGCAATTACAGTCTGGAGTAGCGGCTTGTGCTTAATCATATCAAAAGGATTCATTTTTTGCAGAGGATTCTTCTTTTCAATCCGTTGTGAGGGTCAGTCTCCAATGACGAACACTGGAAAATGTCCATACACGTAGGATCCTGAACTTGTATTTCATAGAGATGTTGTTGTGCTTCTATACAGGTTTCAGTCTGGACAGTTCTAAGATTGTCTTTTCTGCCTATCAGATAGTTCTGGTTCGGTCCTTTATTGCTCATGAAGGGTTCCAGGTAAGTACAGTACCATGCATCTAACCATTGACGGTTATGTTTATATAAGTACTGATGACGGTCATGTGGCTGTCCATCAGCTTCGTCTCCATGGCGTTGATTCCCATGCTGTATCTTGTTAATGTTTTTTTTTTTTTGTTTTTTTTTTGCTGTCCCAACTTCTGCGCCACCTCAGAGGCAATGCACCCACGCCGCTCATTCCGACACCCCGTCCACAGCCACAGCCCGGTCGGCCCCGCCGCAGCCCCGGCACCAGCAATCCACAGGGAGCAGTCAATGTCAAGTCGTCAAGAGGCAACCCACCGGAGGAGACACTGCACTGCTGCCGAGTCACTTCGGTGGTGTTCAGTGGCGCCTGTTCTGATCTAACATACGCAGGACACCACCTACTAAGCCCTCTACTGACGACAATAATTGCTTAGTCGCGGAGCCGGCGTGAGTGAGCTCTCCCTCCGAGGGCGCCACCACGTCCGTCCAACGACAGCCCCCATGGACCCGCCGATACCAGTGACCCCGACGGAACCAAACCAAGGCCACAGACGTGGAGAGGACATCGAAACTGAGTGTCACCATGAGAGTAAGGCATGAAGGGCCACAGAATTTGAGACATTTTTTAATGCTGATCAATGAGAATGAGGATGATTAAGATGATACTACGGATTTCCATTTCGGTCTGAGACTACATGACAGGGCTGTACTCTACGCTTCCTTTCATAATATATCCCGGCGTCAACCAGGGCCGAGAGATACAGGCACCTGCAGTGTTGGTCAAGGAATTTGAGCAACACTCTCAGAGACGCATCCATTAAGTGGATGAAACTCGACTGTGTGGTTCCAGTCTTCCCAACTGAGTCCGCAGCAACTCAACTCTGGGTAGGAGCCGGTCGGGCAGAAAAACCCACATGACTTCTGATGGATTCGAACCCACGACCTCCCAGCCGGGAGTCCGCGACGCTAACCACTCCGCCACGGCGGCTGGTATCTTGTTAATGTTTTATCTAGCCTTTGAAAACAAAATGCCGACTTTTCGTTGCCTGCCCGCCAGGCTATCGATGTCATCTGTGAAGCAAACGTTCCTGATGGTTCTTTCCCAGTGTGGACTGCGCTGACATGATCTTCAACTGCATCAGTCATTCCAGAATATGTTGAAAAGTGTGAGAGACAGAACGCAACCCTGACGAACTCCGATTGAAGTGTGGAACCTCTCCGCAGTTACAGTCGGTGTGAGAACAGCAATGGTCGCTCTGGCGTATTGTTGCTAGATGGCGCTGACAAGCTTTTGCCCGATGTAAGATTTCTCCAGCGTCACCCAGACTCCGTCGAACGCCTTCGTGACATCTATAAAAAGGTGAAAGAACTTCCTCTGGTGTCTGAATTGTTTTCAGCAAAGTGTAAGCAGGTTAAACATCTTTCTAGGGTCCTTCTACCTTCCTGAAATTCAGCCTATCCTCCAGCATTAATGTTACCTGCTTGAGGCTACATTCTGTTCAGAATAGTGTTTAAGTATTATTTTCCTGGCATGACTTATTAAACTGACATTGCGGTAGTCCTGGCAGTGTTGCGAGTTTCCCTTCATAGAAAGGGCAACGATTAGGGTTTGAGTCCATGGCGTGGGCCATTTGTGTCATGTATTACGGTCTTTTACATCAAACACACACAAACTTCGACTTACGAAATAATCGATGCCCCGAATAAGAGATTGCGTTTCTTAGGTAGGCTTTCATTGATCTTTTTCGGTCTTCATATACACACACGCGCGCACACGTACACACACACACACACACACACACACACACACACACACACACACACACACATATATATATATATATATATATATATATATATAATATCTGTCAATGATGTTAAAAGGAAGGTTAAAACTCAAGGTTAAAACTCGACAAATTTGTTTCTAGCGGCGTTGCGCTGTCATCAGGATGGTTTTTGTTTGCCCACCGCCGATGTTATATAGCGTGTGGGCTCACGTTTGCGGTTGTTTGCACGTGCGGGTTGGCTGCACGTGTTTTTTGGGCTTTCAGGTTTTTGTTTTGGATGTGTTCACTACAATACAACCCGGACAACAACACAAATGAAAGCAAGAAAAATAGGAAAAGAAAAATCATATGGTATAACCCCCCATACGACGGGAAACTCAAAACAAACATAGGGAAAGAATTCTTCAAAATCCTAGCAACTTCATTTCCAAAAGAGCACAAACTGTCCAAAATATTTAACAAAAACACTGTCAAACTATCGTACTCATGTATGCCCAACCTCAAAAACCTGATTGACGCATCCAACAAAATGAAAATCAACACAGCAAAGAAGGGTGAAGAAAGGAAATCTTGCAATTGCACGAGAAAGGAGCAGTGCCCACTAAACAATAAATGTCTCCACAACAACATTGTATACCAGGCTACTGTAACATCAGAAAATGAAAAAGAAACATACATAGGGATCACTGAAAACCACTTCAAAACCAGATATGCAAACCACAAACAGTCATTCAATAAAGAAAAATAATAAAAACCAAACAGAACTGAGCAAATATATCTGGAAACTTAAAGACGCAAAAACAAGCTACAATATATCCTGGAAAATCATAAAAAGAGCATCACCATACAGCAATGTTTCAAAAAGGTGCAACCTATGTTTAACTGAAAAATGGTTAATACTATGCAAACCACACTTAGCAACGTTAAACACCAAAACAGAAATAGTAAACAACTGCAGGCATAAATGGAAATCGTTGTTAGTGAACACATCCAAAACAAAAACCTGAAAGCCCCAAAAAACACGTGCAGCCAACCCGCACGTGCAAACAACCGCAAACGTGAGCCCACACGCTATATAACATCGGCGGTGGGCAAACAAAAAACCATCCTGATGACAGCGCAACGCCGCTAGAAACAAATTTGTCGAGTTTTAACCTTGAGTTTTAACCTTCCTTTTAACATCATTGACAAATGTTGCTCCCCAAGGGGTCGAGCACTTTTAAAATCATTTTAGGCTCTTTGGTGATATTCATCTATAATATATATATATATATATATATAAATATATATAATATAATATATATATGTATATATATATATATAATAAAGAGAGAGAGAGAGAGAGAGAGAGAGAGAGAGAGAGAGAGAGAGAGAGAGAGAGAAAGTACACGTACATGTGATTGTGTTCTAACAAGTGCAAAAACACCGAGACACAGTAACTGATATTCAAATTGCAACACCTTTCAAAAGTTCCGATTTTCTTTAATAAGAAGTGTGTTGTGTGTGTGTGTGTGTGTGTGTGTGTGTGTGTGTGAAATCTGTTGTCTGCCTGCCTGCCTGTCTGTCTGTCTGACTGTCTGTCTCTCTCTGTCTCTTTGTCTCTCTGTCTCTCTGTCTATCTGTCTCTCTCTCTCTCTCTCTCTCTCTCTCTCTCTCTCTCTCTCCTCTCTCACTGTCAATCTGTCTCTCTCTGTCTGTCTGTCTCTGTCTGTCTGTCTGTCTCTGTCTCTCTGTCTCTGTCTCTCTCTCTCTCTCTCTCTCTCTCTCTCTCTGATACAACAGAGCTTTGGTTGGAATCTTCTTTTATGCATTATTTATCAATAATTATGCCGGTGCACATATTGCAGAACGACATCACCTGTCACCTCCGATGACAGCTCTCATTATTGTGGAAATATTGCAATATAAAATGTGCATAGAAAATCATCATCACAACCAGCAATGCGTTACGTATCACACCAGTGTTTCCAGGACCACTGAATCGGACACCACACAAACATTATGGGTCTTTACTTCCAGTCGATAACAAATAGTGAAAGACAAACCGAAAGCGGCTCATTTCAAAATCAAATGAATGAAAACTCGTTTGTAAAGATCATTTGAGAAAGGTGTCATTGAAATGGCAGTCATTTTAAAATCATTTTGACACCATTTTGCGAGGAAACTAATACTTATTAAACAAGATTAGGTGCTATGTTGACACTGATATCTGGACACGGTTTTTTGTTTTGTTTGTTTCTTTGTTTTTTTCTTTGTTTGTTTGGTTTCAGTTCACTGTCTCTCCCGGACGAATTACGCATCAACAGTCCGGAGTGGTGCTGATACGTAATCATATCAAAGGATTCAATATTTGCATAGAAGTGCAGCGAAACTGATTCTGCACGACAGCTCTAAAACCACAACCACATGAAAGTAAACAATATGTAAAATACTGCCGTCACAGTGAAACAGCGCTTCTATCCGATAAGAGCAATGAAAAAAAAAATGACATCAGAATACTTCAATGACTGCGTTTATTGTCATAACACAATTATAAATGCAACCATTCTATTTTGGTACCTGTACACATCGATCTATTCAAGCCCCCCCCCCCCCTCTCTCTCTCTCTCTCTCTCCTCTCTTCTCTCTCTCTCTCTCTCTCATTTATTTGTTTTTGTTAACCTTTGATTTGATACACACTAGGAATGAATGTGTACTATTTGTTTACAGAAATGAAGAGAGAAATGTTATCGTTCTGTTACCTCCTCCCCCCCCCCCCCCCCCCCCCCCCCCCACTTGTCTAAAGACCTCTTTGATAATGACAATAAAATACCAAAGTGTCAAAAGTCTGTCTCTCTCTCTCTCTCCTCTCTCTCTCTCTCTCTCTCTCTCTCTCTCATTTATTTGTTTTTGTTAACCTTTGATTTGATACACACTAGGATGAATGTGTACTATTTGTTTACAGGAAAGGAAGAGAGAAATGTTATTGTTCTGTTACCTCCTCCCCCCCCCCCCCCCCCCCCCCCCACTTATCTAAAGACCCTTTGATAATGACAATAAACACCAAAGTGTCAAAAGTCTCTCTCTCTCTCTCTCTCTCTCCTCTCTCTCTCTCCTCTCCTCCCCTCTCTCTCTCTCTCTCTCTCTGAGCTAAACATGCTTTGTTGTGTATTATGCAAAGATTATCTAGGTTAGGAAATAAATCTTTTCATGTATTCATCAAACTGTTTGATTCTCAAATCTAACCTGTTGCACAGTATGGTGCTGAAGTATGGGGCTTGGAAAATGCTGCGTTACACTGTGAAAAAGTCCATTTATTTGCCTTAAAAAAATTTCTAGGTGTGTCTGTCCAGACACCAAACGATTTGATTTATGGCGAAACAAGTAGATATCCAATTTATTTAAATTCTGTTATAAGATGTATAGCTTATTGGTTAAAGTTACTTGAAATGGAAGATACAAGATTACCGAAGAAAGCCTATAAGATGTTATTTGTTTTAGATATGAGGGTCAAGGTGAACTGGGTGACAAAAGTCAAAATGAGATTATATGAATTAGGGCTGGGATATGCGTGGGTTAACCAGTGTGTCGGAAACAAGACTGTATTTTTGAACATGCTTCGTACCAGGCTTATCGATTGTAGATGGCAAGACTGGAATGCTCACATTCAAGATAGTAATAGATTTGATTTATACAGACATTTCAGTCCACTACATCGTATCCCAACCTACTTATCTATTCAAATGGACTGCCATTTAAAGTACATAATGACTAGATTTAGATTTGGATTGTCTGATATTAACGTTCATCGATATTGTTATCGTAAAGAGTGGACGGAGATTGAACTTGTGTGTCCTCTGTGTACAAAGGCTCGTGAAAACGAGGTTCATTTTGTGTTTTGCTGTCCCGCCTTGGAAACACTTAGAACCCAGTTTATCCCATTAAAATATCATAGACACCGTTCTGCATTTAGGCTTATCTTACTGGTCACTTCTGCTCGCGAAGATGTAAAAAGGCAATTTGCCATCTATTTGTATAAGGCGTTCAAAATCCGCTCCATTTGCTGTGCGTGATTGATATCTTTCTCCTTTCCTTTGCGTTGAATGTTCGATTTCTTGCATTCATATGATTTTGTTCTCCTTTTAGTTGCATTACGTGTATGATTCTTGAATTCATGCATTGCACGTATATACCACCCCTTTCAAGAGGGGCTATGGCCTTTTTGAATAAATTATCCGCATCCGCATCTCTCTCTCTCTCTCTCTCTCTCTCTCTCCTCTCTCACTCTCTCTCTCTCTCTCTCTCTCTCTCCTCTCGCTGTCGCTCTCTCTCTCTCTCTCTCTCTCTCTCTCTCTCTCTCTCTCTCTCTCTCTCCTCTCTGTAGTATAGTGTGGATTTAATGGAATTGGAAGGGAATATCGTTTTCTGGGTGAATTCAAAGACAGACTTATTTTGTGTAGAATGCAAAGCTGCATTCGGCACAAGAAAACAATGACAAATATAAATGGTATTCCTTTAAGAACATTTTTTCCAGCCAGAAAGATACTTGTCTTTAATTACAAATAAACTGCACAGAGATAACCTTATAATATTTCAACCAAAGGTTAGAGGGCTTCATAACTGCAAGCGATGGTTTCTCGATGAAAACCAGGCTGAGGGTGGAAGTCCGTCGTGCGAAAAAGAAACCAAAGACGAAGTTCATTTCTTATTCCACTGCACAGCTTACAAAAATATCCGAAAGCATTGTAATGTACTTGACTCACCTTCTTACATGACTGCCTGGAATCGTATTGCAAATGTTTTGTCGAGCAACGATGACAACGTGATAATAGATCTAGCAAAATTCATATCACAAGCTATGAACACTAGAAAAAAAAACCTGAAAGAAACAACTAGTGATATATTTAATCAATCAAATGTTTATCAAAATGATGATCTGTCGTGTGCTTGTATGTGCATAAGTGTGTGAATGAGGAGGGAGAGGAAGGAGTAGAGGTGGGGTGAGGGTGGAGGGAGGGGCAGGGATGGAGGAAGCTGTCGCAATGATGTGGGCGAGGTATGGCGGGAGGGAGAAGGGAGTGGTGAGGTGAGCGATTGATTTTATAGTGTAAAGTTCAAACATGCCCCCTTATCTAAAGGGCGTAATCGCTGAATGGACAATAAAATATTTGTCATTGTAATTCTCTCTCTCTCTCTCTCTCTCTCTCTCTCTCTCTCTATATATATATATATATATATATATATATATATATATATATATATATATATATATATATATATATATATGGGGTTGCTGTTGGATTCTTTTTTGAACCCTTGGTGGTGAGAACACCACAGAATTATGGACTGTGGTGTGTCTCTATTTGACGGCAAGAGCACAGACACAATCGGCCGTGTCTCCCTGATGAGTCCGATCCAGCGGACGAAAGGCCTAGGAGCAGGCAATACAAATAGATCTGCCTTCGAGAGGGATTGCAATGGTTCCCTCAGGCAGCTAATGAAGGATTTCTCATATTTATAATACATTCCCCCCATTTTCTTCATCTCCAAACTTTTTTTTCCTCCCTAAAAGTTCAAATCTTTGCCTAGTCATTATATAATGACTGAGGAATTGTTAGCCTGCACTTGTTTCCCCCCCCCCCCCCCCCCTACTTAATTGTTCAGCATTATATTGTTTGGTCAATCAGTGGGAGATTGCATCTCTTAGGAGATCCAAGTAAAGGTTGTTTTGCACAATTCTTAGCCACTGACAATGCTTGAGTTATTGAACAGCAGAGCTGGCCACTCCGACTGTTCCGTGTCTTTTGATCTCCCTTGCATCCTTGGATGGGTCCTCAAGCATAGGCTCAAGGATTTTCCCCTACATTTTATACTGTTTGCATAAAGTTTTTGTTTTGTTTTTTGCAACTTTTTCCCCTCTCCACATTTTCGTTTTGTTCCATCTACTACCCTTCGCTGGCTGCTTTGGGGTTGCTGTTGGATTCGTTTTTGAACCCTTGGTGGTGAAAACACCACAGAATTATGGACTGTGGTGTGTCTCTATTTGAAGGCAAGAGCACAGACACAATCAGCCGTGTCTCCCTGATGAGTCCGATCCAGCGGACGAAAGGCCTAGGAGCAGGCAATACAAATAGATCTGCCTTCGAGAGGGATTGCAATGGTTCCCTCAGGCAGCTAATGAAGGATTTCTCATATTTATAATATATTTCCCCCCCATTTTCTTCATCTCCAATTTTTTTTCCTCTCTAAAAGTTCAAATCTTTGCCAAGTCATTATATAATGACTGAGAAATTGTCAGCCTGCACTTGTTTTCCCCCACTACTTAATTGTTCAGCAATATGTATATAGTTAGATCTGCCTTTGAGAGGGATTGCGATGGTTCTCTCATGCAGCTAGCGAAGGATTTTCATAATATACATTTTCCCAGTTTCTTCTTCCTTTTTTTAAAATTTCAAATCTTTGCCTTACTATAATGATGGAAGAATTGTTAACCTACACTTGTTTTCCCCCACTACTTAATTGTTCAGCATTATATATATATATATATATATATATATATATATATATATATTTGCCTCTTTCTTCCTCAGTCAAAGCAGGTCATTTTTCTTCTTCAGTGAAGTGTCATTGGGGCACACTGAAGAACTGTTCACCAGGTTCCTCCAGCTCTGTCGATCATGTGCCCAGCCCTGGATCTCTGCAATGAACCTGTTCCGGAAGTAAGAAATCAGGGGAAGCTAACGCTTGAATTTTCATTGCGAACAGAGCTACCTTTTCTAATTTTACGTGCGAAGTAAGTAAGTAAATAGGGAGTCAAATATTTGATACGAAGCACACGCCATAATAACGATCAGGACATTGTCTGCATTACAGACGCATTGTTTTAGATCCATGTTTTGGCATTTTCTCTCTTTGATTGATCAGTTATGCTGACTACTGGGGCGAAATTGCTTATGGAGTGCACACCAGCGACATCTGTCCCATGAAACCGGCGAGGTCACTCTCGCTGAACACGAGCTCTGATCAATTATCTCCCATGCTGATTTCCGAACATCGTCTATCGTCAGTATCCACTTTACAATATTGTCAGTCCCCCTTTTCCCCCTGTCTCCTCCTCCGTCTTCCTCTCTTATCAGTGCTCTGGAGGGTTGTTTCAGAAAAGCCACTGGATCTTGTCACGTGGCCATAGCAACGTAGTATTTCTATTTTGGTTCCTTTATTTGCTAATGATGGATTCCAGGCAAGTGAATCGTTGTATAGTACCAAGCTTCTGGACATTGACGGTTACAATAGTAATGATGATGAGCATGCGGCTGTCCCTCTGTTTGGTCTTCACGGTGCTGATTCCCTTGCCACATCTTGTTGATGTTTTATCCAGCCTTGTAGCAAGCTTGGTGAGTTTTCGTTGACAGCCCGCCAGAACATCGATGTCGTCCGTGAGGCAAAGGTTCCTCTCCAGTGTTCACTGTCCTGACGTGATCTTCAAATACATCTGTCATAAAGCGTTCCAGAATATGTTTGAAAACGTCAGAGATAGAATGCAGCCCTGACGAACTCCGACTGCAGTCTAAGACTTCTCTGCAGTTGCAGCCTGTGTGAGTACATAATTGTTGATTTGGCGTATTGCTGCAGGATGGCGCTAATAAGCTTGTGCCCGATGGAGGATTTCTCCCAGACTCTGTCGAATGTCTTTTCGACGTCTATAAAGATGTGATAGAACTCGCTCTGATATTTGAGATCCTTCGACAAAGTGCATGCAGGTTAAACATCTTTTAATGGTGCTTCTACCTTTGCAAAATCCAACCTATTCTTCGGTTTAACGTATCTGCTTGAGGCTGCAATCTTTTCAGAATTACTTTCCTGGCATGACTTATCAAACTGACATTGCAGCAGTTCTGGCGGTGCTGGGAGTTTCCCTTCATGGAAAGGGCAACGATTAGGGTTTGAGACAATGGCTAGACCTTACGTGTCATTCATTACGGTCTTTTGAATTCAACACACACAATTTTCGACTTACGTAATAAAC
>CM031595.1:65273233-65305733 GCA_018398815.1 Conus ventricosus | reverse complement strand
AACACTCTGGTAGCCTATCTGTTCGCAGTCATCGTGTTCAGTCAAACCCTCTGGTAGCCTATCTGTTCGCAGTCATCGTGTTCAGTCAGACACCCTGGTAGCCTATCTGTTCACAGTCATCGTGTTCAGTCAGACACTCTGGCAGCCTATCTGTTCGCAGTCATCGTGTTCAGTTAGACACTCTGGTAGCCTATCTGTTCGCAGTCATCGTGTTCAGTCAGACACTCTGGTAGCCTATCTGTTCGCAGTCATCGTGTTCAGTCAGACACTCTGGTAGCCTATCTGTTCGCAGTCATCGTGTTCAATCAAACACTCTGGTAGCCTATCTGTTCGCAGTCATCGTGTTCAATCAAAAACTCTGGCAGCCTATCTGTTCGCAGTCATCGTGTTCAGTCAGACACTCTGGTAGCCTATCTGTTCGCAGTCGTCGTGTTCAGTCAAACACTCTGGTAGCCTATCTGTTCGCAGTCATTGTGTTCAATCAAACACTCTGTACCCCATCTGTTCGCAGTCATTGTGTTCAGTCAGACACTCTGGTAGCCTATCTGTTCGCAGTCATCGTGTTCAATCAAACACTCTGGTAGCCTAGCTGTTCGCAGTCATCGTGTTCAATCAAAACACTCTGGTAGCCTATCTGTTCGCAGTCATTGTGTTCAGTCAGACACCCTGGTAGCCTATCTGTTCGCAGTCATCGTGTTCAGTCAGACACCCTGGTAGCCTATCTGTTCACAGTCATCGTGTTCAGTCAGACACTCTGGCAGCCTATCTGTTCGCAGTCATCGTGTTCAGTTAGACACTCTGGTAGCCTATCTGTTCGCAGTCATCGTGTTCAGTCAGACACTCTGGTAGCCTATCTGTTCGCAGTCATCGTGTTCAGTCAGACACTCTGGTAGCCTATCTGTTCGCAGTCATCGTGTTCAATCAAACACTCTGGTAGCCTATCTGTTCGCAGTCATCGTGTTCAATCAAAAAACTCTGGCAGCCTATCTGTTCGCAGTCATCGTGTTCAGTCAGACACTCTGGTAGCCTATCTGTTCGCAGTCGTCGTGTTCAGTCAAACACTCTGGTAGCCTATCTGTTCGCAGTCATTGTGTTCAGTCAGACACTCTCGTAGCCTATCTGTTCGCAGTCATCGTGTTCAATCAAACACTCTGGTACCCCATCTGTTCGCAGTCATTGTGTTCAGTCAGACACTCTGGAAAGCCTATCTGTTCGCAGTCATCGTGTTCAATCAACACTCTGGTAGCCTAGCTGTTCGCAGTCATCGTGTTCAATCAAACACTCTGGTAGCCTATCTGTTCGCAGTCATTGTGTTCAGTCAGACACCCTGGTAGCCTATCTGTTCGCAGTCATCGTGTTCAGTCAGACACCCTGGTAGCCTATCTGTTCACAGTCATCGTGTTCAGTCAGACACTCTGGCAGCCTATCTGTTCGCAGTCATCGTGTTCAGTTAGACACTCTGGTAGCCTATCTGTTCGCAGTCATCGTGTTCAGTCAGACACTCTGGTAGCCTATCTGTTCGCAGTCATCGTGTTCAGTCAGACACTCTGGTAGCCTATCTGTTCGCAGTCATCGTGTTCAGTCAGACACCCTGGTAACCTATCTGTTCGCAGTCATCGTGTTCAGTCAGACACTCTGATAGCCTATCTGTTCGCAGTTATCGTGTTCAGTCAGACACTCTGGTAGCCTATCTGTTCGCAGTCGTATTCAATCAAACACTCAGGTAGCCTATCTGTTCGCAGTTGTCTTCAATCAAACACTCTGGTAGCCTATCTGTTCGCAGTCGTCGTGTTCAGTCAGACACTCTGGTAGCCTATCTGTTCGCAGTCATCGTGTTCAGTCAGACACTCTGGTAGCCTATCTGTTCGCAGTCATCGTGTTCAATCAAACACTCTGGTAGCCTATCTGTTCGCAGTCATCGTGTTCAATCAAAAACTCTGGCAGCCTATCTGTTCGCAGTCATCGTGTTCAGTCAGACACTCTGGTAGCCTATCTGTTCGCAGTCGTCGTGTTCAGTCAAACACTCTGGTAGCCTATCTGTTCGCAGTCATTGTGTTCAGTCAGACACTCTCGTAGCCTATCTGTTCGCAGTCATCGTGTTCAATCAAACACTCTGGTACCCATCTGTTCGCAGTCATTGTGTTCAGTCAGACACTCTGGTAGCCTATCTGTTCGCAGTCATCGTGTTCAATCAAACACTCTGGTACCCCATCTGTTCGCAGTCATTGTGTTCAGTCAGACACCCTGGTAGCCTATCTGTTCGCAGTCATCGTGTTCAATCAAACACTCTGGTACCCATCTGTTCGCAGTCATCGTGTTCAGTCAGACACTCTGGTAGCCTATCTGTTCGCAGTCATCGTGTTCAATCAAACACTCTGGTACCCCATCTGTTCGCAGTCATCGTGTTCAGTCAAACACTCTGGTAGCCTATCTGTTCGCAGTCGTCGTGTTCAGTCAGACACTCTGATAGCCTATCTGTTCGCAGTCATCGTGTTCGTCAGACACTCTGGTAGCCTATCTGTTCGCCTTTTCTTGACGGACACGTCGCAAAGTATTCGAAATGTGCATCATAAAAACCTGGATGTCATCCATTAGTGCTGTTTTCGGTAAAATACTTGACGTTATAGTCTGTTCGGTGCATGCATATCGTGTTTTTCCACTCTCTTCTACTTTGTTTTTATGTCATTTGACAACATTGTAAAATGTGCTATGTATTCCTATAATTTGTGTACAGAGTTGTCGTTATTGATGCAAGAAAGACTTTTATTTACTACTTCAGCGAAGCCTTAAAGAATAAATGATACACTGATATAAGATTCGTTTAATTAAGTTTGGCAATATGTGCTTATTTGTGGTCTTTTTTATTTTTGTCTTCAGTAATACATGTTTTACACGTGCATCTCAGTACATTTTCAAAGATCCCATCTTTATAGAATGTATCCTAATAATACTCACAACATTTGCAATTTATATTATCATGCGATATATCTTACATGGTACAAAACGGTAAATGACTTTGATTACACTTTTTTTTTAAATGTCAGTTTTGTGGAAATGTAGAAAACGCTGACTGCAAATGTACGACTGTCACCTGTCATGAAATGTACATTCAGGTGATGGATAGAAAGGCTCTCAGCGTTTATCATTCTGCCAGATATGGTCATGATAGAACTTGTAGAAAATGCCTATGTCAAAGTGTCACACACGCACACAGACACAGCCACACAGCCACACAGCCACACAGACAGACACACACACACACACACACACACACACACACACACACACACCACACACACACACACACACACACACACACACACACACACTAATTAATTAGTTCTGATAAAATTTTAACCGTTTTTTCCTTTGAAACTTATCTGAAAAATGCAAGTGTTTTGTAATTACCATTACCATTCATATAAGCACTCATGTAAGCACACACATATGCACACACACACATACTCAAACACACTCGCATGTGTATACACACACACGCGCACATGCACATGCACACATACGTGTGCGTGTACAAGCATAAGCACATGCGCTCTTTCTTTTCCTTTCTCTCTCTTTCGGCACGATTTTTTTTAATCGTCTAATATCGCGATTAGTGGAAAGACGTTAAATGAATCACACACACACACACACACACACACACACACACACACACACACACACACACACACACACACACACACACACACACACACACACACACACACAGGGAGAGGGGGGGTGCACATGTGAGTCACAAAGGGAAAGAAAGTAAAGAATGGAGGAAAGAAAGAGTGAAAAGGGTAAAGTTGAAGAAAAAAACACGGAAGATGGGGTGGGGGTAGGCTAGATCGGTACATAGACACAAATCTAACACCAGACAACAAACACAGAAAGTGTGGAAACACTAGCAAACGATTTAGCAATTTCTCACGTGTGTACAAGTTGATTGCTATCAATCCAATGTTCACCTTTCCTGTCTCCTCCCGCCTCCCCACCCCCCCCCCCCCCCCCCCCCCCCCCCCCCCTTCCCCATTTTTCTCACTGCCACAGCCATTCTCTCCCCCACCCACCCCCATCCCCATCCTCACTGTTTTTCTCCGTCCCAAACCGCACTCTAACACCGTCCTGCATTGATTACTGCTCGCCCTGCTCCGCTGCTGCTGCCTCGCTCTCCTCTCTCTCTCTCTCATCTCTCTCTCCTCTCTCTCTCCTCTCTCTCTCTCCTCTCTCTCTCTCTCTCTCTCTCTCTCTCAGTGATAAACCGGTATTTGTCACACCTTTGCATATAACCAGATTAAGCATGTCTTTTATAACCGATAACCAACAGTCGTAAGTGATCATAATTCATAAGAGTTTGACGATTTTGTAATATTGATTTTAGTGCTGGAAATGTTAATAGCAGATTTACAGCTGTTCTGATTTAGTGACACTTTCATTTATAGAATGACTAAAGAAGTCTTAACATTATTCATCATTATGTTAAGTTTGATTATAAGGCTTAAACTTACTGAGAAAATGCTAGCATTAAAGTTTCACTCCACACACACACACACACACACACACACACACACACACACACACACACACACACACACCACACACGCACACACGCACTTACGCACGCATACATACATACATACATACATATATACATACATACATACATACATACACACATTCATACATACATACATACATACATACATACATACATACATACATACATACATACATACATACATACATACACACACATGCTTACATACATACATGAATAAAGGAAATAAAATAAAAGCACACAAAAAAAGAGAGTGGAAAACAAAGGATGGACACACACACACACACACACACACACACACACACACACACACACACACACACACACACAGAGAAGAGAGAGAGAGAGGAGAGAGAGGAGAGAGAGAGAGGAGAGAGAGAGAGAGAGAGAGAGAGAGAGAGAGAGGAGAGAGAGAGAGAGAAAGAAAGAAAGGAATGAGATGCAGCCCCAGAACGTCAAACCCATTCCCTGCACAAATGATGGTAACGTCCCGTTTCGAACCCCCTCCCGCCCATGACGCCAAATCAAAAACAACAGCCATATATGCCCGGCCACATTTTAACCAGATATCAAGAACAAACAACAACTAAGGTAGTGCTTTGATCTGCAGATACAGAGAGAAGGAGTGTTGTCTCACGCATTTTCCATGTCCACACACGGTTTAGTGCTTAATTTAAGATCTGCAGACAAACGCTTTACTGACCAAGCTCTTTCCGCTGGAGCTGAAAAAGGTTGTTGTTTGTTGTTGTTGTTGTTATTGTTGTTGTTGTTGTTGTTTGCTGGCGAGATGAATGTCCTATCAGCCTAAAGCTCTTAATGGTCCCTGACAGGTCAACGCCATATACGAAAAATACTTTGAAACTTCTATCTGTCGTCTTTACAAACACGAAATCTCTGCCAGCACTTGCCGTTTATGACGTAAGTGCATTACAAACCATTTCAGTACTGAGCTTCTGTGTTGCTGTTAATCGACTTAAGTTAAGACAGGTTTCACCGCATTAGTTCAAGCCATGGGGATGGGTGTATTTTTTGCTGTCTCGGACATTGAGCATTGCATGGTCAGACGCCAAGTCCTAAACAGCGAACCCTCTAAGCACCAGCAGCATGGAAGGCTCGCAGTGTTTCCGTAGCAGAAGAGAACAGCTTAACAGAAGTGTTTGCATCCAATGACGATCGCAGTGTCGATTTCTACCGCTTCTCTTACGTCATGTATGTCACATGACTAGTCAGCGAAGTAATGCCAGAGCTCGGCATGGCCGACCAGAAGGTTCGTGGCCAGTTACAACGTTGTTTTGTTTGCTTACGTTGTTTCTCTCCTGATTGCAGCAATACGCGCATGAATGACTAAATAATATCTGAACTTTTGATTTTCACGCACCATTAACGCCGTGTGTCGCCTAAAAATATGCGTGCCACACATCGTGGGTCTTCGGTTGTAGTTGTTGTTGTTGTTGTTTTTTGTTGTTGTTTTTTGCTGCTGCTGCTGCTGCTGTTGTTGTTATTGTTGGTGTTGTTGTTGTTTTTCTTTTTGTTTTGTTTGTTTTTATATCGGAATAAAGCCTTTTATGCGCCGTGGGTCTCCAGAAACCCATGCTTCGATCTAAAAGACTAAAGTCTTGCTCTACTTTGTGAAGTAGCCTAATCCAGCCTTGCCTACTTTGTGAAGTAGCCTAATCCAGCCTTGCCTACTTTGTGAAGTAGCCTAATCCAGCCTTGCCGTGGTTTTGGTTTTCGTTTACTCCTTTGTTGGTAATCAAAATCAGACTTTTTCTTGTTATAGATGACACCCTTAGGCTAATAGGACAATTTAAGTCATGAAATTTTGTTGAGACAGTTTCAAATGGCTCAGTTATTAAGAAACAGTTATGGCTGTGGGTTATTTAAAAACCACAACCTACAGCTACTATGAAGACAAGTCGTTCCCAGACTGAAATTTGTTTGGAATTGTAATTAGAAGAGAAATGTAATCAACTCGTTTGCAAACAGAACAAACAACTCCGTGAAATGGCATCAGGGTCTGCCTGGCTATTATCCAGTTCTGGGGTTAACACATACTGGCAGACACTGACATGCACAGCCAGAGAGATATGCCAGAAATATACCCTGCCACACACTTCTACGCACGCACACAGAATGTGAAAACAGTGTACGACAGCGACACTCAGACTATTGTTTTGGTGGGCATTTCTTTAATTCTTGGTGATGGAGATCGATGCTAGGAGTTTAATTGCTCTTGACACTACTTGACACATCTGCACTTCTTTTTTGTGAAACCAGACCCAAAAGACACATTTTGTCTGCAGTGCTGGTCGGAAAATCGAGCAACAGTGTCATAGCCACATTCATTCACGCAAAAACTGCGGGGCTGACAAGGCCCATAAATGCATGTCTCTCCTGGGGTTCCACCCTGTGACCGCCCAGCCATAGCTGGTTCCGCTCCAGTGCGCCATAGTGGTCGCTAAGTAACTTCAAACTTTACACCTATGTGGGAACATAATCACTGCCTAGTTCAGCAATCGTGCCATTTGAAGATCAAATTGTGACAGTCATCGCCCGTTTCCCCAGACCTGATTTCTAAAATGAGCTGACAATTCTTTCTACTCTGCCTGCCATGTTGTCAAAAGTATCAAGTCCATCTTAAGGTAAAACTGTATCAGTAAGCCTTCTCTAATAATAGAAGTTTTGAAGTATACTTAGGTCGAGAGATTAACGACATCACATTTACACTTATTACCACACCATTTTGCATAAAGTGAAGGGCACTAGCCACTTCTGAAAATTTTTCAGATTACGTCTGATCCATCAAGATTTACGAGACACACTTTTTATCAGATGTGTTTTTATCGGTAAAACATTCGGACCCCCTCCTCGTGGAGAGTGCGATGACATAAGATAACGTTACTTGTCAATCCTGTCCGCCGGTATGTTTGTGTGCCTGCCCCAGTTGAATTTCTTTCAGGCCTCTCACGTGTTGAATTTCTTTCAGGCCTCTCACGTGTCGCTGTGTGTTCTGTTGCTTGTCCTAAGTGCATGCAACGCACAGGGCTTCGTTTCATTGTCTCATCTGAAAGGTTAGCGCTCAGATCGTCAACCACATTGAGGTCTAATGGAATGGTTTTGTGTGGGTTTTGGTTTTTGTTTTGTTTTCTTTTGTTTTGTTTTTTGTTTCCCATGAACCGAAGAGGACGTGAACATGGCCAAATACTGGCAGTGTCAATGGCATAAAATCAAACGCGCCCCCCTCCAGCCCCCCCCCCCTTCCACACACACACACACACCACCACCACCACCACCCCACCACCCCTCATACCCCACCCTCCACCCCAACCCCCAAAATGCCTGGCGGGTGCATACACGCGATACGGACCGCCGACACCACATTTCACCATACGTCATTCTGTTGATAAAGCGAGTGGCGAATGTTCCATCAGTCTACTTCCTGTTCGATGAGGAATCTGTTTGCTGATGCCGGTTCCCGCCATTGGCCTTCAGGAACCGGATGTTTTGTGAGATCGTTTCACAAGGAAATGCTTTTGACATACATGAACGATGTGACAGAAAACTATCATATTGTCACGGAACTGTGTGGTGAGATGCCGAATTTTTATGTTTTTAAGCAGGCATCAATGTGTGTGGAGAGAGAGAGAGAGAGAGAGAGAGAGAGAGAGAGAGAGAGAGAGAGAGAGAGAGAGAGAGAGAGAGAGAGAGACGTAAATGTAAAGATCTGAAGCTACAGTAGGTGTAACGTAAGCCCAGTCCGTTTGTAATCGTAATCAGTGTGTTCCATCAGGCAATCAGGGAGGATGCAGATACGAAATTCATGTACTCCATCAGGTTGCCAAGAAGTATACTGGCCTGTAGTCAGTGTACTGCATAAGGCTGCCAGAGAGGAAACGAGTATGCAACTGATCGGTGTGTTCTATGACTTTTGTCATGAACCACACGAGTTGATCGTCAGTGTGCTCCATCAGGTTGGTTTAGAGGAAACGAGAGTCTGTAATAAGTGTGCTCTGTTAGGTTGCCATGGATCATAGCCTGCATTCTGCATGCTCTGTGCATTCAATCATTCAATCTGTATTGTCAGTGCTTCATCAGGTTGCCTAGAAACGTAAAAAAAATGGACAATCTCCACGAATGTAGGCACCCAACACCGGCCCACTAACTATGTCAAAAGATCTCTGTCCTCTGATGTCCACCAAATGAAAATAAGGAACCAGATGACCCGGACGCTTTTAAACCCTAATTGGAATGTTTCCACTTTCATTCTGTCGCAATGAGTGAAAGAGGAATGGTTCAATGAACTCGCTACGGAGATAACAACAACCACAAACAACGGCAAGGAACAAAGCGGCAGGCGTGCATTCGTACTTAACAGCGTGAGCGGCTACCGTCTGTCTAGCACCAGATGACTGAAAATTCTAGAGACGCAATGCAGTCAAATACTAGCGTCGAAAGTAAAAGCAGACATGGTATTACATAATATCAAATTATCTAACATTAAGTGATAATCAAGGGTTCCTATTTCTCTCGTCTGCCTTTTAGATGACCATTGTTTGTGGGGGAAACCCAGTTAAAACATGACTCAGGGGAGAGCACAGACTTCCGGCAATTTCGAACGGATCCTGGATCTGCTTTTTGTTACGGATCCTCATTGGAATTTAAGAACCCTTCCCCTGTCCCTTCCCTCCCCCTACCCCACCCCCGCTTCCCCACTTCTCCCCTACCCCACCCCCGCTTCCCCACTTCTCCCCCTACCCCACCCCCGCTTCCCCACTTCTCCCCCTACCCCACCCCCGCTTCCCCACTTCTCCCCCTACCCCACCCCCGCTTCCCCACTTCTCCCCCTACCCCACCCCCGCTTCCCCACTTCTCCCCCTACCCCACCCCCGCTTCCCCACTTCTCCCAAAAAGGATGTGTTAACTTAACGTGGAAGAAAAAGTCGGTCAGTGCATACTTTTCTCTTTTTTTAATTATTAAAATTTAAGTGAGCAAGCCACTTAATAGTTTTACTGCATAAATTTTGCACTATGAAGATTGTCAATTCTGACTGAGATTTGCCTCCTGAACAGACACGCATCTTCCTCTTCACCAGTTTTGTGTTGTTGTTGTTGTTGAAAGGTGCTGTCGTTATCATGGACGATTCTATTCCGGACAAAAGATAAGCTTAAGAATAAACAAACAAACAAGCGAACAATAAATGGCGCTGTTGTTGTTTCGCCCCTTTCCATTTCCTGGACACAGACAGCGCCCAGCTGACAGATATAACATGGGAAACGGTACTTTACACACTTAGATCGGAAGTGATCGCCTTCCTACAGAGGTTGGTGTAAACAATAAAATGGATACCTTTACAATTTCAGTCTGAGGATTCTACTTACTTTACTACGGTGCCTAGTAGAATTGATACTTTCTTGTCAAAAGATGACACAATCAGGAAGTTTAACTATGCTCTTGCTGACCGGGGATCCATTTTTAAAATGATTTGAAAGCCGAATGCAACAAATATGTAAAATTTGTAACATCAATACTTTATATGAGCATCTTGGGTAAGCAATTTACAGCAGCGTCTGAAGCAATAAATCTCAAGAGAGGATGTTGGATAGGAATACTAGAGATAACCCATGGTGAAATGCAGTCTGCACGAAGCAGTTGATTACAGCAACAAGGGGCAAAGCCGCCAGGGTTCACTGGTGATAGACTACGCACGCGCGCGCGCACACACACACACACACACACACACACACACACACACACACCACATGGAATACACAGTTACTACAAACTGAAATCGGAGCTTGAAATAACTTTCCACTGGAAGCAAAACCCAAGCTTTCCCAGCCCGACTCAAAACACATCTTTTTGCACAGTGGGCGGCCCTCCAAGCTGATTTCTTCCGTGGTGGCCTCAGGCGTCAGCCTTTTTTTTTTTTTCTTGAATTTTAGATGAACTTTCGCTTCGCTGGGCGATCAGAAGGTTGTTGAGTAACGTGTACACGATTCGTCAACGTTGTGATCAATGAAGACAATAGCCCGTTGGCCACGAATGAATATTTGAAAGTCTAATTTCAGGACTTGCTCCTTCGTCAGTGGCTCTCGTGTTTTGTGCGTTCGTATGCTTACAAGGGCAGCTTGTTCTGCATAGCTGTTCTTTTTTTATCAGACAATGTCAGAGAAAAGCCTGTAGTTACAGAAAGCATTTACAGACAAGACCCATTGGGTAGCAGATTTAGCAGGGACAGAGACCCTGACGCTCAGCAATACTGTGACAAATAAATGAAAGTTTCAGTTTCAGTTTCATCATTGAGGTGTCCCTGTCTGCAGGCTAATTTGTATACATGTGGTGCTGAATGAAAGAAAATTAATGTCATGACAAATCAGTTTCATATTCTAATACGGTGGTGAATAGGCCTACTGGGTGATTTGACTTTGACCCTCTGTTTTTATATTCCGCATGGAGTGAGGATGCAAAAACCTTTATAGCTTATATGGCCATACCACGGCATCGTCTCAAGCGTTGATGCTTGCTTTGTTCTTTGACAGTCCCATGTGGCTCATTCTTTAGTGGGCCGTCGCCATCCCAACCCCGACTCTTGGATCACGGGAACTGCATGCAACGACCATCTCCTGACAGATGGTCTAAACTCACAAGATGCTCAGAAATTATAAATCAGGCGGGGAACAGTCAACAACAAACAAATGGGTTAACCCTGCTCCCATAACGAAATACATGCACGCCCATAACTCAAACGAACGCTGTTTACGACACCGAATCGCCTAGCAGAAATGACAACACAGAGCACACAGAACAAACAAGGAGACAGTTCTCTTTCTTTGTTCTGAACAGAGTCTGAATTTGACCTTAGATTGTTGAAACTTCGCGATATATATATATATATATATATATATATTATATAATATATATATATATATATATATAACAAACTAATAAATTCCAAGGATAAGTACCGCGCACCGTTCCAGCAACTTACAGAGCAGCTTGGTGTTGCAATGACTGCAAGAAATATTGAATTATAAACAAAGCTTGCTCTTATGTCTTAGATTGAAGAAATAGGGGGAGATAAGCATTCATATCTGCAGTGGTAGATGATTCTGCCTAACTAACAGTATGTGCTTGAGTGGGTGAATGGGGAAAAAATCAAATAAATGCTTCTCACAATGAACCTTCAGCAAGCTTATAGTCTCCAAGGCGGAGACTATGCAGATATGAATTTATCTCCCCCTATTTCTTCAATCTAAGACATTAGAGCAAGCTTTGTTTATAATTCAATATATGATTATATATTAAGTACCATTCTCTCTCTCATCTCTCTCATCTCTTCTACTCTCTCCTCTCTCTATAATATAATATATATAAATAGTATATAACATTATTTCTATTTATATATATATATATATCAGTAAATTTAAAATGCCTAAAATAATTTTTGAGTGCTCAACCCCTTGGGGAGGAACATTAAAACAAGTTAAAAGAGGAGTCTTAAAACTATCTACAAATTTGTTTCAAGCGTGTTGCGCTGTCATCAGGATGGCTTTTGGTTTGCCCACCGCCGATGTTATATAGCGTGTGGGCTCCCGTTTGCGGTTGTTTGCACGTGCGGGTTGGCTGCACGTGTTTTTTGGGGCTTTCAGGTTTTTGTTTTGGGTGTGTTCACTAACAACGATTTCCATTTATGCCTGCAGTTGTTTACTATTTCTGTTTTGGTGTTTAAAGTTGCTAAGTATGGTTTGCATAGTATTAACCATTTTTCAGTTAAACATAGGTTGCACCTTTTTGAAACATTGCTGTATGGTGATGCTCTTTTTATGATTTTCCAGGATATGTTGTAGCTTTTGTTTGCGTCTTTAAGTTTCCAGATATATTTGCTCAGTTCTGTTTGGTTTTTATATTTTTCTTTATTAAATGACTGTTTGTGGTTTGCATATCTGGTTTTGAAGTGGTTTTCAGTGATCCCTATGTATGTTTCTTTTTCATTTTCTGATGTCACAGTAGCCTGGTATACAATGTTGTTGTGAAGACATTTATTGTCTAGTGGGCACTGCTCCTTTCTGGTGCAATTGCAAGATTTCCTTTCTTCACCCTCTTTGCTGTGTTGATTTTCATTTTATTGGATGCGTCAATTAGGTTTTTAAGGTTGGGCATACATGAGTACGATAGTTTGACAGTGTTTTTGTTAAATATTTTGGACAGTTTGTGTTCTTTTGGGAATGAAGTTGTTAGGATTTTGAAGAATTCTTTCCCTATGTTTGTTTTGAGTTTCCCGTCGTATGGGGGGTTATACCATATGATTTTTCTTTTCCTATTTTTTCTTGCTTTTGTTTGTGTTGTTGTCTGGGTTGTATTGTAATTTGTAATTGTATCCACTTGTTTGTAGTGCCTCCTGGTATTCTACTGCTGCATTGTTGAACACTCTCTCATTGCATGACAGGTTTGATAGTCTCTTGTTTATGCCATGGGTATGGTCTTTAATATAGATGGTGGATGGTTACTTTTGGTGTGTACATAAAGAGGTGTATCGTTGGGTTTCTTGTATGGTTTATATATGTGATTGTTGAGATCCAGTGTTATGTCTAAGTAATTCACTACCTTTTTGTTTGCTTCAATGGTAATCTTTAAGTTGTGGTTTTGGAAGATTTTGCATAGTTCTTTCTTCTTATTTTCGATGGTTCTTGGGTTGTTGGTCAGTGCAGCAAGGCCATCGTCTCTGTATAGTCCGACTTGTGTTCCGAGTTTTTTCTTGATGTTGGACAGCATGAATAGTCCGACCAGTTCACATGTTTCTGCACCATCATATGATCCCATGGTCACGTCGAATGTTGAGTTTCTGTTGGTTTTCCTGATCCAGGTTTCATTTTTGCTGTGTAGTAATGTTTTCTTGGTGTGGAGAATGATTTCCATTTCTGACCCTGTTATGTCTGTGTGGTTACTGGCAAACTTCAGGGCTTTGGTGAGTAGTTCCTCATCTATAGATGGGTAAAAGTCTACTATGTCAAATGTGATGAATACTGTATTACTTTGTTTATTGAGTTTTTTGAACCATTGGATAACTTCGTATGTGTTCTTCCAGAGGTTGTATTCAGAGTTTGATTTTACGTTCTTTATTATTTTTTCCAGAATTTTCTTGCTTATTTTGCCTAATTCAGATTTGGATGGGTTTATTAGTCTACATGTTGGGTTGTTATGAAAATTGGGCTTGTGGTCTTTGAGTGTTATGAAAGCTTCTTTTGTTGCTGTCGCTTCTATCCTGTCACTTAGGTCTATGCGCTCTGCAAGTTCTTTTTCTTTAGTGCGGATACTGTCATGTATATTTTTGTCGGCTTTTTTGTAGTTTTTCTGGATGTTTTTGTCAAGGAGTTGAGAGTATTCTTTCGTTCCATTTTGTAGTAATTGCTAGTTTTATCAGCCTTCACAAATATTTTTTTGTCATTTTGTACTTGTTTTATTTGTTTTTTTAGTGTTGTTTGGAAACCGTTGTTAGATTTTTTGAATTCAATATTGGTTATCATTCTTTTCATTTGGTCTTCAAAGGGTTTCATTTCGTCTATGGCTGGTGGAGATCGCCATGATTTGAAATCGTAGGTATTTATATATATATATATATATATATATATATATATATATATATATATATATATATATATATATATATATATATATATATATAAATACCTACGATTTCAAATCATGGCGATCTCCATTATATATATATATAATTATAAAATTAGAGTTAAAAAGCCACTCAGAATGATAAAAGTGCTCAACCAAGTAGGGAGCGACATACCAGTTTAAAATAGGATTTTAAAATGGAAAAATTAAAACCTACAAAATTGTTTCAAGCTAAAATGCTCTCCTCAGGGTATACAATCTGGGCACGCCACCGGTGTTATATAGTGTGGTGTGTAGGCGTGTGAGCTCTGCGCGTGTGGCACGTGGCCTGCAGGTGTTTTTTTTTTTGTAGACTAATAAATCCATCAAAATCCGAATTAGGCAAAATTAGTAAAAAGATCCTGGAAAAAACAATAGAGGACATAAAAACAACCACTGAATACAATCTCTGGAAAAATAGTTACGAAGTTATCCAATGGTTTAAGGAATTGAACAAACAGAAAAATACAGTGTTCATTACTTTTGACATAGTGGACTTCTACCCTTCCATTGATGAGGAATTACTAACTAAAAGCACTAAGATTCGCCAACAAATATACAAATATAACAGATTCTGAGATGGAAATCATTCTCCACACTAAGAAAACCCTTCTCCATAGCAACAATGAAACTTGGATTTTAAAAAAAAAAACAGCAGAAATTCCACATTCGATGTCACGATGGGATCTTATGATTGAGCCGAAACTTGTGAATTAGTTGGACTTTTCATGTTGTCTCATATACAGAAAATACTTGGTAAACAGGTTGGCTTATACAGAGATGACGGTCTTGCCACGTTAAACAATAAACCAAAAATCATTGAAAACAAGAAAAAAGAACTTTGTAAAAATTTTCAAAGCCATAACCTAAAAATCACAGTAGAAGCCAACAAAAAAAAACCAGTAAATTATTTAGACATAACATTAGACCTTAAGGATCATACATACAAACCATATAAAAAACCTAATGACACACCTGTCTACGTAGACATCAATAGTAACCATCCACCCTCCATTTTAAAAACCACACCTAATGGTATAAACAAAAGATTATCTAAACTGTCATGCAATGAGAAAGAATTTAACAGTGCAGCAGCTGAATACCAAGAGGCGCTGAAAAAAGTGGCTACAACTACAAATTACAATATAACCCAGATAACAACATGAACAGCAATAGGAAAAACAGGAAAAGAAAAATTATATGGTATAACCCTCCATATGATGGAAGAACAAAAACTAACGTAGGAAAAGAATTCCTCAGAATCCTTAAAACATCATTCCCAAAAGAACATGTACTATCTAAAATATTCAACAAAAATACCATCAAGCTATCGTACTCGTGTATGCCCAACCTTAAAAATATAATTGATTCTTCCAATAAAACCAAAAACAACACAACCAAAGAGGGTGATGAAAGGATATCTTGTAATTGCACAAAAAAAGACCAGTGCCCTCTGAATAATAAATGTCTCTACAACAATATTGTGTACCAAGCTACGGTAACAACAGACAGTGATAAAGAAACATACATAGGGATCACGGCAAACCATTTTAAAACCAGATATCCAAACCATAAACAGTCTTTCAAAAATGAAAAATATAAAAACCAAACAGAACTAAGTAAATATATCTGGAAGCTTAAAAATAAGAAAATAGATTACAACATATCATGGAAAATTATAAAAAGAGCAACACCATACAACAACATTTCTAAAAAATGCAACTTATGTACTACAGAAAAGTGGCTGATATTATGTAAACCCCACCTAGCATCCCTGAACTCTAAAGTAGAAATGATAAACAATTGCAGGCATAAATGGAAATCCTTGTCAATGCACCATTCCCAAACACGTCCCCCTGAACGCGCCCCCAAAAAGAAAAAAAAAAACCTGCAGGCCACGTCCCACACGCGCAGAGCTCACACGCCCACACACCACACTATATAACACCGGTGGCGTGCCCAGATTGTATACCCTGAGGAGAGCATTTTAGCTTGAAACAATTTTGTAGGTTTTAATTTTTCCATTTTAAAATCCTATTTTAAACTGGTATATATATATATATATATATATATATATATATATATATATATATGTGTGTGTGTGTGTGTGTGTGTGTGTGTGTGTGTGTCACTTTTTACTAAAAAGCATCATTGTGTATGTTGGACTAGGTGGTTCGTCTACTTCTGTTAGCTTCCTTGGATTAGGAGGTGTAGACCTCAGCGTTCACGTCTTGTATAAAGATAGCTCTCAAGCCCTGTAACCATGGACATGATTTCGCTGTTTCAACCAAGAAATGATAGCTTTTCAGGTGCGTGCTTACGTGCGTGTGCGCGCGCGCGTGTGTGTGTGTGTGTGCATTTGAGGTTTTTCAGCGACGATGAAATTAATCTGTTTGATTGTTTCCTGGTCAGTTTTGTCCGAAGACGACCTTGAAGAGCGGTCAAATGGAATGCATGACAGGGGGGAGAAACGTTTACAAAATAATTCGAGTTAACGAGCGGTGCAGTTGAGAGGCGGATGTGTCAGTGGTGTGTGTGTGTGTGGTGTGTGTGTGTGTGTGTGTGTGCGTGTGCGTGTGTGCAGTGGTGCCTGAATTATTTTTCTGCCCTCCCCTTCCCTTTCCAATATTTGAAGCTTTAGATCACGGATCCACATGGATCAACATGGATCATCAGTTAATTTCATGGCTGATACTGTTCAGGGTGTCATATGAGCTTAGATGCGGCTATATAATCTATGAGTGATCGTTTTTGTTTGGGGGGGGGGGGGGGGAGAGGAGGTGCCAGGTTCAATAGTGGTGTGCATGGATGTGGTGTGACGTTTTGACTGCGGCATGTGTTCTGTAGCACAGTTGGTTATTCTTTATTTGCTTTATAGGCTTCAAGGTGAGGAGACTGCAGACAGAAATTGAAACAAACTTTAAAGAAAAATTACTACTGTACCGGACGAAAAGGGACAAACAAAGTACAAGACAAAACACGACACGTTTCGACTTCTTTAGTCTTCTTCATGCAAGATCAACGACATTAAGGACCCAAAAAACAAAACAACACCGAAGAACATGCAGTTTCTTATCTGATCAAATTCGGCGCAAAATGGACGTTGATTGGGCGCAAAATGAACGTTGACATCCATTTTGTACCCAATTTGAGAAGATAAGTGATTGCTCATACTTCGTCTTCATTGTCCTTAAATGTTGTTTATCTTGCCTGAACAAAACTAAAGAGGTTGAAACGCCTCGTGTTTTGTCTTGTACTTTGTCCCTTTCGTTCAGCGGAAAAGTAATTGGTCTTTTAAGTTTATTTGCTTTGTAGTTTGATGTGTGCACTTGTTGATTGTTCACAAACGCCTGATATGGTCAATCAATTGGACTTGTACATATCTTTCTAAAAACAATTATGGAAATGTCCCTATCTTGCCATTGTAGAAGAAAACAAAACAAGGTCTAGTCATCAAAATACATAGATATGTGACGTTAGGTTGGGTTGTTTTTTTCAGTCAGTCTTTGATGCGTTTACACTGTAGGCTATTCTTCTGCCCCGTGGACACTGCACGCGTCCACAGCCCGTTAACTAGGTTACTTTCTGCCCTTTGCAAACTGGCAGTCGCCTGCTGAGACGATGTGGGAAAATGGTTGCAGGTGTTTCCCTTTTAGGCCTGTTTCGCTAAACGATCTGATTTATTGCGTAATGGGTCTCTGCAACTGTAGTGGATGGGGGGGGGGGGGGCAACTGCAGGGGGAGGCGGTGGGGTAGGTTGGAGTGTGTGTGATCCTCGGAGTGGAAAACAGCGGAAATTACTTTTAATATGCTTCTCTCTCTCTCTCTCTCTCTCTCTCTCTCTCTCTCTCTCTTTGGTAGGTTGGAGTGTGTGGTGATCCTCGGAGTGGAAAACAGCGGGAATTACTTTTTGTATGCTCTCTCTCTCTCTCTCTCTCTCTCTCTCTCTCTCTCTCTCTCTCTCTCTCTCTCTCTCTTCTGTTTGTGTGTGTGTGTGTGTGTGTGTGTGTGTGTGTGTGTGTGTGTGTGTGTGTGTGTGTGTGTGTGTGTGTGTGTTTCTCTCGCTCTTCTGTTCCTCAGAAGCTCTTGCTCTCTCTCTGTCTCTGTCTCTGTCTCTCTCTCTGTCTCTCTCTCTCTCTCTCTCTCTCTCTCTCTCTCTCTCTCTCTCTCTCTCTCTCTCTGAGTACCTCTTTCTTTCCTTCCAAGGCTCTGTCTTTCTCGGTCCATCTGATTTTCACATACCAAACAAAACAGCTAGGCCACCAACCTCTCAATAAACAAGCAAGTTAAAGCGTCAGTAGATGAAATAAACCAAAGAAAACAATCGGAAAATAGCGCCATATGAAACAAGTCTTTGGCTGCCTTTTAGTTTTCTGTGTGTGAAGCCCTCGAATTAGAAAAATTAATAACTACAAACTATAATCAAAAAGGTCTTATGCTTTAAATGGGTGAGCCAGCGTGTGTTAGCTTCCCGCTTCCTGAGGAAGAGTCTCAGTCACATTTTAAAGGGTTATGTGAATGAATGACTTGTGAGTTGACTTCAGCGTGGTGACAGCCCTGATATGGCCCTTTGCGGTCGGCTGGGCTATAAGCAACATTACCTTACCTTACCTTTCCCTGAGGAAGACCTTCAAGAAGTCTATCTGGCGACAGTCGCCGCGAACTGTGTTTGACACATTCATCACCGGCATGAACGTGGAACTGAGGAAATAGGACACTTTCATCGCAGGCATGAACGTAGAACTGAGGAAATAGGACACTTTCATCGCAGGCATGAACATAGAACTGAGGAAATAGACAACTTTCATCGCAGGCATGAACGTGAACTGAGGAAATAGGACACTTTCATCACAGGCATGAACGTGGAACGGGGAAATATGACACTTTCATCACAGACATGAACTTGGAACTGAGGAACTTTGACACTTTCATCACAGGCATGAACGTGGAACTGAGGAAATATGACACTTTCATCACAGACATGAACGTGGAACTGAGGAAATATGACACTTTCATCACAGACATGAACGTGGAACTGAGGAAATATGACACTTTCATCACAGGCATGAACGTGAAACTGGGAGAAATATAACACTTTCATCGCAGGCATGAACGTGGAACTGAGGAAATAGGACATTTCATCGCAGGCATGAAAATATAGCGAAATATGAACGTGGAACTGAGGAAATAGGACATTTTCATCGCAGGCATGAAAATATAGCGAAATATGGACACTTTCATCGCAGGCATGAACGTGGAACTGGGGAAATATGGACACTTTCATCGCAGGCATGAACGTAGAAAGGAGGAAATATATCACATTCATCACAGGCACGAACGTGGAAAGGAGGGGAATATAACGCATTCATCACAAGCATGAACGTGGAAGGAGGAAATATAACACATTCATCACAGGCATGAACGTGGAAAGGAGGGGAATATAACATATTCATCACAGGCATGAACGTGGAAAGGAGGAAATATAAACATCATCACAGGCATGAACGTGGAAAGGAGGAAATGTAACACATTCATCACAGGCATGAGAACGTGGAAAGGAGGAAATGTAACACATTCATCACAGGCATGACGTGGAAAGGAAGAAATATGACACTTTCATCACAGGCATGAACGTGGAAAATGGGAAACATGACACTTTCATCACTGGCATAAATGTAGAACTGAGGAAGTATGACACATTCATCACTGGCATGAAGGTATAACTGAGGAAATATGACACATTCATCACAGGCATGAACGTGAAACTGGGGAAATATAACACTTTCATCACAGGCATGAACGTGGAAAGGAGGAAATAGGACACTTTCATCACAGGCATGAACGTGGAACTGAGGAAATAGGACACTTTCATTACAGGTATGAACGTGAAACTGAGGAACTTTGACACTTTCATCACTGGCATGAACGTGGAACTGAGGAAGTATGACACTTTCATCACTGGCATGAACGTGGACGTGAGGAAATCAACACGGAGCTTACCAGAGAAATGGGTGTGGAAGGGCAGATAATTTGAAAATAGTCTTCTTTCTCTCTTTGTGAGATAAGAGTGAGTTTCATTGTGGTCAGGGATCATAGCACCTTGCTCTTGCTTTCTTTCAAGACAAATCCCGGAATCAATCAGGCCAAAGAGATTCAAACATTTGCAGCCTTGGTTCAGAGGGTTTAAATGACATTCTGAGACAAGCATTCTCTAGGTGAATGAAATTCGACTTCATTATTCCAGTCTTCTCACTGAACCCCAAAGCAAACTCGATAGTTCTGGATAGCTGGTGGGGGCCAACCCATTCCACAAATCCTACCTATGATAGATATCTGAATCCGCCAAGTTCATAGCAATGACCACGGTGGCTAATATCAAACTCAAAACATTAATATGACCTATGGAGCTGCAGTGGAAAATAATGCAGCCACACTGCTCTCCCTTTATCACCAGAAAACAAAAATGCCATATAGAGAGGGAGATAGGCCTACTAACCCGAATTTCAAACAGTAATCTGATGCGTCAGTAAAGGAATGCGATGCAGTCAGAGAGTAATTTTCATCATGAAAAAAATGCTTTTTGAATTGTGAAACTGTGATGCTTTATAGTCATAAAATGAGTCATACTTTATCATGAATTTTGTGGGGCCTATTGTTTTGTCCTTAAATGAGCAATGTTTTGTCATCAGATGAGTAACGAGCAATATTTTGTCATGAAATTAGTATTGATCATAACGATATGAAACATGAGTGATGCTGAAATGTGCTATCGGTAATTGTAAGGCCTATTTTATCTTGAAATTGATAACGTTGTAATGTGAAAGAATGCTGTTTTATCACTAAATGAGTGATGTTTCATCATTAAATCATCTATTCTTTCGTCATAAAGATATGAAAGTTTTGTCGTAATATGGTAATTCTATTCTCATAATACGAATAACGCTTAATCCATAAATCAGCCATATTCGATATCATGAAACGAGAAAATTTGCACAATAACTTCGCTCGTGACACAATTTTTGTCTTGATTTCCGAAACACCCCTCTTATCTATTTATGCTCGTCTGCAAAAGTATACCTCCATATCAATGTATCAGTTAGTGCGCATGTGCTTATGCCTCCATGTCAGTGTATTAATCAATACGTATGTGCTTCACACATCTATAAAACTATGTCTCTATATATAGTGTATGCGTGCGTTCACACTACTGGAAAATTATGTTTTTTGTTTTTGTTTTTTGTTTGTTTGGTTGTAAAATTACCCAACAATAACAAACATCCGCATTTTACATACCTGTAAAACTGTTCCTATATTAACGGGTCTGCTTTTACTTTTCAAACAATACCTAAGTTAACTGGTAAGCTAGGCTACCTGTGTTTCTCACGTCCACAACAATTGGTATCTGCGCTGAAAACGTTTTTAGATGATTCTGTAATTGCATACGGTTCCAAAAATTATTCCTACATCAACAGGTGCACGAGTTCCACATCTTTGTAAAGCTGTGCCCACATCAGCTGGTATCTGCGTTTCACACACCTGTAAAACATACATCCACACAAGCTGACGCTTGCATTTCACCCATAGTAACGAACACCACGGCTGCATCAAGTGACGCCTGTGCGCCATCAAAACTGCACCTTCGTCAACTGGCATTTGGATCAGTTCGCATGTTTGTCAAATTACGCCTACCATTAACTAGCATAATCCCTAGCGGCATTTTGCCAAGGCGTCACGTTTAATACGTCACAGATGGTAGCTAAGATCAGAAAACAGGATGACACGAAGTCTGAAATACCTGACCCAAACTCTAACACAAACCTTAACCAGATGCCAACCCTAACCCTAATTCTATGTTATCGTAATCCGAACCCTAATCTAACCCTAGCCGTATCAAGTTTGAAAACCTTTCGAGTCAATAAACTGTGCTTGCGATGGATGGCAAGGGTGAGGGAGGCGGGGTGGAGGGAGCGGTGTGGTTGTTTTCTCCTTTTTTCCATCTAAAGAGGAGAGAAAGCTCACCCTGTGCAAAACGGTTCCAGCCGGCATTGCGCAACCCAGCGATGATTTACGATGGTAGCAGGTGGGCGGTCATCTCCCTTGGCAGCCGCTCTGGAAATAGAAATGCCAGTAGTTATTCCTGGCCAGGACTGGCTGCATGATAGGAAGAAACGTACCTGCGGCCGGTCATGAGAAAGTCGCCTGCCCCCCCCCCCCCCCCTCTCTCTCTCTCTCTCTCTCTCTCTCTCTCTCTCTCTCTCTCTCTGCATATTTGTGTGCGATAGCAAACTTTAACCTTCGACCACTTCAGGCCAAGACTAAAGTATCTGATGCCTTTCTTAGAGAGATTTAGCAATCAAGTGTCTCTCTCTCTCTCTCTCTCTCTCTCTCTCTCTCTCTCTCTCTCTCTCTCTCTCTCTCTCTCTCTCTCTCTCTATGTCCGTCTCTCTCTGTCTCTCTGTCTCTCTCTGTCTCTCTGTCTCTCTCTCTCTCTCTCTCTCTCTCTCTCTTCTCTCTCTCTCTCTCTCTCTCAAAGGCCATGAAAGGCAATTTTCATAGGCTGGATTTCCTGGCTGAGCATGAAAAATGGTGTCCCTATTTCGTGTGCCTTCTCATGCTGGTCAAAACATATTTTAAAATAACTGGGGAGAACAATACTTCTCTTTCATTACTCGCTGTTTATAAGCTCCTATGCCATGAAAGAAACGAGTACTGGGGTACATCGGAGATTTATGGAGTCCTCAGCTTGGGAGAACAGGCACGCGTTTCACAGAGGCGAGGCGAGGCGAGGCGGCGAGAATCCTTGCTTGCTCAGCGAGTGTCAGTGTTTCATAGCACACCCAGCGGCCAGCGGGGCTAGGAAAAGGCGAGAGTTCGTGGTCAACAGTTTGGTAACCGTGTTTTTTTTTGTTGGTTTTTTTTTCATGCCTGTGAGTGTGAAGGTTGGATGGATCGAGACGATGAGATGGATGCTATGTACGCGATTCAAAGTCTCTCGTGTTCATGTGGAACGGGGGCAGTGGTGGTAGAAGATGGTATGCCTAGTTACGCGTATCATGTGTTCCACGTGCTGTAGTGGAGGATAAGCGGGGGTGGTGGTGGTAAAGAGTTGTGGTATATATGTCCACCTCTGATTATGTTACTTCTAGTTTTACATAACATACTTCCTGTTTCTAGTTACATTTTCTTTTTCATTGCTATCACCCTCATCATTACTATTACTATTGTCAATATTATCAATTTCATCCCAGTTAGCATTATATTCATCACTATTATTTTGATCTTCACCGCAATCATCACAATCATCATTATTTTTGTTGTTTTTTGCCACTATTATATCTGATCAATAACAACTATGTCATCTTCTGAACATTCTTTCCCCATAAATAATCACACACACACACAACCACACACACACACACACACACACACACACACACACACACACACACACACCCCACCACCACCAACAACACCACCACCACCACCACCACCACCACATACACACACGCACGCACGCAACATGCTCACGCACACACACACCTATACACACACACGCATGCTTACACGCGCGTGCACACACACACACACACACACACACACACACACACACACACACATTAAAAACGTGTAGCGCATATACACAGGCACACACATACACATACATGCAGGAGTATACTCACAAAAACCCACAGATCTCATGCGTGCACATACACACATGCATGCACACACACGACATACGCTAACACACATGTATGGGGCCACCACTCACGCACATACACATACGCACGCACGCAAACACCCATATACAATGATAATGATGGCGCAGACAATGTTAGGTAGGTACCTAAGATCGGACCAGCTCACTGGGCTAATGTGCAGGTCAGACATCTGCTTAGTCGTATCCACGAGATCCTCATCTTAAGTCATTTCATCTTAGTCGTTATGTCATTTATCTGTCAGCTGTAAATCCTGCGGAATGTGGTCTTGAAACTTAGCAGATGTTGTATATGGACTAGTCCGTACGCAGTGACTTCTTGGTGAAACTTAAAAAGAAACTTGTAAAGCCCCCCCCCCCCCCCCCTCCACCTCTGTGTTCTCCCTCCCCTCACTCCCACCCACACACGTCACACCACACCACACCAAACCACACCAAACCGCACACAGACACAGACACAGACACACACACACGCACGCACGCACGCACGCACGCACACACACACACACACACCACGTTCAATTTAAGCATCGGAAATGTCCGTGTGGAGTACAGTGCCCTTGGGGTCGGAGCACGCATTGTCGAATATGTGACGTTCCAAAGTGTGTTAATTACATGAAAAAATACAGATGTCCTGAAGGGAAAAAAAAGGAGAAGAAATACAGTCAAGAACAGAAAAATACATGTCAACCAGCCGCCGTGGCGAAGTGGTTAGCGTCGCGGACTCCCGGCTGGGAGGTCGTGGGTTCGAATCCCATCAGAGTCATGTGGGTTTTTCTGCCCCGACCGGCTCCCACACAGAGTTGAGTTTGCTGCAGACTCTGTTGGGAAGACTGGGACCACACAGTCGAGTTTCATCCACTTAATGGATGCGTTTCTGAGAGTGTTGCTCAAATTTCCTGACCAACACTGCGGGTGCCTGTATCTCTCGGGCCTGGTTGACGCCAGGATAATATTATGAAAGGAAGCGTAGAGTACAGCCCTGTCATGTAGTCTCAGACCGAAATGGAAATCCGTAGCATCATCTTAATCATCCTCATTCTCATCAATCAGCATGAAAAAAAAAGTTTCAAATTCTGTGGTCCTTCATGCCCTGCTCACATGGTGACCTCAATTTCGGTGTCCTCTCCACGTCTGTGGCTTTGGTTTGGTTCTGTCGGGGTCACCGGTATCGGCGAGTCCATGGGGGCTGTCGTTGGACGGACGTGGTGGCGCCCTCCGGAGGGAGAGCTCACTCACGCCGGCTCCGCGACTAAGCAATTATTGTCATCAGTAGGGGGCTTAGTAGGTGGTGTCCTGCGTATGTTAGATCAGAACAGGCGCCACTGAACACCACCGAAGTGATTCGGCAGCAGTGCAGTGTCTCCTCCAGTGGGTTGCCTCTTGACGACTTGATATTGACTGCTGCCTGTGGATTGCTGGTGCCGGGGCTGCGGCGGGGCCGACCGGGTTGTGGCTGTGGACGGGGTGTCGGAATGAGCGGCGTGGGTGCACTGCCTCTGAGGTGGCACAGAGGTTGGGACAGCAAAAAAAAAAGAAAAAAAAAAAGTACATGTCAACTTGTATGACTTATTTTTTAATTACAGTAACCATCAATAAGTGGCCTTGTCTATTCAGTTAATTAATCTTCAAGTCGGACTAGATTTCGAGGCCAGCTTCCTTAACACACAGATGGAAGTTTTATTGTTGTTCTTTGAACTGAATGTAATTGGTGTATAAGAAAGTTTCAGTTTCATTTTTCTTATTACCCAGTCGACCACGTACAATGTGTCCTTTTAGGGCGGTCATTCTGAAGAAGGTAATCATGTCCTTCAAGAAAAACAAACATATAAACAATAACAAATATATACATCAACATAATAGCCAAGCTGTTCACATTCTTGAGAAAAGATTAGACTATGCTAAAGACGCTGGCTATTCTGCTTCATTTATTATTCTTGGAATGAAAACAAAAATATGGTGCCACGCAGCAAAGAATTGTTTTCTTAATCAGATAGTGCACACACACACACACACACACACACACACACACACACACACACACACACACACACACACCAAGGAAGGCCGAGTTGAGGCGGAGGGTGGGGGAGGAAGGGAGGGGGCAGGGGAGAGGGAGGAGAAGGAGTGGGGGCGAGAGCACAGAAACATGCATGACCGCGTTCTTTTCGCGATTTCCATCAATGATCCGTCGATTTGCCTTAGTTTACTTTAAAAGAGAGAGAGAGAGAACAAGAACAAGAACAAAGGTCAACGCAAGCTATCATGGCGACGTGTTTTGGTTTCAGTCTCACGAAGAAATCAGTTTAGGGACTCTTCTATCAAGATAAGTGATAGCCTATTACATTGTTCCACCATTATGCCAGTGAGTGTGGAACGGTATCGGCAAGTGACGCGCAGGTTTGTTTCCGTTCAAAGTGCCATTTTACGCCGTAAATCCTCGGTTGTTAGACCCATAGGCGTGCTGTTTCTCATGAACGGATGTGGTACAATCAAGAGACACTTTGTGCCTTATGATAGACAGTGCAATGTACTCTTCTAAAATTGCAGTGTTCCAGCGTTCAGTGAGCCCAGTTTACTGTCGTGCACGTTTCGGGTCCCGTCTGCTGTGGTGCTGATTTTCATGTCCTGCTGTCTGCTGGCTTGTGGGGACGTGGAGAGAGAGAGAGAGAGAGAGAGAGAGAGAGAGAGAGAGAGGAGAGGAGAGAGAGAGAGAGAGAGAGAGAGACGGAGAGACAGAGACAGAGAGAGGGATGACTTAGGCAACATCTTTTTACATATTACAAGCAACGCCGAATTAACAGAAGCTATAGGCAATTCATAGCAAGCACTAGTCAACACAGCTAGTTTTGCAGGCTACAAAGAAAGCAAAGAAGAGCAGTTCGTTGGATATACACAGTCAATTAATATTTAGAAGTGAAACGTAATACCAGAGCACACATAAGCAAGGTGATAATCATGTTTAATGTATTGTCAAATTTGTAAGATTTCCATGTTTATCCTGGATGAGGAAAAGTTCCGGTGTCTTCATTTAAAAATCCAGTAGCTGGCCATGCAGCCTGCACTTAGCTTTCAAAAAGCAAATTGATCGAGTTTCTCAAATATGTAGATGTCATGTACGCCTATGCGATTAAATTCCGTCAGTTTATTTGACGCGGGAAACGGGGAGTCTGGTGAGCGGTAAAACTGAGGAAACTTTTGCCAGCATTCACGGCGACTATAACCCCATAGCACAGTTTGTTTGTCGTGGGATCTCGCTGAAACTGATTTATACGCCGGTGTTACGGAGAATATTAACTCCGTAGAAAATTGACTCCCCGGTTCTTTTTTCTCCGGAGAAAAATGAACCGTTCAGTTTTCTACATGTTTTGGAGACTCCTTCTGTAGAATATTGACTCCCATGGTTACGGAGAACATTGACTCCCGTAGAAAAATTACTCCTGTGTCAATTTTAGTTGCTACTATGTTTGATTTGTAAGTATATATACGTATCTTGATAATTATTCATCCATCCCAATATTCTTCTTATAAAACACACTGGTTAATTAATTTGTAGATTGTTTCAGTCGATGAATTTCAAAGTTATCTATTATTATTAACATTAGTAATAGTAGTATGTCATTATAATTGTCTGTTAGTATGAACGCACATGTTGACGTGAGCGTGCGTGTTGGGTTAGCACACGGCGCTTTGGACTGGAACTGCGCCTGTCAACATCATCATCATCATCACTTTTGTTATTGGTGGTGGATTTTTGTTTGTTTGTTTTATTGCTGACGCTGCTGCTTTTTCTACAGCTATCACTGTTTAATGCAGATTGTTATTATGATATTGAGTAAAAACGAATAGATAATGACCACTATTGCGGTCTCTGGTCAAAGTCCTGTCATTGCGGCAAGTTGAAAGGAGCACAGCTTCGTTTGTCGGCTAAACGACATCCGTTTTCAGACTGTGAAGTTACGATAAAAGCGCATAAAGACTGGAACATGTCGCAGGACTTCTAACACGCCGACACGGCCAAGGCATTGGGCGAGTCAGTCTATGCTCAAGCCAAAAAGGTCAGCAACCGAGCTCTGAAAACAAGGAATCAAAGAATTTTTATGTAGTAAGCTTAATCAATACGATTTCTCAGACTATGTTTTACAGGAAATGATAGTTCATTAAATGTTACAAGGGTGTGCTTTTGAGGAAAAGTTATCAGACTTGGCAGTAAACTTCCATTATTGGAACCTTGCATGTGTTTTGAAAAATATGCCTATTGAAATAAACTAGCAAAAGTATCTGGCTCTGGTAGCATGCAGGATGGGTACAGCCATGTTGGTTGATCTCCGCATCAGCAGGTCTCCCGTATAATTATTTTGACAGTTTCGCAGCGTGCAGGATGATGCAGGTCGATAGATCTCCACTATAAAATATGCTTGAAAGGATCCTGGGTCGATGATTGACTATGGTCTGAACTTCTATCCAATTTTTGAGAACCATATTAGCATCCCTACTCACACACACAGACATACAAGCATACTTACCTTAAATACGTAAGAACAAGCAAGCCAAAACATAAAATATATAACGTTTAAAAAGTAAAAATCAATCAAACCAGACAAACCCTGCAGAAACTGTGCATTTACAAACTCAGTAATAAATTAAGTTTAGACATAGATCTATCGACATGGAGACCTATAGTGCTGTGCAGATCTACTAAATGCGTGGATCTACCAAACAATTCAGTCAGTGTGCTACGCAAATGCAACGAGGGGTTCATTATAATCTGGCTTGAGTATAAATTGAACAGTTCGAATGGGTGCGTAGCGCAATCACTACGTATCTAAAGCACTACCAGTTATTAGCCCTACGACCAATAGATCTACGTGTCGTAAACCATACGACCCTTTAAAATACGTGTCTATATCACTACAATTGACCATGTATCGAAAGAGCTATTCATGTTCGCGTTCTCTAGAACTACGTGTCTATATCGCTATGCCCGTTTGCTCTACAGCAGAAAGAAAGAAAAATAGTGACAACGGCCCGTTTGTATGGGGATGGTGTAGCGCAATCACTACTGGATAATGTCAGTAGGTCCCCATTAGGGAGGCGCCATATTTTTCCCCCATGTCTATGTTACCCCATGTCTATGTTCCCCAGGTCTATGTTCCCCCACCTCCATATTCCCCAGGTCTATGTTCCCCCACCTCCATATTCCCCCAGGTGTATGTTCCCCCACCTCCATATTCTCCCAGGTCTATGTTCCCCCACCTCCATATTCCCCCAGGTCTATGTTCCCCCTCCATATTCCCCAGGTCTATGTTCCCCACCTCCATATTCCCCCAGGTCTATGTTCCCCCACCTCCATATTCCCCAGGTCTATTTTTCCCCCACCTCCATATTCCCCCAGGTCTATGTTCCCCCACCTCCATATTCCACCAGGTCTATGTTCCACCACTCCCTACCGTGCGTACGTGTCCTCGTATCGTACGTGACCGGATTGTCATACTTGTTACACAATCCAAGTTGTATCCTGACTAGATATGTTGCAATGTTCATATTTTATGCTTTAAACCCGAGAGAAGAGACGGAACACATTTAAATGTTATAAGATTGTATTGATCCTTTCTTCGCTTTGCTTTGTTTTTCTCTGTATTGGTGACAGGAGTCATTGTTACTCATTAATTTGTTGTTCATTTACATTTTCTTTAGTTAATGTGTCAGTACACGCGTGTTTCCATAGCTATACGGGTTGGTGACCTTACGTTAAAATTCTGAGTCCCTGAGTATATGTGGATGGTTTAGTGCGTCAAAATATATTTTTTGAAAATTCATTTTCTTTCCCTAGTTCCAATCCTCCTCCGCATTATGGCCAGGAGCCCCTGGCGTAAGGCCAAAGTACAATAAAAATGTTCAGAGTTCAGAGTTGTATTAAATTACGATCATTGAAATTACCAAAATACAGAAATCGAGAAGAGACGGGACAGACAGACAGACAGACAAAGAGACAGAGTAGAGAGACAGAAAGAGATAATTAGAGAGAGACAAAGACAGAGAGTCAGAGATAATTAGAAAAAGAGAGAGAGAGAGAGAGAGAGAGAGAGAGAGAGAGAGAGAGAGAGAGAGAGAGTGAGAGAGAGATGTGGAGACAGAGAGATGCGGAGACAGAGAGAGATTCAGTGAGACAGAAAGAGATAAAATCTAAGAACTCTCTCTCTCTCTCTCTCTCTCTCTCTCTCTCTCTCTCTCTCCCTCTCTCTCTCTCTCTCTCTCTCTCTCTCTCTCTCTCTCTCTCAACAAGGTGGGCAGAAGGCGTTGTGCTCAAAACAGTATCGGTATTTAATTGATGATGAGTAATAGGCCTAGTCTGTTCAATACAAAAATCAGCGCTGCCAGTGCAGCAGTTCTAAATTTTCCTCATGTAGAGTTACTGCCACGTAGTGTTTAAAGAAAGAAATAGAAAACAAAACACACGAAAGTATGTAGAGCTACTGCCACGTAGTGCTAAAGGACAGTAGCCAATAGAGATCGCAAGTCAGCCTTCGAGCTTCTTTCTCTGTTTTGCCATCTGTATAGAGCTAATCAAAAATGTCCATTAGTGACAGAGGGCAGTCGCTTTTTAGCTACTTTTCGTTACTTCTCGTAGTGCCGAAACAAGGTGGAGGTTTGAATACGTAGTGCTATTGCTATATGACTAAGCGAAGACTCTCTCTCTCTTCTCTCTTTTCTCTCTCTCTCTCTCTCTCTCTCTCTCTCCTCATTAGATATTTTATTCATGGAATATCCATGAAAATTTTCATATGGAGCAACAAAAAACCAAAACAAAACAAAACAAAAAAACAAAACAAAAAGAAACCTAGGCATCACTTTTAAATTTAGACCTCTGTGACACTTAATTGGAATGAGAGAGAGAGAGAGAGAGAGAGAGAGGAGAGAGAGAGAGAGAGAGAGGGGAGAGAGAGAGAGAGAGAGGATGAAGCATGAAATGCAAAAATTCACTTTCCGTCCGAAAATCAATTTTCATCAAATGAAATTATTTTCATGTGCAAAATATTGATCAGTAGGCCGATAATCAATAACTAGGTGCAAATAACGCTGATAATCAATTATCGAACCGGTTATTGATTTTTACACCTAATATTGATTTTGGTAAATAATTTGTACATAAAATTGATTTTTGGCCCGTTATTGATTATCGGGGCCGGTTATTAATTTCCCGGGAAAAATCTGCACTTGGTTATTGATTATCGGGTCTGTTGGTAAGTAATTTGCACATAAAATCGATTTTCGTACCATGAAAATCGATTTTCGTGAAATGCACACAATTCACTTTCCCGGCCGAAAATCAATTTTCATAGTATGAAAATCAATTTATGAGCAAATTATTTACCAATAGGCCCCAAAAATCAATAACCAGGTGCAAATAACGTCTGATAATCGATTAGCGGGACCGGTTATTGATTTTTACACCTAACATTGATTTTGGTAAATAATTTGCACATAAAATTGATTTTTCGGCCCATTATTGATTGTTGGGGCCTGTTATTGATTTAGCGGCGTAATTTGCACCTGGTTATTGATTTTTTGGGCCTATTGGTAAGTAATTTACACAGAAAATCGATTTTCATACTATGAAAATTGATTTTTGGCCGGAAAATGAATTCTGTGAATTTCACGCTTCACAGAGAGAGAGAGAGAGAGAGAGAGAGAGAGAGAGAGAGAGAGAGAGAGAGGGGAGAGAGAGAGAGAGAAATTTATATATGTGTATCTGTCATGCCTTAAAACAATACCAACAATAGCACAAAAAAATTAAAAGGAGAGAGAGAGAGAGGGGAGAGAGAGAGAGATGAGGAGAGAGAGAGAGAGAGAGAGAGAGAGAGAGAGATATGAACTAATATTTTACCAGTATTACGGTATACTATATGGTGACAGGAGAGAAATGAGGAGAGAGAGAGAGAGATGAGAGAGAGAGAGAGAGAGAGAGAGAGAGAGAGAGAGAGAGATGAGAGAGAGAGAAATTGACAGACATTGCGCACTTGCGCGCGCGCACACCCACCACCCACCACCCGCACGCACGCACGCACGCACGCACGCACGCACGCAGCACGCACACACACACACACACACACACACACACACACACACACACTAACATTCTTTCGTAATTTGTTTCATCTTTTTTGTTTAATCGTAGTGATATAGTGACATAGAGACGTAGCGATAAAGACAGTGTCTGGAAATCGTAGTGGTAATCATAAATAGTTGTATAGGTACAAGTTATGAAGGGAAATCGTCTTGCGAATGACACTGTAGTGATATTGGGTAATAGTCGTTTGGATATGTAGATTAGTGTTCCGTAGAGCTTTAGCCCGTTAGTGATATTGACACGTAGTGATTACGGGATGTCCCCGTTCGAATGATGAATTAAAGAAACAATTGCGTTTGAAGGCAGAGAAGCTGTCTCTATAAAGGTTGATGATAATTTTAATATACCCAAGCAAACAAGTTAAGTTTCTCGGTGTAATCTTCCACTATAAACTTTTTTTGAGTAAACTATTAATTACTTTGTAGAAAAGGC
>CM031595.1:65213233-65268233 GCA_018398815.1 Conus ventricosus | reverse complement strand
CTGTCTGTACGAATTTTGGATGTAGGAATCGGCCAAGACAAAGATGAATCTTGTACGGGACCAGCAACACAAACCACTGTTATTACTGCTGCTGGTGCTGCTACTCAGACCCGCATGCACACACATGCAATGTGCACGCCAGCACACACACACACACACACACACCGTATTATAAAACACAAAAGTTCATGTGCGTCGACGCGACCACATCAACCAGGCTGCGGCACACATACATTACACTGTCACAATACATTCTAGCCAACGAGATCCCAATTCACAGATACACAACCATTCCATCTTTGTCAATAGCAATATTATTTCCATCAACAAGTCAGTCAGACGAATGAAACATTAGAGAACGACACTGATTAAACATGACCAAATAAATACGTTAGACTTCTAGCCAAATCCCAAAAATCTACCATTAGCTACATTTTACACTTGGCATCTAAACTACGCCAGATAATAATTAATCAATCAATAATTAAATAACGAAATAATTCCCTAAAAATAAAGCTCTGAGTCCGACTTGGGTGTTTTTTTTTTCTGGGTCCAGGTTATCTTAGGCATATGTACAAGGAACAGCCTGCTTGATATGTGATTTAAAGCAACAGCATTATCACTTGGAAGGAAACCATGTAAAAGAGCTGTTCAGCTGCATGACTATCTTCACACACACACACACACACACACACACACAAATTGCAATTATAAAAGCCGCTTTACACGCCAGCACATGCCCATACGCGCCATTTAACATGGCCAGAGTGATCTGACTTTTCACTCACAGACTTTATTTTCCTTGTGAGGTTTATGGTTGTGAAATACAATGAACCAACCAAGTTTCCTTTAGATTCGTTTTATAAATCCCAAGAAACAGTTGTGAAGAAAAATAAACGTGGCCATTGCTACCTTGATCTTTGAGTCACAACCCCTCTTTTTCTTTTCTTTTCTTTTTTCTTTTTGTAAAGGTGATAATTGTGGATAGCAACTAACCCACCAACTTTCGTTGAGATCTGTCCAATAGTTCCCGAAAAATCCCCGAGAAACAGCTACGAAGGAAAATTAACGTGACCAGTGACTTTCACACTTTGACCCATAGACCTGATCTTTCTTGTGAACGTGACGAATGTGAAAACATGTACAAGCAGTCCATCAAGTTAATTCAAGATCTATCCGGCAGTATACGAAAAACAGCTTTTTTTTTTTTTTTTTTTTTTTTTTTGGGGGGGGGGGTTACTGTCATACAAAACTGTGACAGGCAAACGGAGCTGAAAACTTACCAGAGTTTGCAAACTGCAACATAATTGACACAGGAGTCATTTTCCTACGGGAGTCAATATTCTCCGTAACCATGGGAGTCAATATTCTACAGAAGGAGTCTGTAGAAAACTGAACGGTTCATTTTTCTCCGGAGAAAAAAGAACCGGGGAGTCAATTTTCTACGGAGTCAATATTCTCCTAATACCGGCAGTGACAGTCAATTCCGTGCCCGTATCACATGATTCGGCTGATGCGGCCTGCTATTCATTAATGGATGATGCTTGCCCACTTGGCCTACACGATCAATGCTGGAAGAATCGAGGCCACCGGGAGGTAATGAGGAACGGCGGATGAAGGGGTGGAGCTGGGAAGACATGGGCAACAAATGTATTAGGCCTATTTACAGCCATTTCATGCAAGAGCATTGAAGTGAACAGCGGCCATGTTTTAACTGAACGTCTTTGATGAAAAGGGGGCGGGAGTAAAACTGATGAATTGTGTGTGTGTGTGTGTGTGTGGGGGGGGGGGGGGGGGGGGGGGAGGGAGGGGGGGGATCGAGATTTAGCACCCCTCATCTCTCATTTCAAAAAGTAAGAAAGGCGAAAACATGTCCTCTGCATAGGCAACACATGTGTAACCAACTTTTCTATGTCCAGTATACCATATAATGATCGGTCCGACTGGCGGTAGGCCTACATGATTAGAAAAAGGCATGTTTCAGTATCCGCTTTTTTTTTCAAAGCATTTTTTTCCCATCTTATCATGGAATTGGCCTACGTGTAAACTCCTTTAATTCTTTTTTTTTCTGTATTCATAAGAACTCCATCCTTCGTACAGCGATTTCTACGTACACACTTGAATTGCCTGCAACTGTTTTTGTTCATCATTCAGACTAAAGCATATTGGGTTGTTGTTGTTTTTCGTGTGTGTGTTATCTTTGTTTAATTAAGAAATAGTTTGTCTTCAGCTGGTGCTATGTTACATCTGGCATTTATGTTCATCTGGCATCTATGTTCATCTGGCATTTAAAGATGACCTAGGTTGGCGTCGCCTGTTCATCCACCGTTTGATGCTGTCCCTATTCACCAGTTTGTCCATCTTTATTGCCTAGTTCGATTGCCGTTCCTATCTGTGACTCTGGTCATGGGTTCGATGCAGTTGAAAGCTGTTGTTACATAACCCGTTCATCTATCATTCGAAGAATTTTTTCCAAAATGGTAATCTAGCTGTTCATCTACAGTTTGAATTTACATCCAGTTTTACGTGTAACTCCATTTGTACAGTGTGTCCACACGGTTGGCAATCGCCTCAAAGCAGTCTGTCAATACACCAACCGCAATGCTTTTAGCAGGGTAAGCCTGTGGAGACAGGCTGGCTTCTGCTTCCTGCTGTGATTCAGTGATGAGGCAGGACAATCTCTAGAGTCAATAGAAGAGTTCATTAACTGGTCTCTGTTATCTTATGGCATCACTAGCGCCTGGCTAACCCTTTTTGTCTGTATTGATTTCAGGACACCAAAGGTAGAGAGAGACAGAGACAGACAGAGGCAAAGACACAGAGAAAGACAGAGACAGAGAGAGAGACAGAGAGAGAGAAAGAAAGGGGTGCTTCATGGAGATAATGCGTTAAAATCACTTAGTTACATCTGCTTCCCCATCCCCTCTCTTTTTCTCTCTCCTCTCTTCCTAGAAAAAACAAAAACAAAAGAGGTGAACAACAAAGATGGCAGACATGCGGATGTGGATAAAATGCAAGAGAACTTGCAAAAGAGTGAATCAGAAAGGCAGAGAGAGAGAGAGAGAGAGAGAGAGAGAGAGAGAGAGAGAGAGAGAGAGAGAGCATTCTGATTAGAGATGATGTATCAGACCTTAATTAATGTAGTACAGTAATCTTGCATGGATACTGCAACTGTCAGACCAAAGCGAACGGCAAAACATTGCTTTTAAAATTTATTTGTATGAAGTTGCATAATTTTCAGTTTACATAAATCTGCCCTTCCGTTAGCTGGAAATACCTCTAGTGTGACTTAAGTAGACTGAAATTTGATCTCTCTCTCTCTCTCTGTCTGTCTCTCTCTCTCTCTCGCTCTCTCTCTCTCTCTCTCTCTCTCTCTCTCTCTCTCACACACACACACACACACACACACACACACACACACATATTCTCGCACAGTAGAATTCATATTCAATCTGTGAATATACATGACGTTGACAATCTGACAGGTATGTAAGGCTGCACATAACTATGCACATAGGAACCATATAGATCCACACTATATAATCTATGCACACAGTTCAACCCAAAGGACATGTGTTTCTTTGCATGGAAGCCGCCAAGGAAGGGTTTGAACCATGGAAAGAACGAAGGGTTTCAAAATAAACAACCTCAGAAACCCAATCGGGTGCAGCAAACTCCTATCCCGATTCCCAGTCTCCTTCCAGTCCGAATGCACACAAACACTGACTTATTTCCTTTAACAAAATCATAAACTGGCAGGAATTTTCTTCGGTACATTCTGAGATTTCAGATCTGTTTTTGTTGAACACAGTCACGTCAGCATGCTGCTCACATTGGCCCCTGTCTGGTTTGTCTTCCTTGGTCTCAGGCATTGGGACTCTGAGTGGTGACGTCTCATGTCACTTAGCACCATACTAACACTTGTCAGGTCAAAGAGAGCATGATTCACATTGCAGAAACTCCAGTGGCGGGGCCTTTGATCCTCACCATTCAGATGTACGCCTTCAGCAAGGTTCAAAAGATCCACTTCAGGCTGGGGGGGTTCAGCTGATTCCTGTCATTGTCTCCATCGTCCTTGGTGTGGAGACAAGGTTCTGAAGGCAATGACCTTGATGGTTGACCCAGGTTCTGAAGGCAATGACCTTGATGGTTGACAAGGTTCTGAAGGCAATGACCCTTTATGGTTGACAAGGTTCTGAAGGCAATGACCTTGATGGTTGACAAGGTTCTGAAGGCAATGACCTTGATTGGTTGACAAGGTTCTGAAGGCAATGACCCTGATGACTGACTGTTTTCATCATGACACGACCTGGGAATGGTTCTGCAGCATGAAGCGGAGTTCCTTGCTTTCTCCGCCAGACATCCAGCGCATCAATACGTCTTCTGGCTACTGACGCCATGAAGCAGAAGAACTCATTGTAGTCCATGCCAGTCAAAGCCCTCAGTATTGTCTGTGTACATACCAACCAATCCACAGATTACACAGGTACCTGAGAAAAGTCATGCTAATGATGAAAGAAACAGGTAAAATGACACTGCAGCAAGAAAACCATATATCATACAGTGGCATCAAATTATAACTTGCAAAAACTTTGGGCTAAAATATTACAATAAATGTATCTTCTCCTTGCTTAATTACATACATCAGTAGAAAGAAACTCGTGGAGAGCGTGGCAGCAGAGAGTCCTCAGAAGAGAAGCCCCCTTCAAGCAAGTGTTTCGGCCCTTATCTCCTGACACTCTAGGGGGTTGGGCCACACCCAGTTCATGACTTCCGGATGTCCCTCTGCTGCCCCCTTTTTTTCCCCCATCTTGGGACGAGCCATGGCTGGGATTCGAACCCATGACCCTCTGGACATGCTCATTTTCTACTTAATGACTCGCGCTTTAACCACTGAGCCACAGGGACACCTGATATTTGTAGGGAACTTAAGCCTTATGAAGTTCACTTTTGTTTCCTCCTTGACCAGATCCAGCTTGAACACCTGTCTGCCGCTTCTGCCATTGCTTTCAGGGCTCTGGTTTTTTCCTTCCCTGCAACTGAGAGCTGTTTCATGAGGCTGTATGCAGACGTTCCTACAAATCCCCTAGCTCCAATTTCTGCAGTGAGGACTTTGACCTGATAGCCTTCTCTCCTCAGGCTGTTTGCCAGATCAGCATACTTTTCAGTCTTGTAGATTTGAGCTGCCTCCATTCTGTTCTCATATGGCACCGTGAGCTCGATCATGATCAGCTGCTTGGTTGACTTAGAGTGGACTACTATGTCTGGTCTCATTCCACTCTTGCTGATGATCTCTGGGTGACTCTTCCATTCTGGGAGGTCTGCAGTGCACTCCCCAGTCATCTGCCCCATCCAGCAGACTCTGCCTGCATGTTTCGAGTGGCACTGTTGTTCTTGGCCATGATTTGCTGCCTCCTGCCGTGAAGAATGTTGCGGGTGCTTTTGGAGTCCTGATTCTCCCTTTTGTGGTGTTGGTACTAGCCCAGACTACTTGTACAATCTCTTTGAGCACTTGGTTGTGCCTCCATGTGTACCTTCCTTGAGCCAGGGCTACTTTACATGAGCTTAGAACATGCTCCACTGTTTGTTTTTCATGGCAAGGGGGGCATGCAGGATCGTCTGTTTTCCCCCCACTTCACCAGGTTTGCATTTGAGGGCAGAAGGTCATATGCAGATCTGGAATGAAGCTGATTCTGAGAGGGGCCATGTGCCAAATGTCATTCCAAGTTAGACTTCTTTGGAGTGCATTCTCCCACGTTGTCCATTGCCCTTGCTGGCTCTGCTGGACTGCTTTTTGGAGTCTTTTTTGGTCTTCTTCTTTTCTCATCTCCTGAATCATCATGTCTCTTTTGGCTTTTCCTTTGGCCTTTGACCACCATTCAGTTTTGGTCACACCCCAGTCCTTGTCTGTTGGTCTGTGTGTGTCCTGTTATTTCTCTGATCTTGAGACTTTCTTTTGCAGAATCCATCGCCTCTTGAACTTTCCATTTTCTACCTGTCTTCAGCTGGGCTTGATTGCTTCTACCACCTTGTCTCCTGAGTCCTCCAGCATGCTTTGAAGTCTGATCTTCCCTGCTTTGTATTCCTCCAGATGGATTTCAGTGGTAGTTTGAGCTTTGCTTGGCGACAGTACAGCGCGATGTCAGTCAAACAGGGTGGGACACCAAGCCATTTCCTTGTGAACTTGTTGATTTTGGCTTCCATTGCCTCCACTGTGCTGGTGCAGATGTCGTATATCATCAGAGGCCATAGGAGCTTTGGTATCAGCATGAACTGCAGACACCAGACCTTGTATTTGCCAGGGAGCCCACACTGGTCAATGGTCTCCAAGCCTTCTTCCGCCATCTGCTTGGTTTCTTTTGCTCTTTGTGTGTCTTTCAGCGTATCATCATACCATCTTCCAAGGCTCTTGACTGGTTCTTCTGTGACTGTTGGAATGGCCTGGTTGGCAACACTGAAGACCACAGATTCGGCCACTTTTCCTTTCCTCAGTGAGAGACTCCGTGATTTCTTTGGCTTGAACTTCATTCTGGATGAGGCAACTATGTCGTCCAGCCTCTCCAGCACATGACGTGTCTCGTCTTCTCTGGATGAAATCACTGTAGTGTCATCCATGAAGGCCTTGAGAGGAGGCATCTTGTATCCATCGCCAAGGTCTGTTTGTCTCGCGTTGTTTGTTGCTGCTTTCAAGATGAGTTCCATTGCCAGCACGAACAGTATCGGGGAAATTGCACAGCCCATTGCAATGCCCACTTCCAAGTTGATCCAATCAGTTGTGTACTCCTTGGTAGAGAACCGCATTGAGAAGCCATTGAAGTACTTCTTGAGCATGTCGCGGATGTTCTTTGGCACCTGGTACATCTCAAGAGCCAACTGTATCATCTCATGGGGCACAGATCCATATGCGTTTGCCAGATCAAGCCACACTACGTCCAGGTCTCTCTTTTCTGTTTTTGCTTTTTGGATTGCGTCCCAGATCATTGTGGCGTGTTCTACACAGCCAGCCACGCCTGGGATGCCACCTTTCTGGACTGACACATCCAAGTACTTGTTTTCCATCAGGTACTTGGTCAGCCTTGCTGCCATGACAGAGAAGAAGATTTTCCCTTCGACGTTCAGTAGTGATATTGGCCTGAACTGGCTGATGTCACTTGAGTTTTGCTCTTTGGGATGTACACACCATCTGCCGTCATCCACTGGCCGCTGATCTTCTGGTTTCTCCAAGCCGATCGCAGCAGCCTGTGGAGCCACTCCAGCACCTTGGGACATTTCTTGTAAAGCTGGTAAGGTATTCCGTTTGGCCCTGGTGATGATTTGGCTCTGGCTTTGTCGACCACCTTCTTGATTTCCGCCAATGTTGGAGGCTTGCCATTGAACTGTTCCTCAGGGTTGGTTGGCCACACCAGACCTTGAATGTCGAGTGGTGCTTTGCTCTGTGAGTCAGAGTATGTTTTCCTCAGATGCTGCTCAAGAACTCCTTTGTCCACACTTAGGGTCCCAGATTTTGGCTGCTCAAACAGTGTTCTAGCAAACTGGAAGGGGTCTCTGAAGAAGCGCTCTTGTGTCTTCTTCTTTTTGCTCTTCCTCTTCCTCGCAGATTCCGCTTTGCTGAGGGCGCTGTGTTTTTCTTTCAGGTCTTCCCACAGTTTTTCCAAGCCTTGTTTTTTCAGCTGGCAGTGCGGTCTTCATTTGCTTCTTGAGGTTGTTCTTTTGGACTCTGATCTTTTCCATCTTTTCTTGGCGTCTGGATTTCTTTGGAGGTGTTTTCTCTTTGGGTAGTTTTACTCCATAGGCGTCTCTACATGTGGCATACACAATGTCCCCATATGTGGCTAGTTTGTGTTCCAGGGTGCTTTTCCCTATCAGTGCATCGAGTCTTTGGACGATTTTTGCATCCAGTTTCTCCCAATCTTCAGTTTCGTTTGCTCGTGGCAGGTTGAGTTTCAGGCGCCTGGCATCGAGGGCCTGTGCAAATTCCTCATCCGAACCAACAGCGTGGATGTCCTTGGCACTGTGGTTTAAATCCTGGCCTTGGTCTTCCGACGTCTTATCTGCTGATGCAGTGCGCTGCTGCTCATTCAGATGAGTCTTCACACATCCCATCTTTGTCCTGTGGATCTTCATGCCACGGGTGGTAGCGAAACGCTTTCCACAGACACATGGATATTCCATTTGGTCCATGTTCATTGTCCGTTTGGGATTTGCAGTCGTGATTGGTTGAGCACCGATGGATTCATCATTCTCTCCCCCTTTCGGTGAATCCTGGAGCATCTTTTCCTTTTATTTCTTAGTAGCCACATGTTTAAGGCAAAGTGGGGAGCCAGCCCACAGAGCCCTTGGTTCTGGTCTTTCCCAGTGTCCTCCGGTCTTTCCCGGACGTCCTCCGGCCTATTCCCGGAAGTCAATGGTTTACCCATGCATCAGTAGAAAGAAACTCGTGGAGAGCGTGGCAGCAGAGAGTCCTCAGAAGAGAAGCCCCCTTCAAGCAAGTGTTTCGGCCCTTATCTCCTGACACTCTAGGGGGGTTGGGCCACACCCAGTTCATGACTCCGGATGTCCCTCTGCTGCCCCCTTTTTTTCCCCCATCTTGGGACGAGCCATGGCTGGGATTCGAACCCATGACCCTCTGGACATGCTCATTTTCTACTTAATGACTCGCGCTTTAACCACTGAGCCACAGGGACACCTGATATTTGTAGGAACTTAAGCCTTATGAAGTTCACTTTTGTTATCAAAGATAACCTGGTTTCGTTTATCACGAACAGCACAGACTTTTAGCTAGATTTTCATAATGTAAGCTGTGCGATAGCCACAGAGCTCTTTAATTCAGTCATGTATTTTGAGCATACAGTATAAAAACAATATATTTTTAGACAATATCACAATGAACCCAAATGATGACATACAAGATAAACCACATATTTTGAAAACCTCACAGATTTCTATGTTAACATGAAAAACACATTTCATATTAGAGATGAAACCAGTAACTGAGACAAACAGCCAAATACCTGGCACTGTTGATTCCAGCCATCCATATCCCGACAATCACTGATTTCCTGTTCAACGTCAGCCAGTGACGCTTTGAGATGGTCCCAGCACTGTCGCACATTGCAGCCATTAAGCCAGTTGTGGTTGATTGAAATGGTGTCTTCCTGAAAAGTAGGTTAAACAGATGCAAGACACTGTGAAAACATAAACACTGACATGAGTGAACCAAACTTGAAGCTAGTTATTCTTAATATAACTTGCAGAGGAAGAGAGTGTGTTTGTGTGCGTGTGTGTGTGTGCGTGCGTGCTTGCGTGCGTGCGTGCGTGCGTGTGTGCGTGCATGTGTGTATATGTGCGTGCATGTGGTGTGTCAGTGTGTGTGTGTGTTGTGTGTGTGTGTGTGTGTGTGTGTGTGTGTGTGTGTCTGTGTGTGTGTGTGTGTGCATGCGTGCGTGCGTGCATGCATGCGTGTGTGCATAGGTGCGTGCATGTGGCGTGTATGTATGTGTGCGTGTGTATGTGCGTGTGTGCATGCACGCATGCTATGAATGATCAGTATGACCTAAGATTGATCTGACAAACAGATTTCAGTGTCTGTGTATGCGTGCATGTGCGTGTCCGTGTGTGTGCTTGTACGTGCAGTTTCATGCGCATTTGTGCATATAATTAAGAATGGGTGGGTGGGGAAGGGAGAGGGTGTGGCCGTTTGTGGTCATGCATACATCTGTATGTCTCCCTGTCTGCCTGCATGCATGTGCATGTATATGTGGGTATTGTATGGTTTTGCGCATGCACACATCTGTTCATGCACTATGTATGTGTTCTGCATACAATTGCATGACATGTGTTCTGCATACAACTGCATGACAGACTATGCATGATAACACATAAATGTCGGTGTATTCATTCTAATTCTGTCAACAACGTATGCAAAGTATCATGATCTCAAGAACAAGGCATGTACTATGAGTTGTAGGATAAGAGCTCCATTATCATTAGCCTGGTGCAGAGATTGCAACAAGACCTTCTCTGTTGTAGCTGTGAGCTTAACACTAATGAGTGGGCACATCATCGTTATAATTGTTATTCTTGTTGCAACTGTTTTCTCTACAAACAACCATTTCATTTTAACAAGCATGTTTTCATGTGCTGCTCATGTAATTTCCTGAGACACGGCTTTGAACCCTACACTTGGGCTGGACTGGCATTTTTGTTTTGCCTGTCTTGAGTTTTCACTGTAAAGGAACATCATACGGTTTTCCTGCCTTTGCACATGACCTTGGTTTGGCATTTATTGATAAATCTACAAACACAATAATCCCACTTAATATGCACCGAAAAGTGTTTGTATGTTTATTGACTTGACTGGATAAAGGCTGTGACTGTAAGTGGCTGTTCATGTGTGAGTCATCACACATGCAACTGTAGTGGAGCATAAAAATGCTGTCTCAGCAGACAGGAACATAAGAGAGAGAGAGAGAGAGAGAGAGAGAGAGAGAGAGAGAGCGAGCTAAACATGGGAAAAATACAACACGATTACGATATGAAGAAGAGAGGGATGGGTCGATTGCATCATCAGGGACAATACTGCTAATTAAAGTCTTCATAACCAATCTGCCTTACTTGTTTTCGCAACATTTCTAGTTTTGGACAGCATACTTGCAATATGAATGCATAGATATGCTGATATCAAAACTTATCAGGCTGTTTTGAGAAAATCAGGTCAACTGTAAAGTAATTTGTACAGATTCATGGCAAGAGAAAATTCACCAGTCAGACCATGCAAAAGAACATGCGCCTAAGACCAAAATATGAAATCGTACAAAGCTGACAGATTTTCTGGACTTTCTTTTTCTTTTCTATTGGAGTAATCAGTCTCCATGACAACTGCACAGAAATAAAACAAAACAAGGGAGGTAACCCACCAAATTCTCCACCTGATGGTGCCAGCCACTGGGGACAAAAATAGTCTCCCCTGGATGCTGAATGATTTCGATCCTGTGCTGAACCCTGTGCGCCTTGGGAAACTTCAGAGGGTCTTCCAGATCCTTGGAAGTTACATCATACACAAAGTTGTTGTGAACGTCTTTGAGTTGTTCTTCTTCACCTGAACACCATGTTCTACTTTTAGATAAAGTGCACCTAGTCTCTCATTCATGAATCTATCTGCACAAATCATTTCTCATACTTTCTCACATCTTTCAAATACTTTGAGAACAAGATAAGATAGATAATGTTGCTTATAGCCCAGCCGACCGCAAAGGGCCACATCAGGGCTGTCACCACGTTAAAATCAACTCACCAGTCATTAAAAAAAAAATTTAAAAAAAAAAAAAACCCAACTTTCACACATCTCGTTAAATGACATCGTCTACAAACGTACCAGAAACTTTGTTAAAAATCTTTCTGCCGTAAAATCTTAAATCAGATGAAAAATGTTAATCTTTCTCAAAAACTCAAGGATCACGTCAGGCGGGACATCCCTGAACAGGATCTTCATGGACTCCGCTGTAAAATGTTTGTGTCTCACATCGTGCAAGTCCCAACATTCTAAAAGAACATGTTTCATTGTGAGTGGCGCATGACATGGAATGCACCACGCAGCTTCTTCACTCTTTAAAAAGGTAAGAATGGGTAAAATACGAATGGCCGGTGTGCAGCCGGCACAGAACCGTTTCCTCTTTACGACCACCCGACGTAGATGGGAGGAAGTCCTTAAGGTTTGGACGGATCTGAAAGAGTTTGTTATTCGTCTGTGTGTTCCAATCCTCCTGCCAGAGGTCTCTCACATAATCGTTAATTTTGGGTTTCACATCTGAGCAGGGGATATAAGTGTTGGACAGTTTCTCTCTTGTGGCGTTCTTGGCTAAACGATCAACCATTTCGTTCCCGCCGATGCCAACATGACCAGGAACCCAAGCAAGAGTAATGTTGTAACCGTCCGCCTTCAACTTGCTAAAAAGTTCCAAAAAAAGTAAAAGTTCTGGATGCTGAAGGTTGCGGCCAGCTATGGCCTCCAAAGCTGACAGCGAATCCGACAGAACCAGAAAGTCCCTCTTCGAAGACTGTGAGATTATCTTCAAAGCCAAAACCAGAGCAGTAAGTTCAGCAGAATAGACAGAAGCATCTGAATGAATATGTTCCAACAGTATCTGAGAAGGAGCCCCAGGGCAGTAGGCTGCACAGGCCACTCCATCGTCAGACTTGGAACCGTCAGTGAAAACTTTTTGATAGGATGGGAATTTGGAACAGAGCTCAGCATACAATGCCTTGTATGCCAGAGAGCTAGTAGACTCTTTACGAAAAGCTGCAAGATCAAAACGAATCTCTGGTGTGAAAAAGGTCCACGGAGGTTGATCCGGAAACTTGGAAAAATCGGATACTACTCCTAGGTCTAGACCTGCATTCCGCACGTGAGGCCGCATACGAAGACCAAACGGTGGAATACACTTCGGGTTGTTTTCAAACTTACTTTGGAACGGAGGGTCAAAGACACAGTCATAGGCAGGATTCTGTGGTTCTGAGAACAGTCGGATATAATAATTCAAAGACAGTTTCAGCCTGCGGTTGGACAGTGAAGGTTCACCCGCCTCTGCGTACAGGCTGTACACAGGGGTGGTGCGGAACGCTCCAAGACAGAGACGAAGCCCTTGATGGTGGATAGGGTCCAAGAGTTTGAGGTAAGACGATCTTGCGGAGCCGTATACAGCACAACCGTAGTCAAGTTTGGAACGGACCAAGGCTCTGTAGAGGTGCAGCAAAGTTTTCTTTTCAGCGCCCCAGTCGGTGTGCGCTACGACCCGCAGAATATTCAGAGCTTTCTGGCAAGAAGTTTTGAGGTTTTTGATGTGGCTGAGAAGTTGAGTTTTTGGTCAAAAAATAACTCCCAGGAATTTGGCTTCTTTTACAACTGGAATGGTGGACTTGTCCAGTCGAATTTCAGGATCAGCAAAGAATCGACGAAAATTGTGGAAATGAATTGACTGAGTTTTGGTACGGGAGAAGGTAAACCCGTTTTCCTCGGCCCCACTGTTGGATTCTGTTGACACGAAGTTGGAGTCGACGCTGTACACTGGCGTAAGAAGCTCCAACTGCATACAGCGCAAAGTCATCAACAAACAGAGAGGACTCGGTGCCCAGGCTTACCGATTGGACAATGTCATTTATTTTAATGCTGAAAAGGGCGGGAGAAAAGGATGCTCCCCTGAGGAACGCCCAACTCCTGCCCATGGATGTCAGAGAGTGTGGTGCCAACACGCACCTGGAACTGTCGATCGGCTAAAAAGTTCTGAATGAACAGAGGCAGGTGACCCCGAAAACCAAGTCTGTGCAGGTCTATGAGGATTCCTGCTTTCCACGTGGTGTCGTACGCCTTTTCGAGGTCGAAAAAGATAGCGACCACATGCTGCTTGTTGACAAAGGCATTGCGGATGGTGGTTTCCAGACGGATTAGATGGTCCACCGTCGAGTGGTACTTCCGGAAACCGCACTGGTTCACTGGCCAAAAGACCATCGGTTTCCAGCTTCCACATCAGACGGGAGTTGACCATCTTTTCCATCAGCTTACAGAGGCAGCTGGTCAGAGCGATTGGGCGATAGTTGGAAGGGTTGGTAAGGTCCTTTCCAGGCTTTGGAATGGGAATGATCAGGGCTTTCCGCCAGGAGGGCGGAAAGGACCCTGTGGTCCAGATATGGTTATAGACTTGGAGAAGAGTTTGGAGACAGCTTTCTGGAAAATGTTTCACAACCTGATAATGAATGTCATCCAGACCAGGGGGAGAATCAGTGCAGGTTTGTAAAGCTAATTTGAGTTCAACGATTGAAAAAGGAAGATTATAGGTTTCAGAGTTGTCCGATGTGAAATTGTATGAAGATTTCTCTCTAATCTCTTTGTTTCTTAAAAAGACTGCAGATTTATTTGAAGATGAGGAGTTCTGTTGGATGGTGGAGGCCAACAGATTGGCAACAGCTTGTTTGTCAGTGATCAGAGCATCAGCAAGTTTCAAGTGATGAATGGAGGGGTTGGTGTTCTTCCCTTTGATTTTTCTAATGATGTTCCAAACTTTTTCTTGGAAGTTTTAGATGTCAGCCTGGAGCAGAAGTTTCTCCAGGACTGACGTTTACTGATTTTGAAAGTGTGTCTCGATTTCGCACGGAGTTTCTGATGGGCTCGAGCGTTGGGACCTGAAGGTCGTTGGTATACCCGACGCTGAGCCCGTTTGCGAACTTTTGAAATTTGTTGGCAGTCTGAATTGAACCAGGGTGTTTTTGGCATTTGGAGTTTGTCGGAAGACACTGGAATACAGGTTTTAGCACAGTTGATCACAGTGTTGGTCAGAGATTCTACTGGGTCTGGACTCTGAAAAAATCAGTGTCCTGGAATTCTTTTGAAATAGTGGTTGCAAATAGATCCAGTTTGCTTTCTTATAATTTAGATGTTGAGAGACAGAGACGTGTTCAGTTATTACGGGTTGTAGAAGGACAGGGAAATGGTCACTTCCGTGCAGATCGTCATGGACAGACCACTCATAGTCCAGGACCAGCGAGGGGTCACAAACCGACAAATCTAAACACGAAAGTGAACCTGTGGAAGAGTGGAGGTAAGTTGCTGATCCGTCGTTCAGACAACACAAATCCAAATCTGAAAGGACATCCTCAATTAGCAGACCTCTGGATGACGTACTGACACTATCCCAAAGAGGACTGTGACCGTTAAAGTCACCCAACAGCAAAAAAGGTCGAGGAAGTTCTTCTATCAGACTGATAAGGTCCTGACGACAAACCGGGACAGAAGGAGGTAGATAAAGAGAGCAGATTGTCACAGTCTTATGGAGAGTGACTCTCGCAGCTACAGCTTGAAGGGAGGTAGACAGAGCGACAGGACTATACAGCAGAGTTTTGTGTAGGAGAAGGGCAAACACCGCCCGACAGTCCCAACGTGGATGGTTGTGCAGGTTTTGAAAGAACATTAAAGCCAGAAGAGTAAAGGTCTTCTGGCTTTGAATTTGAGTTTCCTGAAGAGCCACGACGGAAGGTTTTATAGATTGACACAGAAATTGCAGCTCCTCAAAGTTAGAATTTAGTCCACGGATATTCCAATGGAATATTGTACTATCCATGGTGCAGAGGGCGAAAAGGAGAGAGTTCAGGTCATCTCCTCCTCAACGTCTGCTTCCAATGGAGTGAATTTATTTTTTAGTTTCACTGGACTGTGTTGGTCTTCAGACCTGCTGGCAGACTTGCCAACAGGTGAAGAAGGTCTGGGCTTGGGTGATGGTGGAGGTTTCTTCCTCATCTCCACCATCTCCACACTGGGTTGAACTCCCTTGCCCGCACGGGCACTGGACAGAGGAGTTCGAGGCGGGATTGCTGGCTTTTTAATCTGCCCAGCAGCAGATGTTGTAGACTGCTGGGCAGTCTGAGGGTGGCAGATTTTTTGCCTCCACCAGGGGCAGTCACTTTGGGTTGGGAGGTGGTGGACCTGCTTCCACCAGAATTGACAACTCTACCTTGCAATGTCTTTGAAAACATGAATTCATCAGTCTGGCAGCAGACTGACCGAGTGGGAACTGTGAAAACTGTCTTTACGGCCGAAGCATATGAAGCTGTTGGAGTCTGACTGCCCACAACCTGCTTGCGGGCTTCAAAAAGGAGATCTTCTTTTCTGTTTTAACTCTTTGAATTGTGGATTCCTGAATCCAAAGAGGACAGTTTCTTGATGAGGAGGGATGGTCGCCACCGCAGTTAGCACAATGTGCCGGATCTTTACACGGCCCATCAGGAGTCGCCTTGCAGCAAACACCGCACACCTCCTGCCCAGAACAGCGGTCTCTGACATGGCCAAACCTCTGGCATCTGAAACACCTCAGTGGGGACGGCACATACAGCTGAACACGAACATTCAGGTAACCAACTTTGATGACCGGGGGCAGCACAGGGTTGCAGAATGTCAGAAAGAGGGTGTTGGTGGCCACTCTTTCTGCACCCTTCTTTACTGTCACCCTGCGCACCTCCGTCACACCCTGGGACGCCAGCTCCGTTTTGATCTCTGCCTCTGAAACACCTGATAAATCCCTGCAGCGAATCACTCCTTTCGATGAATTCAACTGTTTGTGGGGAGTCACCCTGATCTCCCTGTCCATAGTTTTGTTGCCTTCAGCAGCTGTTCAGATTGTTTTTGAGATTTACACTGAATTTAGAAACGAGCCGTTCCTCAACCTCTTGATGGACCGGGGTCACCTGCTAAGCCTTGAAAGCCCTTTTGGATAGCAAAAGGGCTCAGAGCTGAAAGGGGTCTTTCTTGCTCGTTCCTTCGATAACGAGCCAGGAAGCCCAGAACCTGTCTTCTGTCGTACCCCCATATCCGAATCGCTGTCAGAATCGAAATCCCCTGAAATAGGGGATGCTGCCTTCCTCTTTTTTGGGGGGATGTGTTTTGAAAAAGCCATAATTAATTTTATGATGTTTCATCTCTCCCTTACCCACCCCACCTTGGAGTCCAACTAAGGGGCCAGGGCCAAGAAACCAATGTCTTGACCCTTCAGGCTTCGGGAGAGATATACGACCAAACAGAAACCAACCAACCCTATCCCCCCTGATCATGCTCAACTACCGGGAACAGGAGCTGAGCACTGCAGGTGTTTTACTTGGCCAGCAGGGGAACTGTCTGTCTTGACCCAGCCCCAAGAAGGGGAGCGATTAGTACACCCGGGCCAAAGTGTAACTCCCTGTCTAGGAGAGGTCTGAGCCAAAGTGATGTGTGTTGAGAGCGCTGGCCCTCTCAATCACCAGGATCTCATTCCCTCCGACACAGGTCGCACCGCACGGCAAACGCGGCGGATCTTAAGAAGACCACAGAGAGAAAAGGAGTGTGGAAAAGAAGACTTGAAGGGGAGACGAAGATAGAAAAGGGCCAAATAAGGGAGGCAGAAAACAAGAAAGGAGAAAGGCGGGTTACTCTTAGTCAGGATCCTCACCCTTAGCCTATCTGACATGGGAAGCCCTACCAGGGGCATCAACTCCTTACCACGTTACGCTTAGGCCATACAGCATCTTCACCTCTCAGCCTACAAGCAGTGTGAAAAAAACAGCCTATCTCCCAAGTATTGATGCCCCCGCCAGCAAAGCCTAAGGGATCACTGGGACCGCGCAAGCCCTCCGACCACGACAAGGTCGCAACCCCCCGGAGGGCTTTGAGAACAAGAAGTGACTTCCAGCGCAGGTAAGCATACACATTTTAAAAGCACAAACAAACGTAAAAGATCCCTGGGCATTCTGACTCATATGAGCATAACAATTTATTTTTGTTTTCATTCTTACTCGTTTCAGAAAAAAAGTTTGGTGAGGTATGTGGGTTGGTAGAGCTGATCGATATTGTGTGTGTGTGTGAGTGTGTGAGTGTGTGTGTGTGTGTGGTGTGTGTGTTTGTGTGTGTGTGTGCGTGTGTTTGTGTGTGTGTGGCGTGTGTGTGTGTGTGTGTGTGTGTGTGTGGTGGGGGGGGGGGGGGGGGGGGGGTCAGTGAGTGAGTGAGCACATACATGTATGTGTGTGTGTGTGTGTGTGTATGTGTGTGTGTGTGTGTGTGTGTGTGTGTGTGTGTGTGTGTGTGTGTGTGTGTGTGTGTGTGCATTTGTTTGTGAGAAAGCGAGGAGAGACAGACAGACAGAGAAAGACAGAAAGAGAGAGAGAGCATGTGCGACAAGCATGCGCATGTGAGTGTGTGTGTGTGTGTATGTATGTATAGTTTGTGGGGGGGGGGGGGGGCACATGTGTGCATAAATGCACTGAGGTGTATTTGCATAACCGGCAAGGTAGATCACAGAATCAAGAAACCCGACAAGTGTTGTTTTCTTTTCTCTTTTTTCTTTTTTTTTTTTAAATGCACTTTCTTCACAGACACATTGGTTTTGGTTTTGTTGTTGTTGTTGTTGTTGTTTTAGGGGGGGCCTCACAGATCCTGTCATATTTCTACAGTCAGACACAGATCAAGATTAATCTAGATATTCTAAATAAGTTACTTATCAAATTAAAAAGTCAATGTTCAGAAGTGGAGTTTAAGCAAATCAACTTGTCAAAAAATAAATCAGATAATGAATAAATGAAAAATTAATCATTGTCCAGTTTAATTTCATTAAAACAAGAGATTCAGTTTTAAAACTACATGTATGAAGTTTGACTCTTTCTGTGAGTGTGAATGATAACCTAATTAACAAGGCATTTGAAAATCTAAGGAACCCACTTGTAAGGTTTAAAAAGCATGTGTGTGTGTGTGTGTGTGTGTGTGTGTGTGTGTGTGTGTGTGTGGACGTACGTGCATACACAGCAGTATATCTATCAATACACCAGCATGCACACACACTCACAATGGATCTCACATAAACACATATGCAGTCAGAATCTTTTCTTAACAAACAACTCATCACCTGGAGGAAAGAAGATCCATCGCTTTCGGCCACAAATGTTTGCTGACCAACTGAAGGAACGAAAAACATCAGCATGAAATGGTGTCCATGTGTTTTTGGGTCCCATGTACACAAATCTGTAGTCGTCATCAATGTCCTTTCTGACATCCCAAAACTCGTTTATCCAGTCAGACCGGAAGAAACTGCAGGTGCTGTAGGCCTTGTACTCTGGGAAGTCCCTACAGTAAGCTTACAAGTTAACTTTAATCTTAGATGAACAGCACATTTTTTTCATCAAAATACAACAGCAAAATCAAAACAAAATCAAACCTAATTTGTGAATAACATGATTTTGAACAAATTTGTATGTTCAAAAGCCACACTGATTTATGAAGCAAAGAGACTTTTTTTCTTTTTTAACGGAATGCAATTAATGTCATTTAAGTGACTGTTATCAACACAACAGCTTAGGCATGATAAAACAGCAAAATTAAAAAAAACATTCTGCATCACTAAACACAGTAAATAAAAAGCAACATACATCCCCATTTACACACACACACACACACACACACACACACACACACACATACCTCAGTAAAGTTAAGCTAACAAAGATGTAAGAAAAAAAATTGTAAATGTGGGTATACCTGATGAAGTGCCAATCTTTCAAATACAACGAGTTCTCATCTGCAGGATGCCCAGCATCTCTGTACTGCTGCCAGTAGGTCAGAAACTCACTCATTTTCATCTCCTGTTTCACATGGGCAGAAAACTCTCTGGACTTGCAGTTTGCCACAGGAACAGTTGCATCACCTTGATTGACAGATCATCCGTGCACTCATGATCAGTATTTTGTTCTTGTTGTTAAGACTGACTTCAGGTTACATGTATACATATGCCTGTACTACAGTAAAACATCAATATCTCAATCACTATTTCTGTTAACATTAAAATCTTTTCCAACTTACCAAACATTCGTTGCAAGAAATCAATGTTTGGACTCCCATCCTCACACACCCACTCTTGGCGACTGCGCCACCGTCTGGTTGCTGCTTCTGTCAGAATACACAACTGGTTGGGGACAAGGAATCTGGCAAAAAACTCATCGTAGCTTGGTAGTTGTTGCAGAACCACAACCTGGGGAATGGACTGTTTGTGTTCATTCTTATCCACACACTCATATTGAGCTTTTATGTTTTGCACTGAAGATTGTAGAGTTTCTTTTGTTATGGCAGGAAAGTCATTTTTCAATACCGAGCAATGTGCCATCCTTTCATCAATCACATAAAATAAAAAATCAACATTAAAAAAGTCTTAATCACAATCCTCAGTCTGACTGGGCCCATTCCACCCACTGTCACTGGAGTACCCAAAACATCAGTGTGTCAGTTTTTAGCCAAGTTAGAGTTATGTATAGATCTAGTCGATCATCCGGTGCAGCACAATATTCACCTCTTTTCCAAATAAAAACAGTAAAATTTGCCTTGAACCATCATATTACATTAGACCTGTTCAACTTATACGCGTGATTTTTATTTGGTTTGGTGCGTCCATGTTATGTGAAGACGATATCGTCTGCTACAATGTGCGTGACGTTTCCGGTTTAGAGAGTCAAGTATCACCGATTTCGATGGTTAGAAAAAAATCGTTGATAAGATTTTGTCACAAAAATATAGTTCATATTATTAACATGTGCCTTTGTGCTTTTTGTAGTATGCAATCGTTTATAATTGTTAAACGTTTACTTTGTTTGTAATTCGTATTCGTCTGGAGATTAATATTCAGTGCGAGCCTGCTTGTCATCTGCAACGGTGGTGAAACATGTGTTGGATGTAGCTCGGTTTCAAAAAGTGCTCAAACATTGCTCTTCACTGTGCAATTCACCATTTAAACTCTCCAATGCTAGTATAAAGATTGTTGGTGCGGTAGCCGCACAGACACATTTTTTGTGTGTGAAATACCTCATTTGTGGTGGAAAAAAAGAAAAGATTTGTAACAACCACTTTAGGGTACGAAATTCATGGGGCTGTTTGTACGCACTTTTTCGGGTGTTTTCGGTTCTTCTCGATGCAAAGAGACGTAAGACACCCTCACCTGCCTACTTTGACCTGTCCTGCCCCACTTGTGGGTGCAAATAATTTATTTCATTTCACAAGTAGGGATATGCATGCACATCCAATGCGCCATTTTGGTTGCTGATCACATGGGCACAACGTCATCACTACTGGGGTTCTTGTCTATAAATAGTAACCGCATGGCCTTCAACCACGTGTGTCAGTGCAACACTTGTTTTCCTGCGGTTTGTGTGTTTTGATCACGTGACTGTAGTATATAGGCATGCTGGGTAATACAAAACATCAAATCTGGAACGAGAGAAATAGCGAAAGTAAAAGTAGTGTTAGAATATAGAAATACCCAAATTAACAGGAAAGTGACAAGGTGTTTTACTTACTACAAAATGGCTGGAAGACCGCGAAATGCTCCGCATTTGGTGCCTGTGGCTGAGGTAATGCAGCCACATGAAATGTTGCAGGAAGAGTGGAGGCTTCAGACCCTCATGCCTGCCATCCAGGACACAGCAGAGGCCATTCGGTGGCTGGCCAGACGAGGCCTCTTGAAAAATGAACAACTGTGCCACGTTTGTGGCAACCTGATGACTGTGGGGACCAAAAACACCCACGTTGATGGCAAGAGGTGGAGGTGTCCAGGGAGGTGCAACGTCACCAAATCACTTAGGTATGTGATGTGATGTGACTTGATGTGATGTGATGATGATGTCTCTCCACTCTACCCTTCTATTATGGCTTGTTGACAAACAGTAAGCACAATTTTCTATCTGTTTGATTGCAGAGATAGAAGCTGGTTCCAGAGGTCTCACCTGTCCCTGCCAACCGGCATCCTCCTGCTCTACTTCTGGGGGATGGACATTCCCCAGAAGGAAGTACAACGCGAGCTCCAGGTCAGCAACAAAACCCTCATCGACTGGATGAACTTCATCCGAGAGGTAAGAGCATTAGCCTTAAGATTTTTATTTTCACCCAAATTTTACAGTGCTATTGCTATTGCCCTGGTGTTAACATGGACTTACTGTCAATGTTTTTGACACTTACATCCGGCTGTGTGTGTGTGTGGGTGTGGGTGTGCAGGTGTGCGAGGAAGACCTGCGGCTGCACCCAGACGAGGTGGGAGGTCTTGACGGGGAAACCGGCGAGCCCATCGTCGTCGAGATTGATGAAACAAAATACTTCCATCAGAAGTATCACCGGGGCCAGTGGCGGGAGGGGCACTGGGTTTTTGGGGGAGTAGAGAGGGACACGGGAAAGGTGTTCATGGTTGAGGTGCCAGACAGAACCAGGGCCACACTGGAGCCGATAGTGCTCCAGTACATCTTGCCTGGCTCCCACATCATTTCCGATGGCTGGAGAGCCTATGGCAATCTGAATGAACTAGGAGGGGGCATCTACCTGCACGATGTGATCGTGCATGATCAGCACTTTGTTGATCCGAACAAACCCACCATCCACACTAACAACATAGAAAACACGTGGCTGAGGGCGAAGAGGAAGCTGAAGCGCCAGTTTGGCACGTCGGAGGAATTGTTTGAATCGTACCTGGCTGAATTCCTCTGGCGAAACAGGTACCGGAATGATCTGTGTCATTACTTCTCTCGCCTGCTCACATGCATTCGAGAGCAGTATTGATGTGGGTCATTTCGCAGTTGCTGACTGCCCTGGGCTTCCTCTTCAGTCTTCGTTGAGATCAACTAAGAGCTGAGCATGCAGGGCCACATGGAGCAGGAGTGCTCACCTCAATAGTAAATAATAAGAAGTAATTTTTTTGTTTTCTTTTTCTTTTGTTTAGTTTTTTTTTCAATTATTATTTCACATTAATCTGATTACCTTGCAGAGTGCTGAACTTTTGGGGGGTTGCGGGGTGGATGGGGGCTCTTTTTTGTGTCTTTTCAATTCGTATATTCTTTGTTGGACTATTGGTTGTAAATTTCATTTGCATTATTTTTCATTCATTGCAATAAATATTTTCTGACCAATACCAGTGTTAATTGTAAATGGGGAGTGAATGGGCATCCGAGGTAAGACTGTCTGATGTGCTTTTTTTTTTCGTTCCAGATTTGATGTTTTGTATTACCCAGCATGCCTATATACTACAGTCACGTGATCAAAACACACAAACCGCAGGAAAACAAGTGTTGCACTGACACACGTGGTTGAAGGCCATGCGGTTACTATTTATAGACAAGAACCCCAGTAGTGATGACGTTGTGCCCATGTGATCAGCAACCAAAATGGTGCATTGGATGTGCATGCATATCCCTACTTGTGAAGTGAAATAAATTATTTGCACCCACAAGTGGGGCAGGACAGGTCAAAGTGGGCAGGTGAGGGTGTCTTACGTCTCTTTGCATCGAGAAGAACCGAAAACACCCGAAAAAGTGCGTACAAACAGCCCCATGAATTTCGTACCCTAAAGTACATGTTTACCACAACCACAACCCAGTCTAGTCCACAATTTGTGGCCACAGCAATGTTGCTGCCCATATTTGTGGCTTCGGCTTCACCAGTAATGGTACAGGCGATGCATGAACACAGGAGGTCGGTCAAAATCACGATATATTCAAATGTGGACACGGTAAGAAAAGAAAAGAACATTTCACTATTTCAGTAATCCTCTTAGTCTACTTGTGTATAATTTACTGACATAAGACAAGAAAAGAAGCTTTAGTATGAATGGACTGAATCATTCGATGAGGGGAAACCTGTAGATGTTGTCTACATGGATTTCGCTAAGGCATTTGATTCTGTGCCCCACCAACGGTTAATCTCCCAAGCTTGAATCTTACGGAGTCACTTCACAGCTTTTGTCCTGGATTACTTTTTGATAGGCAGAAGACAAAGGGTTGGGGTCGCAGGGAGTTTCTCCAGTTGGAAGCATGTGTTAAGTGGAGTCCCTAAAATAGTAAAAGCAGCGTCTTTGGGCCAGTGCTGTTTGTTGTATTCATCAATGATGCCAGAGGCGGTGAACTGCATATATGTCAGATGTACGCAGATGATACAAAAGTGTTTGACACAGTAGAGGAACAAAACCAGAGGGACAGGATTTAGATAACCTCGTCAACTAGGCAGATTGTTGGCAACTGCGGTTCAGTGTGACAAAATGTAAGGTTCTACACCTTGGATGCAGTAACCCCAAGGCAGAGTATAGCACGAAACTACATAACAGCAAAGAGAGAGTGATACTGGAGTCATCAAAAGGAGAGAAAGATCTAGGAGAATTGGTAGATCAGGAACTTGGATTCAGCCGGCATGTTGAGACGCAGGTCAACAAACCCAACAGAATTTTAGGGCTGGTCAGGCGCTCGTACCAGTACCTCGACATTGAGACCATGCGACAGCTCTTCATTGCACTGATACGCCCTCACCTGGAGTTTACCAGAAAGATAAGGACCTAATCGAGGGTGTTCTCAGGCAAGCAACAAAGATAGTTCCTTGTCTGGTTGACTGTCCCTATGAAGAGTGACTTGCCAGAATGAAGATCCCCAGCATGCAGTACTGGAGGGACAGGGGTGACGTGATTGAAACTTAATGTGTTCACTCATGCAAGTCATGGGCTATGCAATGCGAAGAGTCCTCTTAGTCTTATGTTGGAAAATAGTGTTAAGCAGACCCGTGGGCTTAATCTGAAGCTCAGGAAAAGGATTTGCTATAGTTCACTGCGCCAGCACTATTTCGCCTATAGAGTGGTGAATCACTAAAACGTGCTTCCAGAAAGAAGTGGTTAATGCACCATCTCTCAACAGCTTTAAGGCCAGTCTGGATAGCCATTGGGCAGACCGTAGGTACTCGACGATTAGATAGACTTTCAGATTGCTGTGCAATCATCATCCACGCAAGAAGTATATATTGTAGGATTTGCCAGTTTTTGTGAAAAAGACCAGACCAAAGGCTAGTGAATAGCCTAATCCAGTCTGTAACAGTATGGTATTGTATGGTATGGAAGCTTTCTGAGCTAAAAGCTGAGCTTCTTTCTGTTCACAGGTTATCAGTTAGGAGTAATTGTGGGCTGAATAGCCTAATCCAGTCTGTAACAGTATGGTATGGTATGGTATGGAAGCTTTCTGAGCTAAAAGTTGAGCTTCTTTCTGTTCACAGGTATATCAGTTAGGAGTAATTGTGAATATAGCCATGAAATACACACAATGTGTGACACATATAACAGACACATACACACTAATTGACTAAACACTTGCACATTATTACACATAACGTCAGAGTACAACTTCCCTCAAAATATAAGTGCAAAAATTGTGGAAAGAGTTATAATAGATGGACTGGTCCATGGAACAGTTTCATGAAGATACAGGAAATTGGCAAACACAAAGAGAACATATTAGTTTTGATTAGATGAAGCATACCCAGCACAATAGTATTCATTGACAGATCAAAGCAATACACAGAACTGTGGTGTGCTTCATCCTCAGCTTCGAACCCAATACTATAGACAAAAAGAATGACCTTGGATATGCCCAAAACGTAATGCTTAAGAAATGCTGTCCTACTGTTCTAAGCAGTCTAAACAATAATATTAGTATGAAATCTCCATCACCAATGAACCAGAGAAAGGGCTGTGCCAAAAATGTGTCCTGCCTTTCAGTTGCTATTCACTTTAACCTCAAAGACAAACATTACTGTGAAAGAACAGATTGAATAGATGCTTGTTGTAATAAATGTGTCTGAAGCTGAAAGCATATATACCGGATAGACAAAAAGTGTTGTTTGTGTGCGTGTGAATCAAAGATGTGATGAATAAAGGTTAGGACTGTTAAACAAGGTATTTAAGACTCACCAGTTTGTTTGTACATACAGCAGTAAAACTGGTTTGATCTGGATACCAGGAAATAAATGTTTCTTGGCTAGCTGGTAAAGCAAGTGAGAACGACTATAGCATACATTACTTAAATGAAGGTGTTTCTGTAAGAGCTTGTTGTCTCTGTCTGTAAACTGTCTGACAAGGTCCAGTAGAACAGGAAAAGTAATATGTTTTTCTCTACTTTTAATTTACATAATGATTGTGGCTGCTTTTTAAAGCTGCAGAGCAGTTTAAAGAAATGTGTGTGTGTGTGTGTGTGTGTGTGTGTGTGTGTGTGTGTGTGTGTGTGTGTGTGTGTGGTGTGTGAAATTAATTAAAACAGACTTTCTTTTTCAGTTCAACCTCCCAGATGTCCCAGTCTACTGCAAGGTCAAGTGCAAAAGGAAGTTACTCAGGACAGCAAATCAGAAGCCAAATTTCAATGGCTTTGATTTTGATTCATCTCTGTTCTTTCCATTTCTGTGTGACAGACAAACAAGAAGACTGATACAGCGTTCAAATGTGCTTTTCATCATGAGAGGCCTTCCAGGGTCAGGGAAAAGCACTGTTGTTAAAGCCATCAGCTCTGTCTACTCTTCCAACGCAGTCTGCTCTGCAGATGATTACTTCCTACAAAATGGTGTGTACAAGTTTGATGCTGCTTGCCTTGGCTCTGCCCATGCCACCTGCCAGAAAAAGGCTGAGGAGGCATGCAGTGCAGGTGTGCCTGTGGTTATTGTGGACAACACCAACGTGCGAAGATGGGAGATGAAGTTTTACTTGCAGCTGGCTAGTCACACCGATTATATTGTCATACCTGTGCAGCCTAAGACAGCTTGGAGGCAGAACCCAGAGGAGCTGGCCATCAGAAATAAACATGGTGTGGATATAGAAATATTGAGAAGGAAGGTGAGAAACCCAAAAGCTATGTAATGTTTTGTGTGTGGTAGTAGTTACAGTAGTAGTAGCAGTAGTAGTAGTAACTACAGTGTTTTCAGCTGCTGTTTTGGTTGGTCATAGGTTGGGGCTTGGAAAGCTTAGGTTCTTGGCCTGTCAGAGGCATGTATACATATGTGGGACTTTTCTTTTCTTTTTTTTTTTTTCTTTTGCAACTGGCTCATCGTTGGTGCTCTATGAAGAAGTTGTAAAACATTAACCACAAATCAGGTTTCATCCACTTACTGGATGTATCTGTAGAATGCTGCTCAAATTTCCTGACCAACACTGAACTCTTAGCTGGACCATGACCAAGCAGTTATTGCAATTAGTGTGGGGGGGGGGGGGGGGGGGCGCATAATAACTTAGTATTAAGTGGTGTTGTCATATGTTGCATCAGAACAAAACACCACCGGAGACTTTAGTGGCTCAGCACCAGTGCCTCTGGTGGGTTGCCTCATGACAACGTGATATTGTTCACTCCTTACGGACTGCCAGTGCAGAGTCTGTCACCAGCCTGGACGTGGTTGTATTTAGGGAAGCCAGAATGACTGGAGAGATGCCACTGAAATGGCAAGCAAGATGAGATGGGACGGGGCATGGAACATGGAAGAGGGTAAGGGAAAAGGTGATGGAATGACTTTACTATAAAGTGACATAAGATAAGATAATGTTGCTTATAGCCCAGCCCACCGCAAAGGGCTATAAAGTGACATCGTGTTTCTATGTAGGTGTACAAATGTTACAAGAGTTGGGTTTTTTTTTATTGAGTTCCCAGATGTGAGATAACATGAATCAATGAAATAAATGATTTCATCATATCAATAGCCACTTTATCATAGCATAAGATATATATATGTTTTCAAGAACCTCCATGACCTTTTAACTGTAAAAACAAAATGTACAGCCAGGGTGACAGAGCTTCTGAATAAGCCAACAGTGAATTGAACAGGCTTGACTTTCAGACAATGATTCTGTATTTTTCAAAAGGCATACCTACAGAAGAATGCTGTTAGACTTAGAGTTTATAAATCTGTGTGTTTTGGAAAACAGTCTCCTTCCATGGCATCAGTTTTCTAGTGGCAAAAAGAATTTCAACTTGAAGACCACAACCACACCAGGTTGTCCAGAAACAGCATTTACCAAAGACAAAAAAAAACTTGGTGAAGTTGTTGATCAAGGACCATCCAGAATAAGGTGCCTTGAGAGACAGCAGGAACTGAACATTTCATTGAGAGGCATAAAACAGTTCTGCATGATCAGCTCAACATCGGCAAAAGCTGTGCCTGTTGGGTGTATCACAACCTAACTAAAGAGTCCAAGCAGGTTAAGAAAACTGAATGGAGGACAGTAATTTGAGAAATCCTAAATGGAAACAAAACATGGGTGTTTTGTATAATTCAGAAACCAAGCAATGGTTGGCTGTGTGGTTCTTCCAAGATGAGGACCTACTTGTAAAGTTCAAAAGATCAAAGAGTGCTGGCAAATAGTGGTGAGCGTCCTCTCCAAATCTGGCCACATAGCCATGATACATCTTGAGGAAGAAGACAACAACCTCCAGCTGGTAGTATATTGACCATTCCTACCCACTCAAGGTCTTCAAGGAATGCTGCAAGCACCACACAGACACACCCTGCTGCTCCTCCATAACGCTAAACAGTGCTGGAGCTCACACTGCGGCAGCAACTGTTGACATCCTGGCCAAAAAACAATGTGAAGTTCATCACTTATCTGCCTTACTAGTGAGATGTGGCCCCCTGTTAACTGGTTTCAGTTCTCCTTCATCAAGAAGCAGCTGTGGGGGAAGAAGTTCCACATCAGTGCAGATGCCCTAGCTCACTTCGAGTATGTGATCTCCACCTTTTCCAGGTCAGGGTGGTTTGGTGTCTTCGATAGTGGTTTGAGAGGATGACGACAAATACATCAGGGCTGTCAGTTGTTGTTGTTGTTGTTGTCGTACCCTGGCTAAAAGACTCCAGGGATCATCCGAACAGCCGAAGTATTTGAACACTATGGCACAAATGCATCAGCTGGGGATGAGAACATTACGTGTGTGACCGTTTTTGATTACCCCGCCACATGGGCAGCCACACTCCGACTTCGGGGGAAGGGCTGTCAGTGAGAGAGGACCTTTGAGAAACTGGACTAATCTGGTTGTTGGTAGGTTATCTCAGAAAGCCCATTGGAGAACTTGAAAAGCTCTCAAATTTGTCCACTACATCTGTTTTTTTGCCTGGATTTCCCAAATCAAAAGAGATGCAAGCCAACATTTGTTTGGTTATAATGTGAAGTTATCTGTTGAAATCAGTATGAATATGTCAACATGTTAGTGAGTTTAATCTGATTGTATGATAAAATCATGATGAAATTGTAATGTTCCTTCAATGATCAAGAGAATAAGAATATCAGTGTGCAATAGTGCTTTACATCATTATGAAACCCAGATTTCACTAATATAACCTCTGTACAGGTGGACCAGTTTGAAGATGTTGTTCCACTCTACTATGCCTGGTTCCTCCACAGCAGCGGCTTCCAAGCAACTCACTTTTATTGCTCAGTGTCTTCTAGAAGACTGTGTGCAAAAGTTTCCAATGTTCTCAGGCAAGTTGTTGGAACACAGGGTCCTTGAGTCACAGCAGCAGTTTGATCATGATTCCCATGCCAAGGGTGAGTGATTTTTTTTTTATTTTTTTTTTTTTCTCTACAACTGCAGGTTTATATGATGAGTTGAAAGTAGATTTGCCGGTTTTCAGGATCATTTTGCTAGTCATATTGATGGGTGAATGTTTGGTGTGCATGTTTACCGGGAGAGAAGCATGTGTGTGTGTCTGTGTTTGTGTCTGTATCTGTGTCTGTGTGTGTGTTTTGTGGGTGTAATGATGTGCATGTACTTGTAGGTGTACTTGTTTTGAATCACTCACTTAGTGTGGTACTTAAATATTGGTTTGTACTGATTACAGTACCAGTATTAAATCTTGCATTTGTTTCTTGGTATTCACTAAATTTAAGGTCAGCCAAATCATAAATGTTCAAATTTCTGATAATGAAATGGACCAATCTTTGAACACCATGCATTTGTACAGTTTTCCTTAAAGTTATAGGAAGGCTCACCAGCTGCTTAATGTTGAACTTTTGTCTTACATAAGCAGTTTATGTTAAGTAATCTGCTCAGTGCACACTTTGCACATTATATGACACGTTTCTGTGGACACGTTTTTTTTTCCTAATTTCCTGGTTGAGGGTCTTTCAGTTTTTTGTTGTTGTTTTTTTTTTAACCTGGGGGATTGTCAGAATCAACCCACTGATCTTTGCCTGCTGTATCACAATGTGTATGTGTGTGTGTATGTGTGTGTGTGTGTGTGTTAAATTTCAGGATTTTTCAAGCAATATTACAGCACAGGCAACAAATCAGGGACCATGTTACACTGCACAGCCAAGTTCTGCGGGGGTGGCCGTGCTGCAGGAGCCAAGACGTACCATGCCTTGCCACTAGTGCAGAATTCAGCGGGCAAGTGCTTCACTCTGCAAATACATTCCATCTGCTTCAGCCCAAGGACCACTGGGGCACGAGTACAGCTCACTGAACAACAGCTTCCCTTGTTTGACAAGCCAGAAGAAAAAGATTGGAATGGGGTGCAGCCACACTCATTCTCACCTGGTGGTTCTGGTGGTGGTAATGGCAAGAGTGGAGCCAGAGGAAAGAGAGCTCTCAAGGAGCAGGCAAACATTCTAAAGGTACCAAAAAAGTGGCTGCCAGCTTCAAGGAGGAAAATGACGGTCTAGCTGACAACTGTCAGTCCTCTTCTGGAGCAGTGGGGAAGAAGATGGAGCCTAGAAGAACACAACCATTGGCCAAGGTGTACGGCAGGTCCGCGCATATCACTGTTGCCTGTGCACATGGGGTCGAATCCAGAGCAACAAACTTTGATGTGCTGCGGTTGTGCGACATGGAAGCTGGTTCCATTGCAAGGGACGCTGAGTTTGTGTCTGTCACAGGGGGTAAAGCAAGATACTTTGGTGATGGGGTTTGTTGTGTGTATTTTGATCCACCTCTCTATGTTAAGACTATATACTCTGGTTTTTATTGAAAACTGTTTGAAAGTATGTGTTTAATCATAAGGACTGGCTTTCAATTGCAGCAAAGACCCCCCTCTGCCCTCTGAATGACTTTTAACTTTTGGAGACTGAAGTTTGATAAATGATACTAAATGATTTTTTTTTCAGCCCTATTGTGGCTTTCATGGTTGGCTTGGCTAAAAACACATCTTGACAGCTTGTGAAAATGTTTTGAGCTAGAATGGTTGGCACTCTATGCTACGTACACATATCATATTTGTAGAGTGTGCAATGGGCATTCTTAAGACAGTAAGGAGGAACTAATAGATGTACAGCGTGCAGCAGTACTTTTTTATTTCTTTTTCTTTTTTTCAGTATTCATAATTTTTTTTTGTTTTCTTATTCTTTTTTTCCCAAAATTTTGGGTGCTGGCTTCATATTGGAAGGGTTTACTTGATGTGAGAGTTTTGAAGAATCAGTTATGTTTGTAATTCAGTTGATTCTAATGATATCTCAGCAGATGGTATGATGCTGGTTTAGAATGACTGGAGGTAAAGCATTCAGTGAGCACGTTTGTACCTGCAAGACATCAACATTGCTGTCATAGCTGCACACAAATTTAGATTATTTACTTCAATCATGAATTATAATTTCACTTATGATAATGAGTTTAAATTGTCTTTCTTTACCAATCTTTGAAACTTTTCTTTCATTCTTTTCCCCTTTACAAATTCATTTGTTCACAGATTATCATCATTTTGTTCATTGTCAGTACAACCAAAGGTTAATCCAACAAACCTGAAGTAAATCATTCATTCTGTCAAACTTTAATGCTGCTGTGTTGTTGGTCCTAGTTTGAGGGGCATTTTTATGTATTGTTGGATTTCTGCAACCTTGCATGGCAAGGGTTTAGCATTACTTGGCTTGTATTGTATGGAGTGTTGAGTTTGTGTATGTATGTATGTTTGGGTGGTGTTCTTTCTTTTGTATTGTTAATGAAATGATTGAAGAATTTTCAGAGGCAGCTACAGTTTTTGTATTTCAAAGAATATTTTAATCCTTCGACTTTTTTTTTTAGTACTGTTTTTGTACATGAACATAGTAAATAATCAGTTCTATGTGAAAAGATACTTGAGAACAACAGCGAGTTGTGGTTGTACCCATTTATGAAGCTGCTCTGAAAAATCAAAGGTATTATTTGCATGAGGAATACCAAGCATGCAATGATCTATGCACCTCTCTGTGATATCTGTTTTTGACATTTGTTTTAAACTGATGAAATGTGTTAATTCTTATTGTTGCTTTTCATTTGACTTACGGTTTTGTATAGTCTGATTTTAAGGCACAGTCTGTGATTGGCTTTCTACTCACTGCATCTCTTATCGTTATGCTCTGTTGATTTTAACTTTGTATGTTTGTTGGTGCTGGTTTTTCTTCATAATACCAAAGGTTACAGGCATTTGCATTCACATGGCTGGCATGGCTGCATGCAGCATTGCAATTTGATGCTGCTTCAACCAGTGGATACAGGTGTTTATTTTGTTTATCTTTTGATTAGTGGAATCACTTTCAATTTAATCTTATCATTGATTTAAAAATCCTAAGGGCAAACTGAAGTTTGAGTGACAGGAGTTTAATCTGAACACCATGTGGTAGAGTGAGCCCTTAGCAAAAGCTGTCTTTCAAGTACAACATGATGTTTACTCAGATAAGATCTCCAGTAGCCCTCCCCATTGATAGTGATAAACTGATCAGTAGGGATGAGTAGTCAGGCAGGCCATCAACTGGTATGGGTTCTCAGATGAGAATCAAGACCAGTCTGCAAGGCGCATTACAGCTACTTGCTTGCCTGATCAGCACAGGGAAGCTTTAGAGTATAGTAGAGAGGTGTGGGTTCTCCTCCCGACCCTTAACCTTTTGGAGCTCATTGGCAGTGGTGCACTGAAAGCAATGTGCACATGAAAATGGCCAAGAGAATGCTGGGTTTTACATGGAGTATGTGACTCTTAAAGGGATGATTTAGTAATGCTGTGGACACAATAAAGTGTAACCTGTTTTTTAGCTGTACTGTTGGTGCACGATGAAAACAATCAGTTACTATAGAGGCAGCCATGCAGGTGGTGCTAGCAATGAGCGATGGTAGTTTTTCCAATATTTGTTGCTGCTCACTGTCAACACTGTCTGCATGGCCATAGCCTGTGGTGTGGCGGAATTGATGGTATTTATGGAATCCTTTTCATCGTGCAGCTGTCACCTTTAGCTCTCATCAAGTTTTGCCACCCACCACTCACAACTCGGAACTCAACTACCTTTCTGGAATCAAATAGATGCAGCGTAGCTTTTGCTTGGGTTCCCAGCCATATGAGCATATAAGGCAACAAGTTGGTTGATCAACTTATTAAGAGTGCCACAGAGCTGAGCAGATTGTCCATCCCTCACACTGATCTAAAACACAAAGCCCAGGCCTAAGTCAAAGACCTCTGGCAAGGAATGGAACTAGCAGACAGATAACAAACTGTTCCAAATCCATCCAAACCTAAAGAGGTTTTAACATGCTCCATGGGCGGCCATAAAGAAGAAACAGTCTTGTACCATTTGCACACAGGCCACTACCTTTATTCACTTTCTTATCTTTTAAAAGGTGAAGAAGCTCCATGGTGCATCCAATGCATCCATTCACAGTGAAACATGTCCATTAAGAGTGATGGGACTTGCATGATGTGAGACCTAAGCATTTTACTGCAGACTCATTAAAATCTTGGTCAGAGATGTCCTACCTGATATAAGGTTCAGAGATGTCCCGTCTGATACGATATTTCTGAAAGAGATCAACGTTTTTCATCTGATCTGAGATTTTAAGGAAGAAAGATTTTGAACGAAATTTTCAGTGTGTTTTTAGGTGTATTTTAAAGGGTAGTGTGAGTTAGGTTGTTTCTTTCTTTGTTTTTCTTATAAAATGACTTGTGATTTGACTTCAACGCGGTGACAGCCCTGATGTGTCCCTTTGCAGTCAGCTGGGCAGTAAGCAACATCAATCTGTCTATCTTGCACACACACACATACACACACACACACTTTCTCTCTCACACTCACTCACACACACACACACACAGTCTCTCTCTCACACTCACACATACACACACGCGTGCGCGCGCGCACGCACATGCACGCACGCACACACACATACACACACACATACACACACACACACATACACGCCAAAATGGGAACAATCAACAGCAATCTTTGATATAGAATACACAGATTTATCAAAAAATGACTCGCCTAATCTTTTAAAAACTCATGTATGCTCTCATTTAGAAAATAATTACAATAATCATTTAAAAACATATACGGATGGTTCAGTGCTTGATAATTCAAATTCAGGAGCAGCTTTCGTAATCCCTAGTTTACAAATTCAAAAGTTATTTTATCTTGGTATCAACTTATCTATATACAGTGCAGAACTGTTTGCTATATTAAAGTCCTTGGATTTCATACTAACTTTTCCCCGAAACAACAGTCAACTTTTAATATGTGCTGATTCGAAAGCAGCGCTTCTTTCAATAAAGTCTCCCAGTTCACGCATACGCCAAGATATGATAATTGAAATAAATCATTTAATACACCTTCTTTCAATCAAAGGAATTACTGTGACTTTTTGCTGGGTGCCTTCTCACTGCGGCATATATGGAAACGAAAGAGTAGATCGAGCTGCAAAACAAGCAGCCCAAAATAGTGATGATGCTGTGTCCGTAAATGTTCCATTAGATTTAACAGAATGTTATTCAATTATTAATAGAAAATCTCACGAAAATGCTAAAATCTTATTGTTAAATACAGACATACAATATAGTCGTAATTGTTTTAATCAACATGACAGAGACAACAAAAACAAACCACCCAAACGTTTTATTTGCTCATCTAGAGAGATTGAGAGTCTTATTCATAGACTTCGTTTAAATTCAATCAAAACAAAATATTGTAACAATGTCAGATGTATGTGCAGAGAATCCTTAATTGTCAATCATATATTGACACGTTGTTCAAAAACAAAAGACATTTTTAAGAAACTGGGTATTGACGGTTTCACTGATGGATCGACTCCTTTGTCTTTATCTAGCATACTTAACAATTATTCTGTTCTTCAATCTATATGTAAAGGTTTATTGCATAGTTCACTGAGTATTTATTTGTAAAATTGTTAATTTATTGATTTGGTAATTCAATTGTCCATTGTTACTAGTTCATCTATTCATTTATATAATTAGGATCAAAGTGGGGTACATGACAATACGTAGGACAAAAGGGATACATTTCTATTCAGTTTTTTTGTAAACCTTGTTACAAACATATGCACTTATTCTCATTCAATCACAAACTCACTATTCAATTTTTGTTAACCTTATTATAGACACATCCACTTATTCTCATTCACCCACAAACTCACTATTGTCTGAATCACTTTCAGTGGAAGGACACTAAACTGAAGAACACACACACATACTCGCACACACGCACACACACACACACACACACACACACACACACACACACACATACACACACATTCACACACACACACACACACATATACACACATGCATAGAGAAAAGGCTAAATTAGATTCGTTGTATGCAGATCCAGTTCCACAAAAGGATCACTATATTAACTCACCTATAACACTGACCGAGGTTAAAACTGCAATATGCTCATTAAACAACAAAAAATGTTCAGTTGGCCTGGACGTAGTCAGCAATGAAATGTTAAAACACATTCCTGAAAATGGTATTGCTTTTCTACATAAAATTTTTCAAAAATGCTGGGACAATGGTGTCATACCACAGCTATGGAAAGATACTATTGTCATACCTATTCTTAAGGCTGGAAAACCTAAAAGTGACAAAAATAGCTATCGCCCCATAGCACTTACTTCACATTCGGGTAAGCTGTTTGAGAAAATTATACTAAATCGGCTATTACATTACTGTGAAAAGAATAAAATTATACCTGTAAATCAAACTGGTTTTAGGAAAGGAAGATCTGGCGTTGAACATTTAGTTAAACTATCTACAGAACTAAAGCGACAATTTGCTCGTAGAAAGAGCGTATTGGCAACCTTTTTTGACGTCAAAAAAGCATACGATCAGGTTTGGCACAGTCGTCTCATGTACAAACTTAAAACAATTGGACTATCTGGAAATGTCTACAGATATATCAACAATTTTCTAACAAACAGGTCAATGGTGGCCAGAGTGGGAACAACATACTCTGCCCCTAGGAGTCTAGACATGGGTATCCCTCAAGGCTCAGTGATTGCACCTGTACTTTTCAACATCATGATACATGACCTGCCAAAGGCGGTATCAAGCAAAGTACATTGTAACTCTCGTCCAATATGCAGATGATATATGTATGTGGATGGACGTAACCTTAAAAAAGTCGACACCACAAAGAGCCCAAAATTACATAAGAAGATTGTACCAGTTTGACCTTGATAACATTGAAAAATACATGTTTCAAAATGGACTATCGTTATCCCCTGAAAAAACTAATATGATACTATTTAACTCTGGTAGTAATCCAGCAAAATTACCGATCTTAAAACTGCTTGGTGAACCTTTAGAATATAAACAAAACGTCAAGTTCTTGAGATTAATTCTTACATCAAAGCTGACATGGAATATGTATTTTGAGTATATTCTAACAAAGGCAAGACATAGCATAAATCTTTTAAAGACCATTAGTAGATTACCTTGGGGAATGGACCCTGAAACCTTAATTCATCTTTCTACAGCACTTGTTAGGTCCAAACTTTCTTATGGACAAGAAATTTATTTTAGTGCTCCAAAATACCTATTACAAAAATTACAAAGTATTGACTGTAAAGCCTATAAACTAGCTCTTGGCCTTCCGAGTCATGCGTCAAACAAAGAAACATACAGAGCTGCTAGAATCTTACCGCTTGATGATTATCGTGAACTTGCTGCTTCAAAATTTGTGTTGAGAGCATGTACAAGTGACAATTTCATTGGGGAAGAATTGAAACTAAGAACTGAGTATGATTTTCCTAAAAGGGCAAACAATATATCGTCGCTAATGACAATTGCAACATATACCTCTAATTTAATTGAAAGTTCAGGAATAAACATCAAAGACATGTCAGTAAGACCATCATTCACGCCTATACCACCATGGGAAACATTAAAACCGTCATATGATATCAGCTATTCTAAATTGAGAAAAGAAGAAAATGTAAATGTTATGAATTCAATTGCAAAATCACATATCTATGAAAAATATCAAAATCATCTTCAGGTTTTCACAGACGGCTCCTTGCTTGACAATGATAATGTTGGTGCGGCCTTTGTCATACCGGCATTGAAAATTGAAAAATGTTTCTACATTGGCAAAAAACTGTCAATTTTTACAGCCGAATTGACAGCCATCATGCTTGCTTTAGAATTCTTGGTGAACATTACAATGACAGTATTTAAAACTGTGATATTGGTGGATTCTAAATCGGTTTTATGTTCACTGAACTTCAGTACCGATACACAGCCTGACCTTGTGTACGAAATTCATTATTTATTACATTGTTTGTCGGCTAATGGCACAGTCATTGAGTTTTGTTGGGTGCCTTCGCACTGTAACATAAATGGAAACGAAATGGCCGACAGAGCTGCTAAAAGAGGTGCAAAAGGTTTAGAGAAGACTGTAGACATGACACTTCCTTTGTCTCTACATGAAAATTACAGGCTGCTAGAAACAACAGCATGGAAAAGATTTAGCAGACGTTATGATGAAAAGACTCTAACACAAAATACAGCTGCAGTTCCGTTGGAAATTGTATCAAGGAAGTTATCAAATGCACCGTTATATTATTCTAGACTTGTCACTTCCCTTTTTTTCCGCCTAAAAATTAACGCTTTAAAAACAAAATTCTCCAAAAATGTATATTGCATGTGTGGTGCACAAATCACAGTTAATCACATTTTATTTCATTGTAAAAGTCTCCGATGTTTTCTACCTGATTCAGTCTCAGCAAAGAATGTTTCGGAGGAAAACATAGAAGATTTATTACATGACACAAAGGTTTTACTACAAATTGCTGAATCCCTAATTCACACCCCCATCAGGTCATTCCTGTAATTTTTTTTTTTTTTTCCAATGTAAATTAGTGGTGAGGGACACATCCACCCACCCACGTTTCTGTATTTTGCTTTTTGTTTGTTATATGTATCTTTAACATTTCCTCTTTACTGTTGATGCAGTGTTCACAGTTTTCATTACCTCACAGATTTACACTCTCACACACTCACAGACAGAATGCACTCACTCACGCACACCTTGGTCTAATATCACTTATGGTGAAAAGACGTAAAAACAAAGAACGAACGAACGAACGAACACATACATATATATACACATACATGTGTGCACATGCATACACGCACGCACTCTGCCCCGAACCATTTATGAGCAAAAAGAAAGGAACTTGCAATAGCCGTATTTTTCTTTGTTATACCAGTTTTGAATTATTGCCACAAGGGAAGAGATTTGTCTCGGGTAAACTGGAAGGTAGATGGTGGTGGTTTGTTTGTTTGTTTTTCTTATTAAGCACAGTGTGTGGGACAAAAGAAGAGAAAATTGTGTCTCAAACAATGAAACATTGAAATATATATCTTGCCTTGTTGATTCTATGCATTGAATACATATTGTTCATTCTGTGACTTACTGAGCATTAACTAATAAACAGAAAAAGGATGCAAATAAACACATGCTCACACATGTGCATATTTGTGTGTGCGTGTGTGTGTGTAAAAAGAAAACATCCACATCAGTTTTCAATAAGTTGTTCTCAACTTTACTCAAAATCATTTTCCTGTAAAAATGCCCTTCAGATTGTTAACACTTTTTATAGGAATACTGTTATTAACTTAAAAAAAAAAAAGGAGGTGTAGTTTTTGGTGGTGAATATTCTCACGTTTTTATTTTTCATTTGCAGTAACTGATTGATTGCATGACTAACTACACAACTGTAGAACAGGACTGGAGGAATGTGGTGAATTGTTCTTCAGTGTGGGGCTCCAGTGACTCCCTGCAGAATGAAAGGAGAGAAAGAACTGTGAACCTTCAATGTGGCATTTGTGTGTGAGGAGAGAATGGGTGTACTTTCAATACTGGTTAATGCCTACATGAAGTGCATATTTTTCTGCTGTGAAACTTCTCCATCATGTCCACATGAGTGGTGGGCTTGGGAGCCAAAAGGAGGCTGGATGCGGGGGGGAGGGAGGGGGGTGGGGAGGCCATATGTGAGGGAGAGGGTTTACATTCATGTACAAATTGCAGAAAGTGGTGAAAACAATGTACTCTTGTTTTTCTTATACCTCTTGAACAACCAGTGTTGGAATGGATTCCTTCAATATACCAAAGTGCCTCCAATACACCAAAATGTGATGCAGTCTCAATGTAATCAACTTACAAGTTTTACTTGCTTCCAAATGAAATTGGACAGTTCTCTTTAATTTGTAGAGGAGAAGAAAAAATGTTGGAGAACTCCTTGTTTCTTGACAGCAGAAAAAAAATGAGAAACTTGCAGCAATGTTTCAGCATGATCAGAGTAGAGCTGTTCGACATTGACCAACATATCTTAGTCTAAATCAGAGGTGCTTGTAGTAAATATGCTATGCTGTTTCACAAGAGAATTAGTCTTTAGAAGATATGAGACTACAGGATTTTCAGTATCAACTGGCATGTCAAAATCTATTTCATATATCTACTAAACCAATTAGATTTGAGAAGAAGATGAAAAAGAGGAAAATAAACAGAAGGAAGAACAAAGATAAATATTGCTGTTACGGCTACTTCATGGTTTATTGACCATGGCCTATGTATTTTTTAATTGTAGGTAATGATGGATTTATTGCCCAGTGAAAAGTACTTAAGATTAATGTGTATGGGTTTGTTTAGTTTTGTAACTATAACTTGCTATAATAGGAGGAGAAAGGGGACTTGTGATGGCATGTTTATGTTGTGTCATTGCTCAAATTACCATGTGTGTGTGTGTGTGTGTGTGGTTGGTATCGTTTTTTGTTGTTTTTTTTTTGGTCATTGTTTTGTTTAGTTTTATTGTAAGTGGTCTATTACAATGTATTACCCTGCATTGCAAAAGGAATGTGTCTGCTACAAAGTATTTAGAGTAAAATTGGAATTGAAAGTGTATTGTGTATGTTGTCCAGTGCACAGTTCATTTGTCAGCCAACAACCAGTATGTGACAGAAACTAATACTCATGATTCTTAGTGTAAAGATGATCTCTCAGTAACATGTGAAATGACAGCTAGAAATTACCATTCACTGCACAAGATAACCAGAAAGTTAATTCTATTTTGCCTTAGGTTAGATCACTTGATTTTTATTTGACTGTCCATAATGGAATGAATCAGAAGCACATTCAAGTTAGTAATTTCGTACTATAGCCAGTGAACGGAAGAAAATAATGTACACCATCTAATTTGTGATTCTCCACAGGTTGTGGAGCATTGGTTGATGTCAAGGGCTACAGGCAGGAAACATTTATATCACTATATACTGTCTACATTTCCTGTAGTAAAAACTGTTTAAAATCAAGTCATTTCTCTTGCATGATTTTTTTTTTTTTTAAACTTTTCAAACACATTCATCTCAACGATTAAAGAGAGTGTGAATACATATGACCCATCGTCTCTGACAGAGAAGAGTCCTGATGACTGCGCTTTAGTGTGCCTGAAATTGTCTTCAGTGAGGGCATCACTGTTCCTGATTGAACAAAGAATTTGTCTCTTTTCACAGCACGGATTGGATCCACATGCTCATGTTTGTAGACCTATTTACACAGGCTGAAAAGTGCCACCATGAAAGTGCTTTGAGAGAACCTTGTCACCTCTGTACTTGTACAAGCCGCCCCAGGAGTGCACCACTTTCAGACAACCCATGGGGTAGTCTGAGAGCGCTGTGGCTCAGACTGCATTCTATATCACGTGATACTCATGATTTATTGTGAGCACCAACTGATTTATCACGATTAGTTTTTATTTACATACCTTTTTCGTCAGTCATTTAAAGTTTTGCAGTGACTTTTTTTTACATATGATATTCATTTTGGCAGTGTTTGCCCCATACTGAATAACAATTAAAAGAAAAAAAATTGCACATTTTTGGATGTTGTTCAGTCTGGTTTTCTCCATTACTCTCAAAATTATAGCATTGCTGTTTGTCTCTGTGTGGCATGAGCTTCTTATTCCTTTAAGAGGGGTTTTGTTATTTTTGTCCCTTCACAGTTTTCCCCCCAAACATCAAATTTTCAATGTTGTAAGCCTTTGTCAAGTATTGAAGACTTTCTCATTGAAATACCACAAAAACTTTCATTATCCATCGACTGTCATGTAAACCACTCTTCCTGTCTGTCTGTCTCTCTATCACAACACACAGACACACACACACACACACACGCACATCATATTCCACACAAATGTAAATGTCCTGATATACATGAGTGGATGGCTGCTGCTTGAGGGTGCATCACTCTTCTTCCTGACCTCATAAATACAGCCATCCAAGGAATCTTGCCTGATTTTGCAGATACTGTGTAAGACGCAACATGCAAGAACAATGGATAGAACAATAAAAGCTCATGATCCACTGTCTGCAGCAGGGCATGCCAATGTCCTTTCAGGTGATTGATAGGCCATTCAACTATCATCCATGCTCTGCACCAGAACATATAACTTGTCCTGTAGGGTTTCATCAGCCAGTTCTAACTGAGAAAATCTGTGATACCAATGAAGTCTTGGGCTATACTGAAGTCATTTGTGACAGCCCTCAAAGTTTAAGGAAGAAAAGGAGTCCCATGTTCAGTATAGACACTTTGGGGAGTTCTGAATACACTGTGTCACAGGATTGCCAGGCCGCTCCACAAAAGCATCGATAGATAGGAGCTTATATCAACCATACATTGAACACTTATTGAATGCAAGCCTTCTCCAGTCCAAAACTCATCTCTGTATATTGCTACAGATGTAACCAGGATAAGTTCCATCCATTAGGCCTACACCAGCACACTGTGGAAACCCAATCTTGTAAAACTCCATGACATCATCTAGTGTTGATTCCATTAGGAATCGCACAAATTCATGCACATAGAGTTTGACAGGGACACTGTTCATACCTCAAAATTGAGTGCACAATGCTCATCAAACACCAAACAAATTTCCTGTAGACCTATAGTTGACCCCTGAAGCCAGACAGTGAGGAGTCAAAGCAACTCTGTGCATCACGGAGATGGGGAAGATGAACTGGCTTCACTGCCTTTCAGTGTAAGGGCATAGTTTCTTACATAGCCACTCTTCTTTCTGAAGATACATGGAAATCCTTTATCCATTGTTTGTATAACAGCCAAACACGATTCATTGCCACCAGTCTTGTGATCAAGGTACATACTGGAAGGTTCTGTACTAAGGTGGAAGTTGGTTCTGGCTGATAACTAGGTAAAAAAAAAATTACCATGATGAATTTGCCTCACAGTCTTTCTTCACCGATACCCTGTAGACCATCCAACAAAATCTTTCAAAAGAGCGCTTTCCATGCCAGGTACACCAGAACATGTGCTTCTGGGGCGCGCCATTTTGAATTTGGCATTCCTTGGGAGCAGGCAAACATGTCACCCCGCCTTCCAAGGTTCTGTAAAGGTAGGGGACCACTCTCAGATTTTTGTGCTCTTTCAGACAGCTCTCAATATGCTCCATAATGTGCAATAGGGCCTGTTATCCAGCAAAGGAGATTTTAACGATGCAGGTTACAGTAAAACATCCTATGAATCTAGTGTGGATCACCCAGTCTTCAATCACATGCTCAACATCAAACACACCATAAATATACTTTTATATCTGCTTTAATACCTATTTGAGTATTCATTTGCCATTACAAATTGTAATCTTGATTATGTCGATCAATGATACAGGCAAATTACACAAGTCCATCTGCTTTCTCCTCCCATTCCACAAAATGAAAGCAGTACTGATAACATCAGCTTTGAATTTCTAGCAGTCTCACATTTCTCTATGCTCTAGGCATCTCATTTTCAAAATGTACATGGTTGGTACTGCCTGCACACGTGTACACATTTATAGATCATTCTTAGGCACAAATGAAAAGTACCTCCAATCTTTCAGGAGAATTGGCAACAACCAGACACTGTTCCATGGCACACTACAAGCAAAACAAACCGACATGTCAAGACGCAGTACATACGCAGAAAGCAGGACAATGTAATGTGAAAATAATATGTGCGCTCTTTGCAACTCTTCAGCTATCCTGAGTGTATCCCAAAACAAACAGCCCTGATATGGCCCTTTCGGTCGGCTGGGCTATAAGCAACATTATCTTATCTTATCCCAAAACAAAAGAAATATGTATGTGTTTGCACACATGCATTCCACTCTTTTTTTTTAAAACACATGTATATTGGCTTGTATAAGCAACATAGTGTCTTTCCAAAAATTCTTGGGAATTTCTGCCCAGAGTCCTATTTGTTTTTGCAACTCTTCAGCTATCCTGAGTGTATCCCAAAACAAAAGAAATATATCTGTTTGCACACATGCATTCCACTCTTCTTAAAAAAACACATATATTGGCTTGTATAAGAAACAATAGTGTCTTTCCAAAATTCTTGGGAATATACTTCTGCCCAGAGTCATTAACATCACCACGAGTCATTCAAACATTAATATATGAGCAATGAATGTGGTTGCTATACTGGAGAAAACAGCTTGTCACGCAATGTGTTTCCAGGGCAGGGGAAGCAGCATGTGGTTCTTCCCATTCAGTTCTCACACTGATGGAAAAGACACGCACCAGAAAGACAAGATATCATGGATGAAACATGTAGATACAAAGCAAAATGAGTAACAAAAGAGTTTTGATTCACAACAGTTAACATGCCATATTCCTCAAATATCGGAGATGATTGAATACACTTTTAAGTTTTGATTTTTTACTATCAAACTATTTGGTCAAGACACTTTTACCGGTGCATAAAAATGACAAAATTGGTGAAATTTGTTGCCACTCAAAAAAGTAAATTCATGGATGTAATTTTCTATGGTGACATGAAAACTTCATCTTTTCTATACATAAACACATGATTAACTGTAGAAACATGAGTGAGAACAAGAAGAGCTTTTACTGGATCATGCTGGTATTTAACAGACAGTCTTGATAACACAAAAGTTGCAAAACCAAGTGTCATCACCACATGTATCTTTTTTTTGGGGGTGGGGTGGCGTCCCAGTTTTTTCCCCCAATTTAAAGGGCATGGTAGCTAAAATACACAGTCCGTCATCTGTATCAACAATCATTGTGTGTAAAACAGGTGGTCATACATGTATCTGCATCAATGGATATGGTAGGCTGCATTTATGGCTTTATATATTAAGTAAACATAAAAAAAGGGCAAAATGTCTATCGAGTAAAAACTGGTGGTCTTTCGTGTTAAATCAGTAGAAGTGACATATTTAAAAAAGATGGTCATAGTCTGTAAAGCTAGATGTCCAGCACAGATTTTTAAAAATTAGATCAGTCTTTATCTGTGGTGAGAACAATGCATAACTTGTACGTCTCAGTTTCAAATAATGTGCGACAAAAATACATACATTATACGAACCAGCTGCTTATCTTTCCCGCTAGATTTCAGTTTTTAATATGAAGTAGTTACTCACAACAGGTGCAATGGGTTGTAATGAAATGCGGTTTTGGAAGTCTGAGCATAAACTACACAACTGCCATCAGCAGTTACATTATCTTGGTGACACAGTATCCTAGCTCAGCACAACAGAGATCTGTCTGATAGTGGGGAACTGTAAAGGCGATGCAACTTTCTGGAGGTTCCATTCAGGCTTTAGTTCATTGTTTGTTTGTTGTTGTTTTTAAAATAACTGATCTAGTCCCTTTTAAAAAAAAAAAACGGATAACACAATGTACAAAATACTTTACAAGGGAAGCAAGTTTAGAAACCAGGAGCTATATTTCACATTCTCTGGAAAGCAATTCTCCTACAATCTTTTTCTTTCATGTACAATTTATGAAAGCTGTATGAAACAAAGCAAATAAAAATGATTTCATAATTGCTGATATGACATTGTTCTCTCAAGAAAAAATGTCAGACGAAATAATAATGCTATTTCTGTTTATGAATGTAAAAACAAACAAACAAAAAGTAACACAGGAAACAGTACCGCACATGTGTTTACAGAGTCTTGATATCAATGTCAGTGTTACAGTCCTCTCTGTATCACAATAAAATGGTAATATGTGACTAGAGCAGTTGGGTGAGTAGGGAGGGGGATTTCTATGTACTCATTCCTTCCAGATGGACTGAACATATATAGGAATCACAATTTTCTATTTACATGTAAGTTGATATCGACTTCAGAAATGAATTTAATCAAAAAGAATGTTGCTGATCATCTTGGTTTAACATGTAACTGAAAGATCAGGAGACCTTTTTTCCAGTAATATAACAATATGTAAGCAACACACTGTGCCTTATATTACAATGCACTTTTTCAAACAATGTCATATACTGACACTGCTTTTGTCCAAATGGATACAAAAAATAATCAAAAAAGAATTCAATGCTGGTGGTGACTTTGCTGACAGAAATGCTGTGTATATCTTTTAAACCATCAATGCCACAAGCTGAGAATTCTCCACCCATGCAGTTGTTCAGCTCACAGTATTTTTTTATATATATGATATACAAACTTACATGTTAACCATGTCTATTTCAATATACAAATGAAATATAAAAAAAGGTTATCAAAACTCATAATCATGTGATAAATCTCTTCAACCAAAGTTACAAATTGACATCGACACAAAAATAAATCAAAATGGCATCCATGCTGGCTATAATAAAGATTCGTTTTGTTTTTTTCTTTTTCAATCAGTGCCACAGCTGATGGTGCTCTTTGCTTAATTATGCACATTACTCAGACTGAAAATAACATCTACTCCTGTGACTCTACTGACAATATAGTACATTTTCACATGCTGACAACATTCTTGTCTCAATATACACAAAGCAATGGAACATAATGTACATGAAAATAATAAATCACAGAATGCTTTCTAAACGATGAACGGTTCAACCTGCCACACAAGACACAGCAAGAGTGTAAGTCAGCTTTGCAATATAATACACCTGCAGGGTCATGAAAGGATACAAGCAGATCTGTTTAAACAGTACTAAACACAAAACTTGTTACATGTGATGAAATCTAATATCTATGTAATCAATACTAAAAAACAATACTACTACTAAAATACAAAACCTACCTGAACATTACTAAGACACAAAAGCTACTTGACTATTACTAGAACATATCTGGAAGCAGCTGCTTCAAGATTATGTCCCCACTGTCAGAGTGATACTGCAAATCCATAATTTGCAATATGCACATGCTAAGAGAGACACTGCCAATCCATTATTTGAAATATGCATATGCTAATATAGTTATTCTTCCCAGTGGACATCATTAATTCACAGCCTTTCATCTTTCTTCCACCTGGTGACATTTTTCTTTCGGACGAGTGTTGTAACACTCTAAAGGTACCAACCAGCTCACATCATGAGTATTAAGTATGTGACAGATCATCAGTAATGGACATAACAGCCATCATGCTGTGAACAGTGGTGTCTGTCACACTTGGTACATGTGAACTGTTTATAAAGATCAAATTCTTTAGCCGTAAGTTCTGTTCTGCGTAGCCTGGTGATTTCCGATGATTAACATTGAGTTTTTTAGTTTTCAGAGCAGCTGGCCCGCAGAGGATAGGACTTTCCCTTAAATTTGATTTCCAACAGTTGGTGCCTGCAAATCTGGGAAGAAAACAACAAAGAGCACACACACTGAGCACAGCCATAGCCGAGTTATAAACCCATTCCAGTAATTCAAGGGAGAAGACCTGTTTCAGTCTAAGCTCATAAATTTGAAAATGTGTGAGTTCCCGCTGAAGCAACATGGTGGCCAGAGTAATGCATTTCGTTTTAATTGTGTGACCCGTTATTGATATAGGAAATTCATCATTCAACAATTTGCTGACTTTTTGTTCCTTAGTATGAGAATGTATCAAAGTGAAATTTAAAAAAATCAATTCAATGGTGTTTTTGCATGTGTGTGTGTGTGTGTGTGTTATTTACAGAGGGGGAGAGGGGAGGGCTGAATGCGAAGGACATGTGCTTAAAAGACACTGAGCAGGTGCATCTGAGAGTGTGTGTTAATGCAAGTGTGTGTGTGTGTATGAGAGAAAGGTAGAGTCAGTGAGTGAACAAGAATGTGCCAATAGTATGGAAAAGGGGAAGCGTAGCAGACAACTCAATCTGTAGAAATATGTTGACATGATGTTTCACAGAATCATCAGTTTACAATTAAAATAAGAATACTAAAATAATTGATTGAACAACTCACCCTGAATTCATTACCTCTGTGCAAGTAAATGTACATTACCAACAAAGACCAACTTATAAAATGAGATCTGCAAATTGTCTTGGATAGAATAAGCAGTATTGTTCTCAGTTGTATTGAACTGCGGTCATTTCATGCACAAACAAAAATTGGATTCAATCTAAAAATCATTAAAATCATTTTTTAAGATGTACAAAGCAATAAAGCTAAGTTGCACTACTCATAGCAAATGAGCAGTCTCCTCTGAATCATGATGCAAAATTGTTGGTACTGGCATTAGGAATTAAATATCTTGCCAAGTGTGTTAAAATAGAATTGTCAGATGAGATCTTTATGAAATATCTGATATATTTTCGAGGGAAAAAAGTGTCACCAAGCCCAAATGTGAATGTCGCAGAATAAAAATACATATGAGTAAGAGTGAAGTATAAAAAAAAACATTCATATGTAAATGCAACAGTTTAAGCATATTCAGAAAACAAAACAGTACTTTCAATACATGTCAGTAATTCTTTTTCATCTGACTTTGTGGCCTAAATGGTTTATGACCAATAGCTAAATTCTTTAACCATTAAACTGTAACCAACACTGAACTATTCATTCACTTTCAATAAAGTATATGATTCCATCAATCTAATCTTTCCAAAAGCAAAATGCAAAGAGATGTTTTTGAAACATTTCAAGACACAAACTCATTCAATGATAACATAAAGCCACAAGGGAAAGTTGAATTTAAATCTGTGTTACATATTAACAAATCGGGATATTGACATAGGCTATACATAAAAGATGATTTATAAACTTCATCAAATATTTGAGCAGGTTAATGTTTGAAAAAACAACAAAACAAATACACCTTTCTCAACCTCTACCCTGAGGCAATACGGAAAGGGGGAACATTCCCTTCCTGACCCTCCTCCTCCACCCTTTCACACATCTTTCCCCCATCCTCTCCATCACCCCATCCCTTAACAAGCCCTTCATCCTCCTACCCCCATCCTCCAAATTCAATTGCCATTCCAAAACTTTACAAGCTATGACGATTCCCACATTTACAATTTGCTTTGGCAGTTGCGTTTAATGGCACGCGTTTACTGTGTAGTTCAGCACATTTAACCAAATATATATATATTCATGTAATGAAAAATGTTGGGGAAAAATCATATAATAAGACATAGTTTACTTCATACAGTTCTTTAAATTCTGTGAGGACACTTTTCCTCTCTGTTGTCTGCAAGTAGTTGAGTCAAAAGACAGTTTTCATGCATACAGTTTAAGTTTCCTTTTAAACAATGAGCAAAAAAACCGATATGCATCCAGCTTTACATTAATATTGACAGTATTTTAAAAAAAACCCACAAAATCCAGAAAGACATTGAAATATAGTATACTGCGATACTATAGCACCAGTGCTTGTACAACCCTAATTATGTCCTCTCTCTCTCTCTCTCTCTCTCTCTCATTAGGCCTCTTTCTCCATTTCAAAGATATTTTGGGGGAGAGTGACAGGAAGGTTAAAAAAATTACCACCACCATATAAATCTCTCTCTCTCTCTCTCTCTCTCTCTCTGTCTCTCTCTCTCTCGTTATTAGGCATCCCTCCCCATCTTAAAGTTATCTGTGGGGAGGGTGGCAGGGTGGGAGTTAAAACACATAATTGTTTGAAACAAATTTCCATCACCACATAAAAATATGACTGGGCCATTTTTCTTTCTCACTGGCCCCACATAACAAAAGGGAATGAACAACAAAGAAGAACGATTATCGATTTTCCTCATGCCTTCATCTATCTTTTAAAATGTTCTGTTCATTTTACTTGTTTTGGTATGTCTGTGTATCCGCAGGTGCTCCGAGTGTGTGTGTATGTGCGTTGTTTTTCTTCAGTTTAACGTCTTCCCACTTTAAGTGATTACAGACGGATTGTATAATGTGTGTGTGTGTGTGTGTGTGTGTCTCTGTGTGTGTGTGTGTATGCGTGCGTGCGTGCGTGCGTGCGCGCGCATGTTTTGTGTATGTGCGTGCGCATGTGTGTACATGTGTGCATGCGCATGTGTGTGTGTGTGTGTGTGTGTGTGTGTGTGTGTGTGTGTGTGTGTGTGTTGAGTATGTAAGTAATTTCTTTTTGTATACGAGGGGTTGTGTTTTGTATGTGTGTGAGTGTGTGTGCGGTTGCATGCATGCATGCATGCATGAGTGCTTGCGTGTGTGCGTGCGTGCGCATGCGTGCTCCGTATGTGTGTGTGTGTGTGTGTGTGTGCATGCAAGCATGCATGTGTACGTACATGTACTTGTAGTTTCTGCTTCTGATTTATCTCCCTTTGTGCAGAACAGCAATTGTTGCACAATTCCATTGAATGTGTGATTTGTTGCTTATCCCTGAACATACAGTTCTAGTCTCTGTCGTCCACTGTCTAAAAACAAAACCGTGGGTGAAGGAGATGGAGGGAACAAAAGGACAGGGAGGGAGGGAGAGGTAAGGATGAGGAGGCAGACCTGCATACACTATTCATAATTTGCACGTTTTGTTTTGTATTTCTTGCATTTTCTTTAACAGCATATAAAATGTATCTATTAAGATGAAACAAACCATGACATAATCCAATATAATTATCAATGCCACAATATCAAAGTTCAATTTTTTTTCAAACACACACACACACACATGCACAGACCAGTACATATGCACACATGCACGTGTGCACACTCACACACACACACGCGCACACATACACATGCATGCATGCACACGCACACACACACACACACCACACACACACACACAATGGGTAGTGCGCTGTGCTATGGAACCACCCTCATTTTCACTCTCTACGTTTGCTTTTCTTTACCTCTCAAACTGGATTTACCTTATTTTATTGCTGGGGCAAAATGTTTCTTTCCTGAGCTAAGGACCACAAATTACACTTAAAACCACACTGGTCAACCGAGCCGAAGTAATAATTTGCATGTGACCAATCAAGGATTGATGGTTTGAGGAAGCAAGGGGAAAAAATTGGCATATACATGAGTCACCTTGGATCTTCTCACTTCGTAAACAGATATGCTGTCCAGCTTACCCATCACACCCTATGCATGAGTCACTGAAACTATACAAATGCTGCATCACTAGCACAAGTTCTTATTTCAAGCTTCAAATAACCCTGATTCATGGATGGAATGGAAGTGCAAAAGTAAAAACAATGGGTAGAAGTGAGCACCATACTCATTCAAGTCCATTTTGCTTACCACTACCCGTGCGTTCTGTTGATCTTTTGCGTGCATATTGTGCATGTGTGCGCATGTGTGCATGCATGCTTGCCTGCCTGTGAGCAGACTGATTCTCACTGTTCTGTAAAGTCACGTCTTGTTAGTTATCACTGTCGCCAGTTCTGACTACTCTCGACAGTCACAGTTTTATTCCTTCATCACTATCATTAACTCCAACTCCTCTGTACAATTAGTCTTGTCACTGCATCACTGCTGTGCAGTCAGAGCCTCGTTACTTCGTCAGCATCATTTATTCTGACTCCTCGGTACAGCCTACAAGGGAAGTCTTCCTCATCCACTGTAATGGTGATATCAGAGTCCGACACACTGCCCAAGTCACTGTCCTCTGACCACCCCCCACCTCTCCACAGCCAGCCCCAGTGAACTCCATGGAGGCCTCATTAGCCTCTGTGTTGACAGCGTCCGCAAGAAGTATCATTCTCATGTCATTCAGTACTGTCGAGTTGGAGCGACCTCTGCACCCCGGATGAGGGTCTCCGGGGTTGCGTTCTTTATGTTGACGCCGAAGTGTGGCCAAGTCCGAATCAGAATCACAGCCTTCTTCTTCTGGGAAGAATTTGTTTTTCTTGGCTCCTGAGTTACAGTCTTCCACATCAGCATTTCTGGCACTGTCCAACTGTCCTTTGTCGGCAGGAGACTGTTCACAACTCCTATCACCAGCGGTCTGGCTGGCAGAGTCCATCTGTGTCAAACTGTCTCGTGAGGTATCACCAAGGCTCTCCCGTGAGGAGCCAAAAGGACTTGGGTACTCGAAAGACAATTCACTGGTCGTGTCTAGAGTATCTATGCTGCGGGCAAAGAAGTGCTGGCGCCAGACTCCCTGATTTGGAACCACCTTGTCCAAGACACCAGGGAGGTCACCTCACTGTAACAGTCCCAGTCACTGGAGGTTGAACTGCGAACGCTGTCTCGAAACAGTCCCACTCGACTCAGTCGTCCACCTGAAAACATACCAATGTTTTAAGTTCAGTGCCCTTTTTACTTACTTTCAGAATTTTTTTTTTTGAGTATTCATTTTGTCAAAAAAACCTCATCAAGAACTATTTTGATGATATAACTTTGGTTAGTTTAGTTCAGAAACTAAACTGACCTTGGCAAAAATATTAAAGAAATAAATATCCACATAAATTTCAAAGACAATGACATATGGAAAAAAAAGAAAAACATCAACAGTATTAAAAAAAAAATTTTTAATGGCAACGTGATACACAGATAATTTAGATCAAGAAAGCCATGATTAAGATACTGATTGACTGAAATACTCTCTGTGTCTCTTTGAATTTGTCTCTTTTCTAGATTATTACACAGGGCATTTACTTTGATGTGTTCTACTATAGATAACCCCTGCTACACATGAATAGCTATTCCACAGAAATAATGACATCAAGTTTCTTTCATAAGATTGAGCATATTCTGGTCAAATAACTTGGGAAATAGATGTAGGCTGGTAATATAGACTGTAGATTCTCACAGTTTTGTAAAACACCATATGAACTAAAAACAGCACAGCAATGGCCTAGCACTGGCGGGCTTCCTACAGGCGAAGTGGCCTATGAACAGCCCTGTTTTACTAACAATGTCGTCTGTGGTCGCACTGTGGTTCCACTAATTAACTAAAGGTAATTACTCCAATCTGAAGGGTGTTCCAGAAAGGGTGATAAAATTGGAAAGTTCTGACCTAAGCTGGGAATCTAAGGCCATGGACACTTACTTACAAGTCGATGTGCAGAGCAGTTTATGATACGATGTGCTATGAAATATCCCCTTTTCATGTAACTACTAAAAATTATTGCGTTTATGTATATTGTACAAACATGCGCAGCTGAGGTACAAATATTTGCTTTAATTCCTGAATATGCACTATATTATGACATTTTCAAATAGACACAATACCATTCAACAAATTAAACTGGGATCCTCTTTGCACAGCACTGACATTAGTCTCAATGTGATCAAGTAATGATCTTGAATTTGGTTCATTTGGTTTTTAAACATATAACATAATAGAAAAAAAAGAACAAAAAGAAAAGAAGAAGAAGAAAAAGAAAAGAAGAAGAAGAAAAAGAAAAGAAGCTTTACCTGAGCAAAGGATCCTCTCTTCAAATTCCAACTGCTTCAGGTCACGCATCTTCTGTGAAAGAATTCTCTGCACAAACATGTTTTTGAAGTCAAGAAATAATATTTGGTTTCATCACTGAACAAGATCCAACATTCATTTTCAAATGATATGGGGAAGAGGGAGCACTGAAGACTCACAGAGAGAGGGAGAAAGTGAGAAGTGGAAGGAGAGAGAGGTAAGGATGGTAATGATGCTTACTGCCCAGCCGACCCCAAAGGGCCATATCAGGGCTGTCACCCACGTTGAAATCAGCTAACAAGTCAAAAAAAAAAACAACCTTTCACAGATCTCTTTAAAATGTACCTTCTAAAAATGCACCAGAAACTTCATTAAAAATCTATTTATCATCTGGATGCTTTTTTCATTTTTAAAAAAGGTTTAGTCTTGCGCTACACAAATTCTGTATAGTGCTAATTGTGGTCTGCTTTTCTGCCATTCAGTCTAAAGGAAAGCTTTTTTTGCTCATAGTTTATGCTACAAAATGGATGAATGAACATGTAATGAGAGAGAGAGGGAGACGGGAGTTTGCATGCATGAGTTTGTGCGCACACAGAAGTGCACATGTAAAAAGAAGTCATTGTGTGTGTGTGTGTGTGTGTGTGTGTGTGTGTGTGTGTGTGTGTGTGTGTGTGTGTGTGTGTGTATGTGTGTGTGTGTTTTTTGTGTGTGTATGTAAGTGTGTGTGTGTTTGTGTGCGCAAGTGTATGTGTGTGTGCGTGTGTGTATGTGTATGTGTGTGTGCGTGTGCGTGCGAGTGCGTGTGTGTGAAGTCTGTGCATGTGTGCGTGCATGCGTGCTTGTGTGTGTGCATGAGTGTGTGTGTGCACGCATGTGTCTGTGCACACATGTGACTGCATGCATGTATGTTGTGTGTGTGTGTGTGTGGTGTGTGTGTGTGTGTGTGTGTGTGTGTGTGTGTGCGCGCGCGCGCACACACTCGAGCATGTGTGCATTTGTGCCAGCATGCATATGTATGTGCCTGGGCATACAAATGCCTGCATGCATGTATAATGTATGTTTGATAAGGTGAACCATTCTTATGTTTATGGAGTCGTGGAACTGATGTTCGACCAACATCACCTTTTTGGGGGGTAACCCTGTACTAATACACTTATCTTGTGATTTTAAGAATAGGTCATGTACATTTGCATAAACAACACTTGTCATGCCATTTATTCTGCTTGCGTTTCTAAGTCTGAGCTGGTCTAATATTTAAAGAAAAATTTAAAACAGTGAGGAAATCTTAAAACAGTGTGTGAGTGAGTGAGTGAGTGAGTGAGTGTGTGAGTGAGTATGTGTGTGTGCATGTGCATGTGCGTGTGCATGTGTGTGCATGCACATATATGTGTATGTGGAGGAGCGTTTCGGAGCGAATCTCATGAGATGAACATCCCATTAACACAAACTCTGACGGACAGAAATAAACAGTCATCCATTGCTGTGTAATGGACAAGCTTCATACTTCGTGACTTGGAAAATTTCTGTCCGTTACCTACTCTGAAATATGTCACAATTTTGTTTCTTCCAAACAGGCACACACAAACATTCTGACATGCACACATCTTCACAGACACATAGCCTTATCCATGTCTTATCAGAACATCAGTCTGTCTTCTGTCTGTCACATGCTGAAGTGACAGTTCAAAAAAATTGTGCGAACCAGTAGACCAGTGAATGAGCAGACAAGGACTAATATTGCTACTGCATCTGATTAGCTGAAAAGGCAAAACAGCGATGAAAGACTTTTGTACAACAGAGACCTGAAAGGGAAAAGAAACGAAAGCTTGGTGAAATCTGATGAACTCCTAAAGAATTTTCTTTTCTGTCTGTGCTCTAACGAGGAAAACAATGTCAGGTTACTGTTTCAGTGTCAGTTTCATTCTGTCTGTGCTCTAACGAGGAAAACAATGTCAGGTTACTGTTTCAGTGTCAGTTTCATTCTGTCTGTGCTCTAACGAGGAAAACAATGTCAGGTTACTGTTTCAGTGTCAGTTTCATTCTGTCTGTGCTCTAACGAGGAAAACAATGTCAGGTTACTGTTTCAGTGTCAGTTTCATTCTGTCTGTGCTCTAACGAGGAAAACAATGTCAGGTTACTGTTTCAGTGTCAGTTTCATTCTGTCTGTGCTCTAACGAGGAAAACAATGTCAGGTTACTGTTTCAGTGTCAGTTTCATTCTGTCTGTGCTCTAACGAGGAAAACAATGTCAGGTTACTGTTTCAGTGTCAGTTTCATTCTGTCTGTGCTCTAACGAGGAAAACAATGTCAGGTTACTGTTTCAGTGTCAGTTTCATTCTGTCTGTGCTCTAACGAGGAAAACAATGTCAGGTTACTGTTTCAGTGTCAGTTTCATTCTGTCTGTGCTCTAACGAGGAAAACAATGTCAGGTTACTGTTTCAGTGTCAGTTTCATTCTGTCTGTGCTCTAACGAGGAAAACAATGTCAGGTTACTGTTTCAGTGTCAGTTTCATTCTGTCTGTGCTCTAACGAGGAAAACAATGTCAGGTTACTGTTTCAGTGTCAGTTTCATTTTTGTCCAGCTGATCACACGGGGCCCTTTCAAGGACTTCCCCATGGAGGAAAAATTCCTGTCATGAAAACTGAAACAACCAACACAATAACGTGCGAAGGAATTATTTACAACCATTCATATCACAATCCCTGAACAACTGATATTTCTAAGGCAGAAACAATTAGACTGTGCTAAAGCTGCCAGTAATTCAATGCGATATTTCAACCTCAATTCACAAATACTTGTATAAAAAATATAAAAAAAATCAAAGACCAATACATTGGGGCCACAAAATATTTCTCAAAAAGACCATGTGGACAAATAGATATT
>CM031595.1:65193233-65205733 GCA_018398815.1 Conus ventricosus | reverse complement strand
ATTTGCTTGTACAACGGCGTTACCGCGTTTTACTTGTTTGAGTCTTATTCAATCTTATACGGATATGTCTTTTCTCTCTCTCTCTCTCTCTCTCTCTCTCCTCTCTCTCTCTCTCTCGTGTGTGTGTGTGCGTGTGTGTGTGCGCGCGCGTATGTGTGTGTGTGCGTGCGTGCGTGCGAACATGCATATGTGTGTATGCTCGCGCGCGCGCGCGTGTGTGTGTGCGCGCGCGCGCGTGCGCACAGCACTAAGAAGAATCAGACTCCCGCTCTTTGACACCAGTGAACATGACTCTGGGTGAAGGTATGTTGACATAAGTTGGTTCTGATCTCTTCTATTGATCTGGACTGAGAAAAAGTACAACTCAGGACACAAGTTTTTAAAGTCTTCAATTACAGTAGAAGACTCACTAGTCAATGCTCGTGACCACACCAACAGCCTCTTCCAAACACTTTCAATTTCTTCACATCGCACATCATCATTCTCACCTGCTCAATTCTTCACAGATAACAAATTGAAGTTCAAGAAACATGGTATGCCTTAGCCAATTAAAAGTAATTAAGTTCTCTAGAATGTTCGAGAATGATGACGTAGCGCAGCCTATAAAAATGCATGGAACATTTCGAGAATGATCCAGAATAACCAAAACGTTACAGCCAATTATAATGTTCGCAACATTCAAGAAACGATTCGTGGAAGCTTCTGCTGTTGTGGCACAGTAGAGTGCTTATACGTATATAAGTGCATATAAGAACGTGTACATGTGACTTCTTTTTTTAACTTGTGTGGAGGGGGGGGGGGGGGGAGGACCTAATTTCACTTAAGTTAAGAGTCGTTAAACTAAAACATACACACACATGTCCGGTTTTCAAGAGAAAGCTGATCGAAATAACCTGAAACGCACAATGCCTGTCATGTGGGAGTGTTGCTGGGGGGGGGTGCTCCCGGAAAACCCTCGCCTGCCTTCAGATCCGAGACAAGGGAGGGGGAGAGTGCTTCAGACCCTACAAGCAGGCGTGGAAGACAAGGGGCCCGTCGCCGTGTTCCATATACAATTAATAATTACCCCCCCACACATTTTACTCCCGGATATTATTTACTCTTTCACCGTCCGGTCCGATGTCACTTCAGACTTAAGTAGAAACAACGGACATACTGGCTTGGCAACACCAGGCAGATGTGTACTTGGGCAGAAACGGACAACGATGAGCGTAACTGCTGGGTACTAATCTTTGTCACGGCTGGTGCAAGTGCAAAAAAAATGTACAGCTCCATGGTGTTTCTAATGATGAACACACTAGCTGGGTAACGATCTTTGTCACGCTGGTGGAAGTATAAAATACTTACACAGCCCGTATATGTCCTATCTGATCATCTCTCTCCCTCCTTCCTCTCTCTCTCCCTCTCTCTCCTCTCTCGCTCTCCCTCTCTCTCCTCTCCTCTGTATGTGTGTGTGTGTGCGCGCGTGCATGCGTGTGTGCATGCGTGAGAGAGAGAGAGAGAGAGAGAGAGAGAGGAGAGGGGAGAGAGGAGAGAGAGAGAGAGAGAGAGAGAGAGAGAGTGTGTGTGTGTGTGTGTGTGTGTGAGTGTGTGTGTGCGTGCGCGCGCGCGCGCATGTGTCTGTCTGTCTGTCTGTCTGTCTGTCTGTCTGTCTGTCTACCTGTTTGTGAGAGTATATTGTGATTATGCTGCCAACATAAGAATTACAATTATAAGATATCCCGAAACAAAATCTTCTGCCTGAATAATGAACATGAGGAGGAATCCTGTACTGACAGAGTCTTGCATCATGTCCAAATCATAGCACATGCATGAGATGAAAACATCCTCCCTTGGAATTGGAGCACTTTCCTTTTTTTTTTTTTTTTCTTCTTTTTTTAAAATATAAATAGTTTCTTAAGCCAAAATTAACACCGGGTTGTCGCGTAGCAGAAAACGGTTGTTTTCAGATATCCCACAAACACCGGAACGTTTTTCTCATAAAATGAGCTAAAGTAACACCGATTACCAAGGAGGGAGGGGGGGGGGGGGGGGGGGTGGGGGGGGGGGGGGGGTTGGGGGGGGGGGGGGAAAGAAAAAGGAAAATAAAGGGAAAAAAGAAGGGAAGGCAGGAATGGGGTGAGACGAACTCAAATCAAAGATCAATCAAAATCGTAGCACCCCACCCATAGGGGGCAGAAAGGGGCAACAAAAGCAGGAACGACCCGACACGCCCAATCAAGACTGATACCGACTTGTATATCTGCCACATAACGAGAGCAGCCGAAGCGTCGTCACTGGTCATGCTCAAAAACGACCCCCCCACCACGCCCCCCTCACCCCGAGCCGCCCCCCCCCCCACCCCCAAACGCCCCCCCCCCCCCCCCCCGCCGTCCGCCCAACCCCCCCCCCTCCCCCCACGCCCCCCCCCCCCCCCCCCCCCCCCCCCAAAAAAAAAAAAAAAAAAAAAAAACAAAACAACAACCCGTGATATGGACAGTGGTAGAAACTGTCGGGATCGGCTCTCGGACATAAGTCACAGTACCATTTTGGTCAGGTTAAAAAAAATATGCTGCTGTGGCACGCACACATACGCAAGCGCGCGCCTGCGCACGCGCGCGCGCGCACACACACACATATATTCTCTTATAAACTCACCGATGCATTATGTTCTCCTATACACTCACCAATACACGTGCACAATCGCGTGCACACACACACACAACACACACACACACACACACCACACACAAACGATGTGGTCTGTGAGTGTGGCATGCGTACTGTATCGTACGAGTGACTGGTGAGACAGAGTAAACGTATGCACATGCGCGCGAGCGTGCATGTTATAATGGTGTGTTAACATACACACGAAAGGAAGAAGAATAGAACATACTTATACAAACACACCAGTGTACGCTCACTCGCTCAAACGTACATAAAAAGAGACTGGCACACTCAGAAGCCAAAATTCACCACACACACACACACCACACACACAGAGTTTTTGCAACAAACATAAACGCCACGCGGGGAAGAGAGAGAGAGAGGAGAGAGCGAGAGAGAGTTGAACAGAACTCAGAGGTGGTTGTTTTGTCAACACAAGCACTGGTACTCTCGTGGGCTTCAGTGATCCGGCCTAAGACATACCACAACGATCCATGGGGGTCTGACAGACATTGCAGACCTACAAGTCACACACACACACACACACAACACACAACACTCTACACTCTTACTTGTGGCGAGACAGACAGACAGACAGACAGTGTGTGTGTGTGTGTGTGTGTGGTGTGTGTGTGTGTGTTGTGTGTGTGTGTGTGTGTGTGTGTGGTGCGTGTGTGTGGTGTGTGTGGTGTGTGTGTGCCCGCGCGCGCGTGCGCGCGCTAAAGTGCTTAGTGAGAAATCGAGACACACAGGTAAGAACTCTACCATCTAAAACCCGCCATAAGTGGAATCATAAAAATCGGGCTCCATCCACTCCCACATTTCCCCCGTCCCTCACTCTTCTCCCCCCCCCCCCCCCCCCCCCCCCCCCCTCCTTCTCCCCCCCCCCCCCCCCCCCCCCCCCCCCCCCCCCCCCGGCCCCCCCCCCCCCCATCAATGCACGTCTTGTTCAGTCACAATATGCATATATTCTCGATTTTTTGGACGCCATCTGTGTCTCTCTGGTTTAGAAATAATTATGGGAGGGCGTGGACTCAAAGGGCGGGGTGGGGTGGGGAGGGGAAGGGTAGCCTTAAAAACTCAGCATTCTGTCCCTCTTGAATTGGTTTTTAACTTCACCACCGTTCAAGACCATCGTCTGCTGGGTACCTGCATCACTGAAGAACTGAACCACGCGTCTTCCATCTTGGCTTCCAACCTGATGACAACCGACAAGAAGCTCCATTTGGAGGGGAAACATTCAAAACAAAGAGAAAATGTTTTAAACGCACTTTCGTAGTACAAAATCAATATAGAAATACGCCTAGTGTTTATATGTATTACAATAGCATCGATATTACACTGCTGTCGTCCGCCGTTTAAAACGACTATATACTGATTATGCTGATATAGATACAAATATTCATATCACCTTCACTTCTTAAACGACAAAGTAAGACTAAATAATGATCGCCTGATATAACAGTTGGCAGAAATATGCTCATATTTCAAGTGCAACACACAAAAACGACATTGTTTGGCAAATGGAACGACTTTTTATCGATGAAAAACATTAAAACATTATCAAAGTCTCAATCGAGTGTTGTCACGTATGTTAAGTTTATTTTTAATCAAACATATTACACCACCTGATCTTCCACGCTCTGTGAATTTGAGAGCGGGTTTGACAAAGACACAGAAAACACAGACTGAAATTCTTAAGAAATGTTTCTTCAAAGCAAACAAAATCGAGAAAGAGAGAGAGAGAGAGAGAGAGAGAGAGAGAGAGAGAGAGAGAGAGAGAGAGAGACAGAGAGAGAGAGACAGAGACAGAGAGAGAGAGACAGAGAGAGAGAATGCGTGGTGCGTGCATGAGTGAAAAATCTGTGCGCGCGCGTTTGTTTAAAATCAAGCTTGTTGATGTGCTGATGCACAAAGCCAGAGGTTGCTCAAAATGTTCCCCCCTTTTCCCCCCTGTTCCCCCCTTTTGAAGGCGTTCTGAAAGTACACAAAAACTGCAGTTTACTAATGTATATACAATGCATTCTTATTACGGGCATCCATTTGTTTTTGTTTCTCGTTATATAACTATTGTATACTGTTACACATCCCTTCAAGAACACACCTGAAGCCCAACTGAATAAATATTCCATTTATTCACTTTCTTTCTCCGACTGAGTGTAAATTATCTAACAATATAGTCCCCCCCCCCCCTCTCCTCTCTCTCTCCCTCTCTCTCCTCTCTCTCTCTCTCTCTCATTTGAAACTGAAATCGAACAAAGCGTTTTGCTGTACTTGTGTAGATCGTTTAAGTTAGGGAACTGACAATGTCTCAAAAAAATACGTATTTCTGTGTGCTGCACAATGTTTTCAAATGTGTGTTAGGAACTGTTGAACATAACTACTGTATTTTCAAACCCTGCTGAACAATTGCTGCTGAACAATTAATTGTTCAGCAGTATTTTCAAACCCTGTGAGAGACCAAAGCCTCCGAACAATACTCTCTCTCTCTCTCTCTCTGATCGAGGGGTCTGGCGTTGGAAATCAACCCAGTCAACAACAGCGTGGGCCAGTCAGCGCTGTCGTCATTGTGATGTCACCACCTCTTGCCAGCACGGCACGAACCTCACTCGGCTGTGACGTCAGTCGAGAATCAAATGGCCATTAGTACGTCTCCTGACTTGACCAGTTATAATGCCCTGACCCACCACCGAGCTATCGTAGTTTGCGGGCAAATACTTCCCCTTTTCAACGCAGTTTGGCCTCTCTCTCTCTCTCTCTCTCTCCCCTGTGAATTGACTTCAACGCGGTGTCAGGGCTGTTTATGGCCCTTTACGGTCGACTGGGCTATAAGCAACATTACCTTACCCCCCCCCCCCCTCTCTCTCTCTCTTCTCTCTCTCTCTCTCTCTCTTCTGTACCTCTCCTTTCTTTCTGTTTCTCTTTTTCTTTTTTAGACACATTTTTTTTCTATTAGTCATCTCGTTGCAGAGGGGCCCGTAGACCAATGCTCATAACGTCTGCCTGCGGAGCCGATGGTTGTGAGTTCGAACCACTCGTGGGGTCGGGTGTTAACGGACTGGAAACACTTTTCGTCCACCCGGCACTGAAGAAGTGCAGCCTGTTAGGGAGGATACGTCGACGGAGAGGAACGGGTTCCGCCTCCCAACGACACATCTGTAATAGTTCACTGCCCCTAAGACCATTAGGATATATGGCATTTCAACCCCCCACCTCTACTCTACCCCCTTTTTTTCACCCCCCCCCCCCTCCTCCTCCTCTCTTCCTTCCCCTGTAATACTACTCACGGGGGTTTGGGTTTTCACGGCTTGAAAATCCTCTCTGTGCACCAAGCGGTAACTGATTCAGTTCCATGAAAAGTTAATTAACACGCAGGAGAGTTTGAGGTCCTTCCGCTTTCACCACGCTATGTCCTCGACACGGTGAACCTCGCGACACCTTACTTCTCTTACGTCCGCTCCGATAGGGACTTGTCTCTTTAACAACCTTGCGATCGCCACTGAAAGCAACCGATTTTCTTCTTCCATCATTTTGTTGTACAATTGTTTTGCAATCTCATTCAGCCGTTGCAAGTGCAGATGATCATCCAGCAGCTCCCAAATTTTAGTCGCTTGGTGATCAGTTTAGTGGATGCACGTGGGTAAAACACATACCCAGGGAGCATAAACATCTGGGAAAAGTTTGGATAAGCTGAGCAACCCTTTTCAAGGCCTTAAAAGTCGCTTTAAAACAAACAAACAAAACAACCCCCCCCCCAAAAAAAAAATAAATAAATAAAATAAATAAATAAAACAATCAAAATAAAATAAAATGAAATAAATACAAAATAAACAAACAAAAAACATGACTTGGGGTTTTTAAACGTTCAGGTGGGATCCATTCCAACTCTACCTCCATTCCTCTCAGCGTTCCTCTACATCCTCCCCCCCTCCTCCACCCCCCCCCCCCCCCCCCCCCCCCCCCCCCCCCCCCCCCCCCCCCCCCCCAGTTATCCCTCTTCCGACCCACGGATGTAACCGAGTCAAAGCTCTTTTCGTTGTTCGGTGACCTCCGTGTCAGGAAACGCACACAGTCTTAAACGGGTCGTCTCTATTGTAAGGCACACAAAAGACTTGTACGAGACCTAGCACAGCAGTCTTCTTTGATGGAGCATGAGCCGGTGCGTGCACTTGTGTGTGTGTGTGTGTGTGTGTGTGTGTGTGTATGTGTGGGCGTGTGAGTGTGTGTGTGTGTGTGCGCGCGTGCGTGCGTGTGTGTGTGTTGCGTGCGTGCGTGCGTGCGTGTGTGTGTGTGTGTGTGTGCGTGCGCGCACGCGTGTGTGTGTGTGTGTTGTTGTGTGTGTGTGTGTGTGTGTGTTGAGTGTGTGTGTGTGTGTGTGTGTGTGTGTGTGTGTGTGTGTGAGAGAGAGAGAGAGAGAGAGAGAGAGAGCGTGTGTTGTGCGTGTGTTTGGGGGGGGGGGGAGAGGGCAGTGCGTGCGCGCATACGTGCGTGTATGCGGGCCGTTTTTGACTACATTGTGTGCAAGTTCGTGCTTTCGTATGTACGCGCGATTGTATGTGTGACTACATGTCACGTTAACTTTCGTTTTGTTTGTCACGTTCTTCTTCACTGTAAAAGTAGTTCGTGGTCAAAATGCGTTTTTATTCACGTTGCCGCTTGTTTGTTCCATTCGTTCACACGGTCTGTTAACGTCACCGAAACGACAGGCGCACGGTATTCTACTAGCTGTACGTCTGTCGTGTGCGCATACGGCCGCGTGTTCGTGAGAGTGTGTGTGTGTGTTGTGTGTGTGGTGAGAGAGAGAGAGAGAGAGAGAGAGAGGAGAGAGAGAGAGAGAGAGACAGACAGACAGACAGACAGAGAGACAGAGACAGAAAATGTGCGCGCTTGAGCATGCGTGCTTGCGTGAGGTGCATATGAACGTGCATGTGTCTGTGTGTGTGTGCGTGCATGCGTGCGTGAATGCCGGCAATAAAACGCATAATCCCTGTGGCCATATCACACGGCTCCTCCAAGTGGGCTCATCAAGTTTTATCGCCAACGGTATCGGTTCCAAGACGTACTGCCGGGACTTGTATCTGCTTGAAAACAACTTCGCCAACAGGATGTCAACTTATGACTGTACTTGCACAATGTAGGATCGTTTGATTTCTGTCCCTAACAGATATCTCTAATGATATATAGCGTGGCGACTGCATGCCTTGTTTGCGCCCTCTTGTCTCTCCCTGTGTGTGTGTGTGTGTTCTTCAATTTAGTGTCCTTCCACTGAAAGTGATTCAGACAATAGTGAGTTTGTGGGTGAATGAGAGTAAGCGGGTGTGTCTATAATAAGATTAACAAAATTTGAATAGCGAGTTTGAGAGTGAATGAGAATAAGTGGATGTGTCTGTAATAAGGTTAACAAAAATTGAATAGTGAGTTTGTGAGTGAATGAGAATAAGTGGATATGTCTGTAACAAGGTTTACAAAAAATGGAATAAAAATGTATCCTTTTGTCCTACGTATTGTCATGTACCCACCTTGATCCTAATTATATAAATGAATAGATAAACTAGTAACAATGGACAATTGAATTATCAAATCAATAAATTAACAATTTTACAAATAAATACTCAGTGAACTATGCAATAAACCTTTACATACAGATTGAAGAACAGAATATTGTTAAGTTATGCTAGATAAGGACAAAGGAGTCGATCCATCAGTGAAACCGTCAATACCCAATTTCTTAAAAATGTCTTTTGTTTTTGAACAACGTGTCAATATATGATGACACTTAAGGATTCTCCGCACATACATCTGACATTGTTACAGTATTTTGTTTTGATTGAGTTTAAACGAAGTCTATGAATAAGACTCTCAATCTCTCTAGATGAGCAAATAAAATGCTTGGGTGGTCTGGTTTTGTTGTCTCTGCCATGTTGATTAAAACAATTACGACTATACTGTACATCTGTATTTAACAATAAGATTTTAGCATTTTCGTGAGATTTTCTGTTAATAATTGAATAGCATTCTGTTAAATCTAATGGAACATTTACGGAAACAGCATCATTACTATTTTGGGCTGCTTGTTTTGCAGCTCGATCTACTCTTTCGTTCCATATATGCCGCAGTGAGAAGGCACCCAGCAAAAAGTCACAGTAATTCCTTTGATTGAAAGAAAGTGTATTAAATGATTTATTTCAATTATCATATCTTGGCGTATGCGTGAATTAGGAGACTTTATCGAAAGAAGCCCTGCTTTCGAATCAGCACATATTAAAAGTTGACTGTTGTTTGTAGGAAAAGTTAGTATGAAATCCAAGGACTTCAATATAGCAAATAGTTCTGCACTGTATATAGATAAGTTGTTACCAAGATAAAATAACTTTTGAATTTGTAAACTAGGGATTACGAAAGCTGCTCCTGAATTTGAATTATCAAGCACTGAACCATCCGTATATATTTTTAAATGATTATTGTAATTATTTTCTAAATGAGAGCATACGTGAGTTTTTAAAACATTAGGTGAGTCATTTTTTGATAAATCTGTGTATTCTATATCAAAGATTGCTGTCGATTGTTCCCATTTTGGCATTGGAGAAAACGTTGGATTTTTAGCAATGTTTTTTGATCTATATTAGTTTTTCTCAGAAGATCGCCAGAATAAGAACAGATAGATTTTGTTGAGAGTATGTTTTGAGCACGCTTTCCAAAGTCCTTTTCTGAATCTAAGCATACCTCTTGAGAACAAAAATTTTTTTGTGAGAAACTTTTCAAAACAAACTTTGAAGCAGAAGCTTTTCGGAAGTCTGTGAGTGGTAAAACACCTACCTCATTGTATGTCCCTAAATTTGATGTATGTGTGGGGACTCCAAGGGCAATTTTGTAAGCTTTGCAATCAACACTTTGAAGTTTATTTAAAAGATATTGAGGTGCATTAAAGAAAACTTCTTGAGCATAGCAAAGTCTTGAACGAACTAAAGCATTTGCTAAGACGGTTAATGTTTTAGAATCTTGAGCCCAGGATTGTTTATTTATAATTTTAAGGAAGTTTTAAACTTTTCCTTGCTTTGTTTAGAATGTAATCAATGTGTGCATTCCACGTAAGTTTGCTACTTAATATGACTCCTAGAAATTTAACGTTTTTAACATAGTTTAAAATTATACCATCCAATGTAAAATTTTGGTAGCTTTTCTGGATCATAACCAGAGTTGAAGAGCATCATGTGAGTTTTTTCTGTTGAAAGGGAAAGCCCATTTTCATGTAAGAATTTGTTTATTTTATTGAGCTCATGCTGGTATTTGATTTTGATGTAATTCAGAGATCGTAGAGAAGTATGGCGTTTCATAGTTACTTTCACCCATAAACATATGTCGTCAGCAAACTGAGCTAATTCTGTATCTTTTGAGAGACCTTTTGGTAGATCATAAATCAGAATGTTGAATAACATTGGTGAAATTACAGAACCTTGGGGTAGACCCATCTGTAAAGGCCTAGGGATTGAATAAGTATTTCCTATTCGTGTTTGAATAGACCGGCAATGAAGGAACTCTTGAATATAATTAAACATATTACCATTAATACCAATATTCTTAATTTTATACAGCAAGCGCTTATGCCATACATGTTCGTAGGCCTTACGAATGTCAAAAAATGTGGCTAATATGTTCTTGCGACGTGCAAATTGGTGTTTTACCTGGGTAGAAAGTTTAACCAAGTGTTCAATTGTGGATCGACCTGTTTGAAATCCAGCTTGATTGATAGGAATTATGTTATGTTTATTGCAATGTTGAACTAATCTTTTTAATATAATTTTTTCCATTAATTTACATGTGTTTGACGTTAAAGCAATGGGGCGATAACTACTTATATCTTTCATAGGTTTTCCCTTCTTATGAATTGGAACAACAATAGATTGTTTCCAAATCATAGGCATTTTCCCATTTCCCCAACATTTCTGAAAAAAACGAGAGGAGAAAATGTATTACATTTTGTGGAAGATGATTAAGGATTTCATTAGATATGCCATCTAAACCCACTGATGTCTTACAGTTTAAATTACTTAAACATTCTTTAACTTCTTGAATTGTTATTGGAGTATTTAGGTAATGATCTTCAATAGGATTTGGTTTATTATAAATGTCTTTATTTTCTTCATTTTCTCGATAATTTTTATTTTCAGTTGATAAATTTTCTTTGCTGCTATTTTTAGCAAATAAGTCAGCAAATGCCTCAGCTTTATCAAAATTAGAAGGAAATTCAGAATTGGTAAGACGAACAGGACAATTTGGTAGATTAACTCCACTTTTCATTGCTTTTAATTTTGTCCAAACTTTTTGAATATCTTTACAGTTTGATACATTATTTTCACAAAAGGATGACCAATATTGTCGTTTTTCTCGAGCAATTATTCTGTTTTGTAGATTCTTTACTCTTTTTCTCTCCAAATTCTTTATGACTTTTGTGTGTGTGTGTGTGTGTGTGTGTGTGGTGTGTGTGTGTGTGTCTGGTGCGTGCGTCCGTGCGTGCGTGCGTGTGTGTGTGTGTTGTGTGGGGCGTGCGTTCATGTGTGCGCGGGCACGCCTGCGTGCGCGCGTGCGTTCGTGTGCGTGTGTGTGAGTGCAAGTGCGTGTGTGTGTGTGTGCGCGTGCGTGCGTGCGTGCGTGCGTGCGTGCGTGTGTGTGTGTGTGTGTGTGTGTGTGTGTGTGTGTGTGTGTGTGTGTGTGTGTGTGTGTGTGTGTGTGTGCGTGCGTGAGTGTGCTGATGTGTGTGTGTGTGTGTGTGCATGCGGTTCTTTCCCAACACTGACTGGAGAGAGTTATCACGCGCAGACAACACAACATCGGTGACAAACAGTCAGACTGCTGACTGTAACGTATAGTAATGTAATCATAACGATAGGAGAGCGGTTTGTAATAAGCCGTTTGGCACAGATTACGGATGTGGTTTATCATCATCCTGGTTCCGCCTGCACTTCATTTTTTTTCAGCCAATCATTTAGCTCAGTACTGAGCACAACACACATCACAGCAGCACACATGGGTCGGCCAAGAAAGCCATCTGGCAGCAAACAAAACTGTCAAAACAAACAACAGCCCGAAAACACTACACAGAGATAATGATTCTGAACACTGACTCATAATTAGCGAGGAAAGGTCACAGCATGCTTGAATATCGCCAGATAAACTTCCAACAATTGAGGAGCCAACGAGTTGTTTATCACTACTACTATTTTCATAGTAGACATAAATCCCTCAGCAAGAAGAACCCGAATCTCACACTCACCAGCATGATGACTATGGTTAAACTCACCATAGGTCTTTAGGTGGACGGCTGAATTTGTAGCTCACGGTAGTGAAAAACAATGTATATTTTTTCAATACGCCCAAAATGGATCACTGATCCAGGCCCTTTATCAGACACCGTGACTGACAGCGCATGGTCGTCGCTCAAGTTGATCAAGACAGGTCAAAACTCCTAACTCCTCGAACATATGTGATTTTATCAGTCGCCCTTGGCAGGTACTTCGCATCCCCAATCTGTTACCTTCGTGGTGACGATGAATCTACCTTTATCAGAAACCCTACAGCACTTCACTGACCTCTCTGTCTCCACTGGAGTTGGCAGGTATCATCCCGTCACGGCGGATCAGGGGCCGTGCGAGTGCGGTACTATACAGTCATTACAGTCATTAAGCCTATTGGCAGCGCCTTGTCATCGGGTGTCTGTGCTGACAAAGCACGCAACAGGCTGATCACCGAGGCTGGTGGCACGCGACTGCCGCTTGCTCCCGCCGCGACAAGAGAGAAAAACAGGCCACTTGGCTGTCATGACCCACAGCCACTTCACGACCCTTCAGCGGCCTCAG
>CM031595.1:65180733-65183233 GCA_018398815.1 Conus ventricosus | reverse complement strand
TGCTTATCTGAGGAAAGATCAGAGTTTGCCACCAAACCCTGTCTGCCAGCCATGAAACAAACTGGAAGATTGGTGTGTATGTGACGTTCATCCTTTTTTCTCCTTTTTAAGTGTTTCATTTCCTTACATGGCATATAATCACGTTACATGCAACCCACCACTCAACTCATCTCTCTCTCTCTCCCTCTCTTTCTTTCCAGTTCAATCAAACGTCTGAAATACTCAAAAGAATACCAAAACCAACTGCTGCACAATCAAAAACAAAACTGGGTGTCCTTAGAATGAGTAATCCTAATTTAAACGTGTGTGTGTGTGTGTGTGTGTGTGTGTGTGTGTGTGTGTGTGTGTGTGTGTGTGTGTGTGTGATATAACAATCAAAAGAATATCAAAACCAACTGATGCACAATCTAAGATAACACCAGGTGTCTTTAGAATATGTAGTCCTAAGATAAATGTACACACACATACACAAAGAATGAGAGACAGGGAGAAGGAAGGTGGACAGAGACAGGGAAGTGGGGTGGGGGAAGAAATGAGAGACAGAGACAGAGAGACAGACAGAGACTGAGAGAGATGGACAGACAGAGAGACAGACATAGAGATGGACAGACAGACAGACAGACAGAGAGAGAGAGAGAGAGAGAGAGAGAGAGAGAGAGAGAGAGAGAGAGAGAGAGGAGGGGAGAGAGAGGGGTGTATTCTAATGTTAGTACACCCACAAGAACCACACCCTACTAATCTCCGGCCAACAGCACTGGGCTGTCAAAGAAAATGTACACAAGCAACACTTTGTCAGCTGTGTGCAGAATGGCAGTTATATCAGCTTGTGTGCCCAGTTTGTGTACGCACACAAAAGAATGTATTTAGGGAGGGGGGGGGGGGGTAAGCATATGGATGATAACAAAAATGGATTTGGGATTTTTCATGCTATCCGTGCAGACTGAATTACTAGACCTGCTGAGCATTATGACAGCTAGATCTGAGAAAAGGACATCAAAACAGCACACAGGCGTATGTATGGTCCTCCACATGCGATTATTGCACACCCACATACATACATGCTTGTAATGCTGCTTTAAAACGTAGTAACAATTTCTATAAAATCAGATAAACAAGAACAAAGAAAAATGTGTCATTACATAGATCTATTTTTCAAAGTCCTAACAGGAAGAAAAATCTGTCTAATGATGTTGAACTAGAACACCTGACCCACTTTTCCCTCGTCACCCCAAGTACATTTTATTACATACAACTTTTCTCATTGCAAGACCGACCTCCTTGTTATCGTTTGCAGGTTCATGCTCACAGACACAGCAAACAGTACCGCACAGATCTCATTCTCTCTCTGTCTCTGTCTCTCTTTCTCTCATACCTAGAAAGACATAAATAAATATAACAAAGACTGTGTGTGGGATGGAGTCAGGGGTAGGGAATGTTACACACACACACACACACACACACACAGATATATATATATATATATATATATATATATATATATATATATATATATATATATATATATTATATTTAGTTGTGTTTTCAGGACAGGCTGTCATGATCCCCACATGCTGCTAGTCAAAGATTTTATATCTATATTCTAATACCTTCCTTTTCACTTCTATTTGTTTTTACACACACACACACACACACACACACACACACACACACACACACACACACACACACATCACATAAACACACTGCCCCCTCAAAAAAAAATTAATCCATGCCAAGTCACTGTTATAATGATGATGGAGAAATTGTTAGGCTGTACTTGGTCCCCCCCCCCCCCCCCCCCCCCCCCCCCCCCCCCCCCCCCCCCACTCCCCTAATCAATTTTTTTGTCACTCCCCCCCCCCCCCCCCCACCCTCACCTCGGCCCTTTTACTCTCTAAATCTTATCTAAAATCTCTTTTACTGTCTCTGCCTTTCCCTTCTCCAATTCTCTCTCCATTTCTTTCTTTACCTCTACTTCTCCACCCCCTCCCACTCCTCTCTGCCCCCTCTTTCTCAGTTATAAAATGAAATGTCATCAAACCCATGTTCTATTCAAGTATAAGTGTAATGCAATTTCATTTTTATAAGAAGTGAAACTGACAGAGAGAAAAAGAGAGGTGGGAGGGATGAAGGAAGGGTGGAAAGGGGGATGTGGAAGACAGAGAGAAAGAGAGAGAGCGAGAGACAGAGTGAGAGACAGAGAGAGAGAGAGAGAGAGAGAGAGAGAGAGAGAGAGAGAGAGAGAGGTGTGTGTGTGTGTGTGTGTGTGTGTGTGTGTGTGTGTGTGTGTGTGTGTGTGTGTGTGAGAGAGAGAGAGAGAGAGAGAGAGAGAGAGAGAGAGAGAGAGAGAGAGAGAGGAGAGAGAGAGAGAGAGAGAGAGAGCGAGCAACAGAGAATGAAATGTATGAAATAAGAAAAAAAAGCTTCCATCCCACATCCCCACCCCTTTCTGTAAACTTACACTTCTTTGAAATATATTCATACACAAACATGAGTGTAG